>OX438764.1:5131960-5484032 GCA_949316455.1 Acleris holmiana
TTAGAGGCTTAGACTGTATAGGCAGAATATTCTGTTTACACTTTTTAACAGACATTTTGTGATATTATGTGTTCTATGGTAGATTTACTTTTGCATCCGCGAGAGCTTTATTTGTGCTAAAGGATGAGTTTGTAAACTTTACAAATTGTCACACACCCGCGGCATTCATGGGATTTGTGAAGAGTAGTGAACGAGTTTAGGAGTTGACCACACACAATAGAAATGTGGACGAGTTGGCACTGTGGACTATATAGGAATGTGGACCAGTAGCACTGTGGACGAAATAGTAATGTGGACCAGTTAGCACTATGGACTATACAGGAATGTGGAGAAGTTAAGAAGATGACAACATATGAAAGAGGATGAGTTAGGAAGTTGACAATATAGGAATGACGAATTAGAATAGTGGGCCATATGGCATTGTGGACGAGTTAAGAACGTGACGAAATAGGAATGTGGGCAAAGTCGTCCTGAGCCCGTGCAACCAACGATAAATACACGTATAGTAAATACTCACATGAGTAAGCGTGTTATCTGTCAAACTCCACCTCTTCAGACTGGAGTCCCTCGAAGCGCTGAACAAGGAAGACCCGGCTAAAGCTAGTGCCTGCACGCCGTCATAGTGCGGCGGCTCGAGCAGGCGACGGTTGCATGCCTCCCATCCACCTGTCCAGAAGCATCATACATACATACACAACGTCACGCCTTCATTCCCAGAGTGGGGTAGGCAGAGCTACAGAATACCAACTACTCTAAACTTGTTGATAACCCTGTAACCACATTTTGCACGCACATTTAGCCTAAGATGTTTATCAGTGTATTAGTGACAGGTTGCAAGCCCATCGCCTAACAGCACTACAAGCCTTTATTCCCTTATTCGCCTCTTATGGCATCCACGGGAAGACGCGGAGTGGCACTATTCTAATCCGGCAACAACACGGATACGCCAGAACCACCGTCAACATAAATAACTAGTGACCCGCCAGCGGCTTCGCCCGCTCATTTTTCTACACCTTCGGTTACATTGTTCAAATTTTACCAAGGATCCCTAATTTTTTTCAAAATGAAATGTAGCCTATGTCAAATTGGAAGAATGTAGCATTCTATTGGTGAAAGAATTTTTTAAATCGGCCCAGTACTTTTTGAGCCTATTCATTACAAACATACAAACATACAAAAATAGGTTACAAATCTTTCCTATTTATAATATTAGTATAGACAAGGATATGACAACAATGACTCATATTCTTGAATTAAATTATAAAAAGAATTCAAATCGGCATAAAAAAAAGGAAAACTTGCATTAAGTAAATAAGAATATGAAAGAAGAGTGTTAGTTTTCGTGAGAAGTGGACCACTTCGAAAATATATATTCCTAAAATTTTAAGACTTATGACAGACATCCAGTATGAGAATTCGTAATGCCCACAACTCATTCCCTAAGACACGGAGATAGGTTAATGTAACCTAAGTCAAATCTCAAGATGTGCTCTGACGGTACCTATATAATGTCAATTAAAATATATAACAAATTACCAAATAAAATAAAAAACTGAAAAAAAGAAAGAAAATTTATAAAACTCCTAAAGGAATTTCTTATAAGCAAAAGTTATTACACGATAAATATGTACTTGCAAAGCAAACAATAAATAAAATCTTAACTTACACATACAAATAATAAACAGAGACATTGATAAATAATTAAAATTAATATTATATTAAGAACATGGGAAATTATTCTATTATTCTATTATTCTTTTTTTTTTTTTTTTTTTTTCTTTTATCTGCAATCAGTCGCCAGACTTTAATCAGATGAGTTGAGTAGACGATGGCGTTTGTAGAGCAAGAGGCCAATGCCTCCATCTCTCTCAGATAACGTGGTTTCGTTTTAGACGGTTAACCACATTGGCATTGTCAAGCAACCCGGAGGCAAGTGGATTTGGGTGATGGGTGAGACGGATAATGTGTTGTTTTTTATAGCGCTCTATTTCCGAAGTAACAGTTGCCATATTTAGATATGCGTGTATTTCGTCGTTCCTTGTGTACCATGGTGCATTAGTGATGCTCCTTAATATGTTATTTTGCAACCTTTGAAGGCACGCAATATTGCTCTTACTCGCTACTCCCCATATCTGGATGCCATATGTCCAGATAGGCTTCAGGATGGCGTTATAGATTAAAAGTTTGTTATCCAGTGATAGCACTGAGTTTCTTGCCATCAGCCAATAGAGTTTTCGAAATTTCTGATTCACTTGGTCTCTTTTAATTTTTATGTGTTTTTCCAAGTAGCGCGTCTATCCAGGTAGAACCCGAGGTATTTCACACAGTTCGTTTGGGGCAAAATACTATTTCCTAGGTGTACCGGGGGACAGTTCTGTTTCCTTAGGGTAAAAGTGATGTGATTAGATTTCTGAGCGCTAGCTCGAATACGCCATTTTTGGAGCCAAGCAGAAGTTAGGTCCAGTACTCGTTGTAGCTTTTCGCTGGCCGTAGTTGGGTCGTTGTCCTCAGCCAGGAAGGCGATATCGTCTGCATAGGTAGCCACTGTTACATCATCTACGAGTGGCAGGTCTGATGTATAGATGTTGTACAGCACCGGCCCAAGAACTGAACCCTGGGGCACTCCAGCTTTAATAGGGTACAAAGTTGATCGTGCTTCTCCTTGCTTAACTTGAAATAGCCTGTCAGAGAGGTAAGATCGAAGAATATCGAACACAGAATGTGGCAATTTTGTTTTTATTTTACACAGTAAACCTTTGTGCCAGACTCGGTCAAATGCTTGTTGTACGTCTAGAAATGCAGCGGAACAGTATTTTTTCTTCTCAAAACATTGTCTAACGGAGTGGTATACGCGATGTACTTGTTCTGTAGTAGAGTGAGCTTTTCGGAATCCGAATTGGTGTTGGGGGATAATGTCATTTTCTTTCATGGTCTCGGCTAGTCGTAGGAGAAAAATCCTTTCCCATAACTTCGAAAGTACTGGAGTAAGGCTTATAGGTCGATATGAGGAACAACTATGTGGCGGTTTGCCGTCTTTATGAATCATAACGATCTGTGAGACCTTCCAAACATTTGGGAAGTATGAAACTCGGAAGGTGGCATTAAAAAGACTGCCCAGAAATGTGATACACCTTTTTGGGAGCTCTTTTAGGATTCGCGGGGTTATCAGATCAAAGCCCGGTGCCTTATTAGGATTAAGTGATTTGATCTCTCTTGCTATTTCTCTAGGTGACGTTGGTTTGAGGGACAAGCACAGTTGGTGGTCTTGGTCAAGTATGGCATCCAACTCTGTCTCATCATCATGACCCTCGTTTGGTTTGAATACCTGGGATAGGTGGGCAGCAAAAGCCTCGGATTTGTCTTCGTCGGTACGTGCCCAGGTGCCTGATTGGCCCCTAATGGGAGGGAATGACTGTTGTGGTTTATTTAGGTGTTTAGTAGCCTTCCAAAGTGAGCAATCACCACGACTTGATGGCGTCATACTTTCCAGAGTTTTCCTGAGACTATTGTTTTTGTGCTCATCGAGTGTTGATTTTAAGTCCTTTATTGCTTTGTTAAGTTTAGTCTTATCAGAGTGGTGTCGCGATGTCTGCCAAATTCTTCTAAGCCGCCGTTTCTTAGCTATTTTCTGTTTAATATCTATAGGCTGGATTGTTTCGGTACCTGCGTTGTTTCTTGGTGGAGTGTTGACCCAAGCTGCCACCTGGATAATGTTGGTTATATACTTGGACGCTTCTTCGATGTCAAGAGTTGTTTTCAGTGGAATCCTCAAGTCAACGTGGTCTTCAAGATATGAGCGAAAGCTCTCCCAATCAGTTCTTACATTATGTAAGGATACTAATCCTTCTCGTACCAAAATACTGGAGCTCATGGTTAAGATCACTGGGGTGTGGTCTGACGATCCGTCTAGGTTAGACTCGATTCCGGTAAAAAGATCGCTTATACCTTTCGTTATAAAGAAATCTAACAGGCCTGGCAGCTTCTTTGGATCTGTGGGCCAGTAGGTAGGTTCTCCAGTCGACAGTGGGTGGTAACGATAGCGGTCGACACAGTTTTTTAGTTGACTTCCTCTTGTGACAGTTAATCTGGATCCCCAGAAGGTGTGCTTGGCGTTCCAGTCTCCTCCAGAGATAAATCTGTTACCCAGGGTGTTAAAGTAGTCAGCAAACATCTCCTCACTTATTTTATGTTTAGGTGGGCAATAAATCGCCGACAGGGTAATAGGGCCTGCACGGTCCATCAGTCGAACACTAGTAGCTTGTAAGTGACTAGTTGAATAAACTTCGAGGAGACTATGCTTTAAACTGGATCTGATTGCCAGTGCTGTTCCGGCATGGGCTCCGCCATCCGGATGAGGAGTGCAGTAGATATCAAATCCTTTGACACTGTAGGAGCTTCTGCTGGTGGCGTGCGATTCAGATATCAAGACGGCATCCAATTTGTTGGAAGCAATCAGAGCTTCAAGCTCAGGAATGTTCGAGGATAGTCCATTTACGTTCCACGTAGCAACTCTTAAAGATGCCATTACTTAGTAAGCTTAGGGATGATGGTAGTAAGAAGACTAAGCAGCGTACTAATTTGTTGTAGGAGTAGATCTATTTTTTCAGATTGTTTAATCAGTATCTGTTCTACCATAAAGGTTTGTTGACTGTGAGTGTTATCACTTGGTTTCTTCGGCTCGTTTAAGGTTCTAGGATTTTTGGTAACTTCTGCAAAGGTGGGCTTGTTGGATGACATCATTGACAGTGAGATGTTGTCTGTTGTAAGTGCTTTATCAGACTCTATGTTAGGTGATGTTGTCGGGGCTTTGCGTATCCTAGGTCCACCCTGCTTTGCTTTTCTAGTTAAGATCTCTTTATAAACTTGGCAGCCCTTGTAGTTGGCAGGGTGATCACTAGCACATAAAGCACATTTCGCCGGAGTGTTCCTGTCTTTTTTAGAACAATCAGATGTTCTATGTCCTTCTCCGCATTTAACGCAACGGTATGGTCTCACGCAGTTGTTTTTGGAGTGGCCATATTGTTGGCATCGCTGGCATTGGACAATAGAGGTTGACTTATTATTCTGTGATAAATAAATAATACGATACATAGACAGTTGCATTAAATAAATATAATGATTAATGGATTAAGTAAGTAAGTAAAACTAAGGGAAAATAATTAAAATCATAATACTTAAGGTAATTGTAATTATAATACATGTGCAATAGAATTAGTAGATATATTTAAAGATTACAAGCCTTCTCTCCTAATGTTGCTATGACCAACAGGGTCCATAATTTAGTTATACATATATAATTAATGATTACTGTAATAACTTAAGTTAGTCTAACATCAGTAAACTAACAATATGGAATGAAATAAACATTCGAGTGTTGAGTATTAAACTCTAAATGAATCACGTATTCCTTCCACTAAGCAAGCACAGCTTGTATTTAGACTGTCTCCTGCCAGCTGAGGATACAATTATGTACTGACTGACCTGTGTCCGCTGCACAGAGGTCCATAGTGCGTACATAGTGGTCCTTGGAGCCAGTGGCGACCAAGTCGCCGGCCGGGGCAGATCCTAGAGCCAGGCACATCACAGCTGCGGCGTGACCAGACCAGACCTTGGTGACGCATTCCATCCTGCAACAAAAACTTAAGGTTGTATTTGGGCTGTCAGTGTCCGTTTTACTGCCGTGAGGACACACATTCCCATTTCCAGTTGTTTTTTTGTTTTTTTTTTTTATCATAAAATATTATGGGGCGCTGTGCTATGCACAGGCATTTTCCCGGGGTCAAAAACAAAATTTTGTGGCATTACACGGTTCAAAGATTGCTTTGTCCCTCCGAAAGTTGATAATTCATCTGTTAGGAGAGCGTCAAAGTCTGACAACGGTGTTTGTTATTCTTTGATTTATACCATAACAAATCCCCTTAGACTTGGTGGACTGACGATATTCGCTAGGTAACTGTCAAGAGCTGGGTGAGAATGGCCGTGGATCGTGTTCGATGACGTAAAATGGGAGAGGCCAATGGCTGATGATGACAAGATGAACATGCTGTTGGTAGAAACCTCGGCACCCCTCGTGCACGAAGTTAAGATCGAATTGGCGTAGCTCTCTCTCCGCTGTAAGAGTGGGAAGGTGGTGTACTGACATGCGCAGGTCCCAGAGCCGCAGCTTGTCGCCGGCGGCGGTGTAGAGCCGCGTGGACGAGGCCAGCGCCAGCGCCGTCACGGCCACCTCGCCCGCCACGCCGCGCGTCGCCGGCACCGCCCCGACCGCGCCCGACGACCTGGGATCAAATTAGGAGCTAATTGGATGAAAGTTATTGTATTTTAAATTCTTTTCCCTAATAGACCAGTCTGTAGCGATGGGAAGACTTTTGATTTCCAAAAGGTGGAGCATAGTTTTTTTTTACTTATGTTGTTAAGGACTAAATAAAATAAATAAATAAATATCAGAGGACAATCTCACATAAATTGACCTAGTCCCAAACTGAGCTCTAGGCTTGTACTATGGGTACTAGACAACGATAAACATACTTATATAGATAAATACATACTTAAATACATAGAAAATATCCAAGACTCAGGAACAAATACTCGCGCTCATCACACAAATATCTGCCCTTACCGGGATTTGAACCCAGGACCGCTGGCTTCGGAAGCAGGGTCACTCCCAACTAGGAACTTTAATTAAAATCAAAACAATACAGTGCATAGTTTGCACACGTGATTTTTTGTATGTCTTTGTGATGAAAAGTTACAAGCGGCGGAAATAAATATTTTCACAAAAAAAATACTACTCATTCTTGATTGACGCTGCGAAGGAAGAAAACAGCGGCATCATAAAATATATGCAAGTTTTATTTACTTCATTTGTATGTTAGTAATATATGTTTGGGAAACATCTCGCAAGTCAACTCCGAACCAGTTACGGTTATTGAAATGAATTAATATGTGAAACTCACATTTCAACTTGATAAATTAAGGAATTGGCAGGTCACTTATGATAAACGATCACCACTCCACAGGGCCAAAGGGGATTTAAAGAATATGGCATGGAACAGTGAAAAGGGGGATGAAAATGTAGTGGGTATAGTGTACCAGAGCGTGGCGGTGGGTCCCTGCACGCGCGTGTCGAAGACGCGCACGGAGGCGCCGGCGGCGGCCAGCAGCGCGCGGCCCGCCTCGCCCGCCGCCAGCGCGCCCACCGCGCCGCCGCACCAGCCGCGCCACGCCTCGCGCCCCGCGCGCACGTCCCAGCCGCGCACCGTGCGGTCTGCGCACAACCATCTAAACTTAACCCCTCGCAACTCACAAGTAATCAGTTACGATTAACTCCTTCCTTAGTCACCATTTTTCATGCACTAGTTTAAAAGGAACTTATTAATTGTGTTTAAAATGTCTTTGAATTCAACAGTTAAATAGTTAATAGCTACACTACACAGTTCAATCAAATCAATAAAACTTATTTCTAGTTCTATAGGTTCCAAATAAAACCGTTATCCGTTAAACAAGCCAAAATATTGTGATAGCACAACTGACCCGCGACTTAAATGTCCTCCTCTTCGATGTAGCATAAAAGGCTTGAAAAACTTGCTCGTTTTGTTTTAAATTCATAACGTCGATTTTAAAATACAGTTATAATTTGATTGGATTCTATTTAGATCTAAAAGTGCACTGAAAGGACGTACGACATACGTTCGAAAATAAACCAATTGCTGCAACTGGAAGCAGTGATGAATTAACATGTTTTTTTTTAAAATATAATCAATAATTATTGAACAGACAATGTGACACCTTCACCTGTGCTGTCACCCTGCACTGTTACCGGATTATTTAAGACAATCGTTAGACTTTGATGCGGAGCGGGAAACAATAAAAGGTAGTACGTAGGAATGGAACAATATTTCGCCCCCAAATTATCGTGCAATCGTCTAGGCCTATAGCCAAAATGTGTAAGACTGAGTCACATTGACTGTAGATGGGTGTAAAAGTGGGTACGAATTAGAGCCGCCACGGGTTGAGGCACGCACGGATCACCTATTTTGCCGTACGAACTCACGCGCTATGCGCGAGCAGCGCGCGCCGAGCCGCCGAGAGTCGGTCTTTTGACCGTGCTCAAAAGGCGCCTAGGCGACGTGTATCTGAGCGTGCCGCGGGCATAACGACCAGTTCTAACTTGTCTGTGGGCGAGGCGCGTACAAATTTGATAAAGTTGCTGAGCCGTTCCACAACTGAAACGATTTATTCTTCTTTTTGTTAATAATAAAGTATGATAAACGCAGCCTCGGCTGTCATCGTGTCCAACGCCATTTTGGAATGTCGACTCGCGGCCAGCGCGCTACATGTTTTTCTGCAACAATTTTATTCGCGAGCAGCTCGCCGCGTGGGGCTCGCATGCCTCAGGCTGAGCCACTCAGATGTGTACCCAGCTGTAGCCAGGTGTAGTCCCGAGTGGAGTGTACGCACCGACCCCGCCGCTGTAGAGCGCGTCGGCGGCGACGGCCAGCGCCAGCGCGGCGCCGGCGTGGCCCTCCGCCACGTGCGTGCACTGCAGCCACGCGCCCGCGCCGCCGCTCCCGCGCTGCCAACACGCCCGCATCAAAACACCGACACATTCACGCAATACCAGATCGCGGTACGTAACTTCAGATCATACCATACACGACACGGATTTATTTGGTAAATATACGGTGATGTTACTTTGATATGACTATACCCTTAGCCTGGGTTCGTCTCTTTAAAATTTGACACATTTTGTATGCAATTGTCAAATTTTAACGAGTCGTTTTGAATATAGGAACCCAGGGTTACATATAGCATAAGTAGGTGAATGAATACCCCACTCTCTCTTGCTCTCTGACATCTTTATACTACTTTTTCAGTTAACGACTGATTTGCAGCTTGACTTAGCTAATAAATTGTATTTCCAATATCGAAGTCACCCCCACTACACAGTTTTAGGTAACTTGATTTAACCATGAAATGTCAATTTGAGTGGCGGGGGTTCGACCTCGTAGTTTGATAGCACTTTAACCTTAGCTCAGCTTAGAGCCCAGAGTCAGCGCTGTTATTTTATTTTGTTCCACGAAGTACAAGTTTCAAATTTAGTTTTTAAAGTAATTAACGTCAAATCAGCGGTTAACTCCGAATTTTGGCTTCGAGTCTGCAAAATTCAAAACCTGTGTAAACTATGAACATGCATAATAATCGACGTGTAAAAGAGCTCTGGTGAGGCTAATTGACTGGACAAATAATTGGAATTTACTTGTACTTGTATATTAATAATGAAGTAGTATTTACCTTGGGCGCAACTTCCTTGATGGCCCCGGGCGGGGCCTCGTTGGCGGCGGGCGCGAGCCGCAGGAACACGTCGTCGTCGCGCGCGCGCCGCGCCGCGCCCGGCGACGCGGGCGGCGTGTCGGGCCGCGCCTCCCTGCGCGCGCGCAAGCGGGACAAGCGGGTTAGCAGACGTGACAAGTTAATGATACATGATCTATGGGGTCCACAACTGTGATAGCCAAATAAAATTATAAAAAAAAACCGAACCCTTTTAACCCATGACTAAAATAGGCGTTATAGTTTTATCGGGATGATTTTTAACTTGTTAACCTTTTCAACGCCATTGACGGATATATCCGCACTACTGGTTTAATGCCAACGATGGATATTTCCGTCGTGGTTGACAGTGCAAAATAGACCTGAGTAATGAGACAAGGTTGACATTAGGTCTGATTTTAATCCGTCATTAGAGTGAGAATGACGTATTTTATATTTGACATAGCATTGATATGGTTAATGTTTATATTCAGTCATGTTAAACCATTAAGCGCATGTAGGAACATATTAAAATGAAAGTACAAGTTCTTCAGAGTTTCTATGAAACTGACTGAACTGAGTTATTTTAAGTTATCCGTGAAAGTTAAAATTATGAGAAGATTGTGTTTATGATCGAAGTAAATAATTAAAAGAAGAAAATGAGTTTCAGCTGTATGTGTTTATTTCCAAATGGTAAAAAAATATTCTGCTACACCCTACGAGTAGGTATGTTTGATTGTTATGGTATACGACAGTTAGATTGAAATTATGAGTGACCGTTCGATTTTCATTGCAGTTTAAGAATAAACTACAATCTGTTATAATTTGGCTGTTATTAACATTATTCGAACAGCGGACATGTCACAAGAGCGTAACGCCACACGCGGGAACCAATGGGAAGATGGGGATGACAACACCAGCAGTGATCAATGTTATAAATGCTGTTCAGCGGGCATCACACACAAAAAAAAACAACTTACCCTTGTTATACCTATATTTGTATTTTCTTTTTATTAAAGACGTCAAAGTTTAAGACACAAAAGTAAGTAAATACGAGTATGTGTTAACATAAAAATTAAATTAAAACTTCACTACGTAAAAGTCATCAAAAGACAACATACATTGGGCTGCAGGCACGATTCGTGAAACGCTCGATACGTGCAAAACATTTCTTATTATGTGCCTACGGTAATCATACTACTTTGAGAACCATTACTCTTAAAAAGTGCACGTTCAAAACACGTATAGGCTAGTGTCATCAGCGAGAGTTAATTTGCTTAAATTTGACTCAAGTTGCTTAAATTTGACAAAAGTTTATGTTGAGTGGATTATACCACCCACAAGTTATTTAGATACAAATATATTTAGAGCAATATTTTTTCCTCTCTCTTTCTCATGTTGATGCTCACCGCTCCATATACGGAAAACTATCTTATTATTGGCACCCTAAACTGTATTTCAAGTCTACAGAGTCGCAATAATTTTCCAATGTTGGATGCCAATAATTACGTGCTACCCGAGTGGTCAAAGCAAGTTCAATCAAATTACCTCTGCGATCACTGATCATAAGCTTACAAGTCATATGCATTAGGTACAAATTCGAGCATGCTTCGAGGGTGCGTCATGCAGGAATGCAAACAAACACAAGCGTACTTCCAAGTATTTATTGAGGCCTACTTATATACATACCGTTACATGGCTGCCCTCCTCGTTAAAGCTAGAGTTACATATTGTTACGTTACATCTACTGTACAGTTTTGCTGACCGTTTGGAATAAAATGTGCACTATAAGATCTGTATCGAGGCTACAAAAAAACAACACCCTGTGCGGGATAACAGTTGAATCTCATATGAAATTCCCTCATATACAGGTTGTCCCTAAAAGTGTCGTCATAATGATCAATAGAATGGATTAAAAAATGCTCAATGTGTACTATTTTATCAGTCATCACGTCATAAATATTGGACTACAAAGAGCAACTAATACTTGCGAAGGCGAATTTAATAATAATAATACAAATTATTTGCATTCACGATTTGAGTACAATGGAGAAGATAAACTTAGAGAAATATTTTAACAAACAATATCTGACAGCACTTTTATTCCAAGCGAGAAAGCTTACGATTTATCTACGTCTCAGATATTTATTCTAATAAATAAATTATTAACGTATTGTTCCCAATATGCATTTAGTACATATAATCGACAGTTATGAATCTTGTCAGCCAATTTCTAGTTACAGCACAAATTCTTTTAGAGTTAATAAAGCAATATAAAACTAAAAATTAATTTAAATAAATACCTTCATTTATACTGATTACAAGCCAAATCTAAAATAAGACTTGAAGCATTACGGAGAAGAAGGATTTCATAAAGAAATGTTATTAAAGCTTATTTAAGAGTCGTAGATAAAACGTTATGTCACTACACAAAGAAAATGCAATATTTACGCTTTGAGCTATACAATTCTCCTTTGGATTAATTAATTCCTATAAATAACATGTCTGCACGCCGCGTTGCTTGGTACAAGCCGTAGCTAATATTTATGTTACTTTAGCCATGGGGGAAGAAACTCCAAGATACTACCTATATCTTAATTAAATATAGTTTTTACTTCACTCCAAAAAACATTGTGATAGTAACGACAACTATCTTGTACCTATGGGTTTCTAAAGAGCAACTGTATAATATATAGGGTAATTTTTTAATAGGTGCACAAATTTTAATATTTGCTTCGCTATTGTTAATCAATAACACATGTTGTGTTATTTTCACTCTAGCTTAAAAATATTAGAGATATTGCCGATTCAATGATTCCACTAACTTAACGATATTCATGGACCCTCTAATGCAGGGGCGCGAGGAGAAATAATCAAATTTAGAATATCAGTAGGAGAGGGGCTTGTTGTCTGATAAGCTGTACATGAAATTTCAAATTTCGAATATCAATAGTGTATCGCATACCTACAGCTTGACAGCCCATGTCATCATTTCTAGTGTGACATTGTGTCCACACGAGAAGGTAAAAGAGAGATAATTTGCAACAATATTTTTTTTCTTTCGTTTTACTGTCGTAATATGTTATATTAACGATACAAAATTATATGTTAAAATTTGTGCACTGATAAAATATATCCTGTATATTTTGTACTATTTTAAATTTATTTAAAAGGAAGGATTTTGATTTCGTTTTCATTCAAAGTATGCCTGATGAGTATTTTTTCCTGACAAAAAAATGATTACATATACAACAATTCAGCGACGAAAGTCATTTCTATTAGTAGTTTTATCCCACAAGTGCCGGTGGGCTAGACTTGTGTGTGTAGATGTAGGTGCACGCTGTCTCTGAGTGCGTAGCTGTCGCCGCTAAGCGTCGTCGTAGTGTGCGTGTCTCTACGCGTCACCACTACAAGTATGGCCCACCCGCTATCGTGAGATAAAACAACGTTTATAAGTTTATGTTTTAAATTTAAGCACCCTAAAAAATAGATGCCGTTACAATCGCCCCCTACAATTCCGGTTCAGAAAATAAAGTTATTATTTGAATAGCAAGCTTTATCAAGCAACGTGGCATGCGTATCTAGTGTTAACACAATATGTACACGTGTGCGGAGCGTCGGCGGCAGGCCGTCGGTCAGTCCTCGACTATGTTCAGGTCGGTCAGGAGGCTGCAAGCAAGCACACGCCTGAGCCGAGCGCCACAACCGCCACCCATACCAACTACGCTATTGGGTAACTCATCACTTCATCGAAAGTATAATTTCATCGAACGCCATTTTCTGCTGAAACCATTAAGTTTTCAGGGTATCTTAAACATTAATTACGTAGGTCAGGTTAGGTTACATGTTTAAGATACCCTGAAAACATGGTTTCAGCAGAAAATAACGTTCGATGAAATGATGCTTTCGTTGAAAGGCGTTTCGATGAAATGATAGACACCCACGCTACTGTGCTCTTAAAATTCCGTTTTGACCTAATTAGTGCTGACTGATGGCAAGTATCAAATGCGTTGGAATATTTGTGAGCAGAATAGTGAATAATCACACGACATCGTATTTAGTCGGATAACTCCGTATGTCCGTATGTACTTCAGTACCTATCGATACTCTAGTTGAGATAGCAATATACAAACTTTTCCGCCAAAATACGATGTGAAAAGACTACTGGCAACACCTGTATCATATATTACGCTAGTTTCGTGTAATGATAGTCAAAAGCGGATCTTTATATCTTTATAGGCTGAAGGTGGGTAATCATGAGAACAATAAATAATATAGGCGTAACAAAAATATTTCATCGAGTAACTGAACTGTTGGATGACATATGTGTCATTGAACGTTTGTCGCAAAGTATAAACAAAGTATTTATGAAATAAAATCACATTGTAGAGTCCCCATATTTTATTACTGATAAGCGTATTGAACTCGGCCTGTGTGTAGGTACTTACAGTATAGTAAGCCGGAATGTTGTTTTAATATATTTTTATTTGAAATTGCAAGTGAAATGCTAGTTGTGATAATTAATGCTTATATTATTTATTCCTACATGGCATAACCAGCTGTCCTATCAGCTTTTAAGTATATCTCATAGCTTATATATACATTATTAATAGTTTAATTTCAATTCAAATTGATTGATTGAAATCGATGGATTGTTTCAAACAAGTTTGGAGTGAGAAATAATAAGATTGAGTACAATTTTGAACAAATCAAGTTAGATGATTTAATAGGTATTGAACATTTTTAAAATATTGGTACAGCGCGGACGCCGACGACGAAGAATTTCGTACATTGACCTTGCTGCAGCGGAAAGGTTTGTAATTCATGATCCTGGCGGTCTATGTCACTGTGCGAGCGCGATGGAAATATCATTGTGCGTGAGTGACATAGACAAATATGGTGAGTCAATGTACGAAATTCTTCGTGTTCGGCGCCCGCGCTTTATTTGCAGGTAATTTCCACCTCTCCCAATAGTTTATTTTGCTGTATCTACTCAATCACTGTGCCAATTAAATCTATTCTACCAGGTCACATCACCAATATACCTGCATTACATTTTCAAGTCAAAATCCAGAAACTTTCCGACACCATAAAATAAATAGACAGAAACTTAGAAAAGTAATCCAAAAACTGAGATAAGGTCCACTTTTGTGAAGAAATTTGTACAAGACGAATAGAAACGGAAATTTAAAATGCGTATATTATTATGGTGTAGATAAAATTTGAGTATCAGTAATGTTGACATGAAAACATAACCTTTGCTAAATACCAACATTTAGGAAAGATATCTACAATACACTGTAACCCAAACTAATACATAGCACATATACCCAAGCAGTCCCATGCAAACGGACAGTTTCCGAGGTAGAGAGAGACTACCATGCACACTTAGTAAATAATAGTAATCGATAGATAACGTTTACAAGCTCATTTTGGAATTAACGTTGTTCGACGGTCAAAGTTATCAATCGATATGTCGATAAATCTATTCTACACGGAACTACCTTGTCTATTGCAATATGAATGACAAAACCGAACAGTGTAAATCAGGCTCTATTCATTCTTATCTCAATTCGTAGCCAAATTCTGCCATGGAACAAAAAAACTCAAAGGTAAAAAAACCAAATGAGAAAGGCACAGCGTAGTATGGCAGATAATGCAGTTCCTTGGTAGAACTGGGCTACGATCGCTAGAATAAAAAATATTGTACGTACAATGATGCTGGTTTAGCTAGGCTGTGCTGCCGCCTGATTAGTCGAGGGCTTTCGGGGGGCGGGGCGCGGCGTGACGTCATAGGCGACGCGAGTCCGCTGATTGGCTGCAGACCTCTGTAAATGTGCCGTGGAGAACATAGAACATTGAGGTGCGTCAAAAGTGCGTTCTAACTAAACATGATTGATTGCTTAGTGTGTATTGTTAGTACATTTTAAGACAGACATATCTAAGTATAAATATTACGACCTAAAAAAAGAGTTGAGAAAAAAGTACGCTTTTCAGAGTGATATTTAAAGTATAGTCAAGAGCAATGAAAATGGGTCACTTAGTACAGAATTTCCGTAGGAAGTGACCCATTTTTATTGCCCCTGAGTGTACCTTCGACCGAGCTTTTTATTGAAATTATCTTTCTGAACTAGACAATAGTGTTTATTTCAAAAGTAGTTTTTAGATTTAAATAATTTATTTTTTTAACCTTTTCAACGCCATTGAAGGATATATCCACACCACTGATTCAACGTTGCGGTTGACAGCGCAAAATAGACGCGAGTATCTTTAAGACAAGGTTGAAAATACTTTTGGTTTTAATTTGTCATGTGAGTGACGTCTTTTGTATTTGAGATAACGTTGATGGGTAGTGTGTGTCTTTTATAACTTATTAAAGAATCCTTACCACGCTACGGAGTAAAAAAGGAGTACCTATTATTTACTAGTTTGTACAACGTTCCGTCCGTTTGTCACACTCGGTGCTGGCTGAAAATCAGCGCTGCAGGTGCCTAGCACATCAGCATTATGCTGAGCCAGTGTCCGGTTCACTGCCACGAAGACACACCAACCACTATGTTTTTCTTTCTCTGTTTACTGTTTTATTATTTATGTGTCTCGTTGTGTTCAGTGAATAAATGTATTTTTCTTTTCTTTCTTTCTTTTCTATTTTATCGAAACACCTTTCAACGGAATTTTGATTCTATCTAAAGGAATTTCTCACCGCGTGAGTTAATTTTCTTTAGTAGTCGCTTGTCTAGCTTAACCTTGCGTAATTAACATTTAGAATATCCCGAAAACCACGGTCTCAGCGGAAAATATCGTTCAATGACATTTAATTTGATAAAAACGCCTAAAAAAAGGGATAAAATTTCCTATTTTGCAATGTTTTTGTTAGTGGAATTGTGAATAAGGACCAAAAAGTTGACCACGCTACTCAATTAAGTTTTCTATTAAACTTTTCCGCTGTACGACGAAAATTAGCCATACATTTGTAGGGATAATTTTCGTGTCACAACGGTACTTTTTTCACTTTTGTTGTTTGTATGGTTAACTGCGCTTAACTATTTGGTCCTTACCCATAGACGTACAGTTAGTATAGGTACAGTACCTCAGGCTGCCGGGCGCGCTGGGCACGCGGCTGAGCGGCACGGGGCGCGGGGAGGGCGGCTCCACCAGCGACTGCGTCATGACGTCCGCGGCGCCCTCGGCGCCGATCACGCCCAGGTCGCGCAGGCGCACCGAGCCGCGGCGACCGCTGCAACACAACTCGATCAACACCGACACCATAACCGAGTGCAATACTACCTTATTTTGCGGGCACGTCAGTTTGTAACGTTTACAAAAACATTTTAATTTACGAGTATTGGTACTTAGTATTTATAGGTATAACTTACCTATACAGTATTTAATCCTGTTTTGTCGTAAGAATGTTATATCAAAATGAAACCAATGTGTCTACATAATACGTATTTAAATAAGCCTATTTAATTTAATTTTACTAATACTGAATGACGAAGTTCAGACTACAAATAACGTGAATATAAATACACTGCAGCTTTTTAAGCACTGCAAATACTTGCCGATTACTTCAGCCAATGTATTAAAAAATTAACTTAAAAAAAGGCTAATTTAAATACGCATTATATACGCAAATTTAGATTGTTTTCAATTTGATATAAAGTTCTTACGACATTACCCTACTGAAAATTTGGTAACATGCTCTTCATTTAAGATTAGTATTAATTTTAATTTGTATTGTTCTATTGTACATCCGAGTTGGATAAGCTGTTGAGACTCATTTTTTTGTTATCACCTTAGTATACAGTTATACAATAAAAACTATTTCTATTTCTATTTCAACGGGTTTAAATACTAGGTAAGTTATACTTATAAATACCAAGTACAAATACTCGTTTTTTTTTGTAATCGTTACCAACTGACGTGTCCCCAAAATGCCTTATTATTATACATATAAAATTCCCTTTATAGTGACGACCCTATTCAGAGCTGATATGTCTTTAAAGAATCAACCGATTTTCATGGTTGAGAACCATCCCTATTTCGTCAGGGATAGTGCAATACCACGTAAATAATAAATGATATAAGCTAATTATAAAAGTGCAAAATATACCTTAGCAAGTCAACCAGTAAGGAACATTTTGCAACTTATTGAATTTGTTAGTTACGCGGTATGGCAGTATCACCCACAATTCGCTTTAACCTCGTAAGGCCCACCATACTAGAAACAGGAAGATTTTTGTGTGAGGAAATTTGTACCTAGCAGCAAGGAAATTAAGTTCAGAAACGTTTGCTCTATAATACCAATTTTAGTTTCTAAACAAAGAAAAATGGACATTATCCTCATTGTGAAGTAGATTAAATAAAATTGCTTTGATTATGTAGATCCTGATGCACATCGGGCCTTCGAGGTTAAAAGAAACCGCGATATTTTCTATTATTTTAACTTTTCAAAAACGTTTGAAAGCTACGATGCACCGAATACTTACCCTATTTATTTTCAAAACCTAGCCTAGGTTACCCAAGAAACTAGCACCTGCGCGCGCGCAACGTCATCTAAATCTGTTTGCCGTCTATGCGTGATTAAAGGAAAGTGAACTTACGTGTTCCGCTGGAAGGGCGAGTTTCTGTTATCGTCTGGCGGCGAAGCGGGCGCCGTGACCGACTGCCGCGTGTTGTTCGCTGTTATCACCGGCCGGTCCAGCGGCGCACTAAAACGCAATCGTTGCGTTAGTACCACCATACCACATCTATTAGCTACTCGTCAACATATATTTATTCCCCGTCCAAATCTATAGATTCCCCGTTAACACACATTATACATTTGTTGACTTGGGATTTATAGTTTTCGACTACCGCTTCACATTTTTCGAATCCCGGGTCACAACTGTCGACACATACGGCCGAACCCTATATTCAAACCGCGGATGGATAAGGCTTACTTCGGGTTGAAATTTGACATTTGCCCATACAAAAAGTGACAAATTTTAATCCGAAGTAAGGCTATCTGTCCGCGGTTTGAATATAGGGTTCGGCCGTTAATCCACACCGGTCGACTCCTCGATCATTACTGTTCCTTTTGGCGACTAAAGTCTATAAGTAAAAATGACTAGGTATAAAAATGACTAAAAAGAAAATTGGGGAGAGAAGTATTTATTGACTAAGCATAAAATGCCGACATTTAAATACGTAGGTAGGTTTAGGTTATGTCAATTTTGCAGCAGACTCGGAGGGCCAAACCATCCTATTTTCTTTCTAGTAATTTTTATACCTATTAATTTTTACTTACAGACCTTATTCGCCAAAAGTTTACTGTTGAAAACCCAAAAAGCTATTAACTCCCCTTCCACATCTATCGACTCCTCGTTAACATCTATAAACTCCCCGTCCACATCTATCGATTTCCCATTCACAAGTATCAACTCCTCTTCAACATCTATTTTCTCCTAGCTCACATCTATTGACTCCTCTTTCATATCTATCGACTTCCCGTCCACATCTATCGACTCCCCATCCGCATCTATCAACTTTCGATTCACAAGTATTGACTATTATTGGATATTCTTCGCCTACATCTATTGACTCCCCGTCCACATCTATCGACTTCCCGTCCAACTCTCCGTTCAAATCTATCGACTCTCCGTCCACATCTATCGACTCCCCGTCCGCATCTATCGACTTCCGATTCACAAGTATTGACTATTATTAGACATTTTCGCCTACATCTATCGACTCCCCGTCCACATCTATCGCTCCCCGTTCGCATCTATCGACATCCGATTCACAAGTATTGGCTATTATTGGATATTCTTCGCCTACATCTATCGACTCCCCGTCCACATCTATCGACACCCCGTCCACATCTATTCATTTCCCATCTACAAGTATCGAATACTCTTCAAAATCTATCGCCTCCCAGTTCACATCTATCGACTCCTCTTGCACATCTATCGCCTCCCAGTCCACGTTTATCAACACCCCGTCCACATCTATCGACTCCACGTCCACGTCGCACCTTCGGTAGGACAAGGGCACAATTTCCCCTTTAGTCACATTGTAGATAGTGCCCTTGTTCTACCGAAGGTGCGACGTGTCCACACGGGCCGCCTCACCCGTCCACGGGCGACACGGAGCGCGTGCTGGTCCCGGAGGACACGCGCGCCAGCAGCGCGCACAGCGCGCCGGCGCCCCACGGGTTGAGGTTGTGGTCGTCGCCCGCCCGCAGCGCCGCCGCCGCGCGCTCGGCGGTCTCTTCCATCTAAACAAAAACGTACACAGGTAAACAAAAAACATGCTACAATCAACAAGAGCTTACTTGAATTTGGACGTAGTGACACTTGAAATATGCCTTTGCTGAGTGAGTCTGTTACCTACAAGTGGGAAGTACTCATTAATAAGATAAGTGATCGAGTACCGTATGTAAAAAAAAAACATCTTTTTAAAGTTAGTTACTTGGCAGTACACATGGATGGTCAGTTGATTAAGTATAGTTTACGAACAGCATGGCGTGAGGGTTGTCGAGTTAGATATAAAGTAGCTAGTTTCATAATAACTGACGAGCAATAATTAAATCAGTGAAAAAAATACAATGATCCTTCACAAAGTTTGACCATGGTTAGAGTAAAGATAAAGCACCTGTTGGATCTGCGCTCGCGCGTCTCCGAGCGCCTGCTGGTGGCGCGCCGCGTCGTGCGCCAGCTGCAGCGCGTGCGCCGCCAGCCTCGCCAGCGCGTAGCGCCCGGCTTCTGCGCACTCCACGGCCTCTAGCAGGCGCGGGAGCTCGTTCTCATCGTTCTCTTCCTGAAATCAAGAAAAACTCCTTGGTTTATTGATTTTGTCATATTTAACTATGCAATATGAAGAAAATACTGAACATTACTCAGGTCAGATTGATTTAATACGGATCAGTGTGCGTGTTTCATGCTAAGGAGGCTATTTAGAAGCCTTGGTTCCTCGCCAGGGGATGATTTTATTAAAATCTGATGATGGATACCCCGAGCATCGATACAGGACTTCCAGAGTGCCTAGGATCCAAATGCTGACCCAAATTATCTCGCTGTGGTGTTCATTCAATGATTATACAATCAGTTAGATATTTTAACAACTTATGATCTTCTCTTTTGAACCTCGGAGTATCCACCATTAAACCTCACTCAAAACAACCCTTGACCAGGAACCAAGGCTTCGAAATGCTCGTTTGTACGAAAAACGCACTCTGACCCTTATTATTTGACCGCGAGACTAGTAACAAACATACACACATCCATCCATCCATATAAACTCGCGGTTATAATATTGTTGATTACATAGCACAAGCGAATCGGTATAATTGGTATTGGTATAGGAGTATCGCGCGTGAGGCACCTCGATCTGCATGATCTGGTGGTGCGTGTCGGCGATGGCCGCGCGCAGGTAGTCGAGCAGCGGCGCGTCGCGCGCGGCGTGCGCGGCCTCGCGCTGGCGCAGCAGCTTCTCGAGCGCCGCCTCCAGCTCGGCCAGCGTGGCGCGCGCGGCGCCGGCGCGGGACACCCACGCCTCCAGCTTGGCCCACGTGTCGCGGTACGACGTGCGCGACCGCCCTGGAAACGGGCAACGACGTTACGATTATTATGCTCACGGAGGCTATACTCCTATACCTCGTGAGGCCCACGTCAAATTTTACTAGTTCAAAAAAGAACCTTGTGTAAGTCAACTAAAGTTTAAAGTCACTTTGACTAAGTCTAATATGCAGTTGCGCCGCTTCCCTCCCCCAGTAGTTACCCTGAGGGTCGAGTGGTTGGAGCCCCGCCACAAAATTAATTTAAGTCCTTTGTGGTAAGTGTCCGATGATCTATCGACCTTTTTAATGGAGGAATTTTAGCCACGGGGTGTCATGTTTCAGCGATTTCGTGCCCAATTCCCTTGTCCCCTGCCAACGTCTGTTAGCCCCGTAGGAAATTCATGCACGAACTTGCTGGACTCTAGTTTGATTTTGGCCAATCAATCATTTCTAGCACTTATAAAAAAAACGACAACTCTTTATTTGGGTATCACCGACACTCATCTCGTCAAATGTGTCGTTTCACCGAATTGCCATCTAATTTTTGCTTAAACCTTATTGTTTTTAGGTTATCTGAAGCATGGGTAACGTAGGTTAGGTTAGACCTGTGACCACCAAAAAATTACTCCTGCACGTGATTGCACAGAGAAAATTCGGCGAAGACATTGTATGAAATGTGTGTCAGTGATTCAAAGGTAAACTATTTATTTGACACTTGATTAATTACTACCCATTATACAATAAAATTCACTTCGACCCCACCAGATGCATGAGGATCAATGTTAATAAAGGCGTTTGATATAGGAATATTTTCTTACCGTTTAATCTACCCGCAGCGCGACTGCTGAGCTTGTCTCGGTGCCCCCGCCTCAGTATTGTGACCTCCTCCTGCTTCCGTTTCAACACCTAGAATAAAGCGCTTTAATTTATCCATCCAGCTATTGGCATTCAGCGCCGATGACACGCCCAGCGTGTTCAAATCACAAGCAAGTGCTACATGATGGCAGGGAATGTGAAAACAGATTTAAACGGCAACAACTCGATGCTTTATCAATTTTTATCTAAGATTAAGTATAGTTTAAATATTAAGCGCTATAAGTTTTAAAAACTAACCTGTTCTTTCAACCTCGTCTCGGCCTCCAGAGATCTAATAATATTGGCATTCTTGCGAGATTCCTTGCGTAGTTGTGCCACCTATAAAAACAAAAAGAAATCAAATAGCACATCCAAGTGTTAGCTATCTTGCGAGTGCACGTAAGAACGCCTATTTTATTCATACTTTAACATATTAGGGTTTACACTGACCTCTTTAGCTCTGACCGCTTCTGCTTGCGCGTGCCTTTTCGCCTCCGACCGCATACGTTGGATCAGTTTCACCTGAAGAAAATAAACATACTTATTAATTTTTGCAACCAGTACAGTTAGCTACAACAAACATTTTCACGGCAATGTTTATCCGGAAAAGAAGTATTGCTCTAACATACTAAGTAAGAGTTAAACAACAATACAATAGTCACCGACCATTAATTGCCATAAAAATGAGATCTTAAAGTATGGGAATGTGTCTCGCCGGTAAAATACACAACTATACTATTACTAGCATAGAGGCATTCCATCTTAGTCCTCAGGGTTGGCAACGCATTTGAGGTCTTAGGATTATAGTCTTGTGAATTCAAATGTCTATGGGTCTCAGATTCCACTTACCATCAGGTGGCCTGAGAGCTTGTGTGCCTACACCTTAAAAAAAAAAAAAACGAATATGTCTTAAAGTCTCAAATCATGATATGGCAAAGGACAAGGAGGGCAATGTTCGGTGGTATAACATATCACACTGCACTGTCGGGTTGCTTGTTTAGGGACTAAATAGGTCTTAATGACACGAGAGGTTTAGCCACCCGAGCAAAGCAAGGGTGGCCAAAGTTCGAGTAGCAATTGTTTAGTAGTCACTTTTAGAGCATGAGAAGTGAAAAAAGGAGAGTATGTATAGTGGAGATCGTTTCAGAATGATCAGTCAAAGTGTGAAGAAGTTAGAGACTAGCAGAAAGAAAGACGCAGTTTTTGACCAGCAGATGGGCATTAGAAAAAAAGCCTTTACCAGCTAGCATATACAAAGAACTCTAAGGTTCAGCTTCATACCTTGTCCCTCTTCATGGAATGCAGCTCGTTCCTCAGGGTCAGTATCTGCTGCGCCGTCTGCCTCTGGGAGCGCTGCAAGCGCGTGTGTTCTCTCGCGGCGTTCTGGAGTCTCTTCAGCTCTCGCGCCATGCCACTTAGGCGCCGCTCGTACTCGTCCTTCACTCGCTTGAGCTTCTCGCTGGGCGGGGAGGCTTGGGATGCTGGAAAATAAATTGGCCATGGAAAATGTGTTGTTTACGGCGTGGGGAAGGTAAAAGAACTGGGCTATCTGGTGGTAGTTAAACAAATCAATCAACAGGCAACTCAACTGCGTCGCTGAAGGTTTAAGATGGAATGCCTCCACTCCAGAAAACAGAAGACTGGGTACAAGTTTTTCAGTCAAGATGGTGGATTCAGACCCCGCACAAGGTTCTACTCTGCTGAGATATCTTTCAGTTTCTATGCGCCGAGCATTTATCTCGACGTCGTCGCTTAAAGTGCTGATGCAATAATCACTATTATGTCGACAATACTTTGGAACTCTTAGCGTGGGAAACATTGATATGTACTCGTAGTGTTCTCAATTTACAACGTTTTTCATACATTACCGCAATCGTGCCACGTTTATTTGATTGTCAGGCCCCTTCTACGTGGATCGAAGCTAGGGGTCCCGGGCCCGTATGTGCAAATATTTGTGTGATGAGCGACCGAGTGTTGTTTCTCTATTTAAGTATGTTTATCGTTGGCTCGCACTACCCTTAGTAGAAGCCTAGAACTTAGTTTGGGTCTAGGTCAATAAATGTGAGATAGTTTCCTGATATTTATGTTTGAAACGCATATAGCATTACAGTGGTGTCGCAGCACTGTCAGCTGGCAACTCTAGTTGTTTAATGTGCCCACATCGTCTCAATATCGTCTGGTAATACGCTGATTAAACAATACTCACTAAGCGTCGACAGCACTTTGTCTCTCTCAGCGTGAGTCGCCTTGATCTGCGTGTGTAACGTATCAAGCCGCTGCTCGTAGTGTTGCCTCAGCGCAGTCAGCCGCTGTTGCGACAGTTCCAGTTGTTCTATGAGCCGCGCCTTAGTGTCGATGTCGTCGCTTAAAGCTGCTAGTTGCGCGGAGAGCGCGCGTTGAGCTGTTGGCAAATAGACACCGAGGTTGAGACGAGTTTGATTACTGGTTAAGAATAAGATTCGAGAACGAGCTACCTAGGGTGATCGCATCAGTGTTGGACACTTTAAGCTGACAGGCGCCAATAATGGACAGTTTACTCTTAATTCAAAGATGATAAGGTTATAAATTGATTGTTGCAAAACAAATGAATAACCTTTATCTTCTGTAAAATAAGAGTCAAGTGTCCGTCATTGGACCTTGTCCATTACTGGTTCGATCACCCTAAATGTGACCTCTTCTTTCAAAATTGATAACTGTAAAAAGGGTTTTAAAGACATGGAGTTGGCAAAGTACACAGACCACCTGATGGCAAGTGAAATCTTGGGTGACCAATAGACATTTGCATTCTCAAGACAACAATCTTAAGACAAAAGTCCACAAATTCATTGCTAACCCTGATGACTAAGATACAATGCCTCTATGCTAGGAATTTCACCGGTTGTCTTATCCCCACACCGGAACAAAACAATGCAAATTGGCGGTAGGCTAAAGTATAAGATGGTGGTAGCGATACTAAAACAACCTATTTTCATCAAGTTAAGAAATATCCCAAAGAAAAATATCGCATATGATTCTATCCATCTTGAGTATAGGGTTCAGAACTAACCTTTAACTTCCTCCTGCACTTGGTCTTGGTCCTGGTCCTGTTCTTGGTCCTCCCGCTCCTCCTCGGAGTCGGAGTCCTGGTCGGAGGGCTCGGAGTCATCGGCGCTCTCGCCCTCCGCGCGCTCTCGCACGCCGAACGTGTCACCCGCGCCGCTCGTCATGCTGTCGCTCATGTTCAGCTTGCGCGCGAACTCAAGCTCGCCCATGCTACGCGCTAGGAGCTCTTTCTCCTAAGAAACAGATATTTATTAAAAGATTTAAAAACAGAACTAATTTAGTGCATTAGCCGAGGGCATAGCGAGAAACCACTACCGCGATTAATCATGCGCAAAATGTAGTTACTCGATATTTCTAGTCTACCCTTAAACACGTTTTAAGCTATCAAAAATAATCCATAAAAATTTTGCTCCTGTCGATAAATTTTCTCAAACCCCTATTATCTAATCCGATTTCAACGATTTTTCAATATGTTTTAGATATTATGAAAAACTAGGTCTGTACGTTTCCTCTTTTGTGTTTTTAATTATATTCTTTCCAATACATATTTTCTTGGAAAGGAGTACGTACAGACTATCTACAAGATGCTCAAAACTCGTAAAAATTAGACAATGTTTACGGGGAGAAAAACGTTATCGCATTTTGTATGTTTTTTTTTTGCTTCACAGTCCTTTCAATGATATAAGTTACCTTGTATAACTCGCGCTTGGCATCGTCGATGACTGCGGCGGGGTCGTGTCCGGACTCACGCCGGGCGCGCGCCGCGTGCGCTTCACGTCGTCGACTCACTTCGTACAGCCCGTTGGCTTCCATTAGCTGCGCTCGTAGCTCCTCTATCTCACTGACGTAACCCTAGAAAGAAAACGTAACGGTGGTTTTTCAACAATGACAAGAACATGGTTGAACAATAAAATGGGAAATCTAATTCAAGGTCACAAAATAGCGTATAATCGATTGAACAAGTTACACATAAATATTAATTAACAACTATAGCAATTTTAGTAATCACATTCACACACACATTCACATTTCATCCTCTCACGTATAGAAACATCTTACTATTAAAATTTCTTACAATCATCGCATGCTCGAGGCTCTTGCTCTGCTATTTGTAATCAACTCTGATCACGATTAGCGAAGTTGATTATGATTACGCCGCCTTCTGACTTTCTTTTTTGCCTTTTTGTAGACCATAGTGAGTTTATTCTTTCTCAAATAACACAAACAAATAATTAACACTAACAGCTACTTGTAGTTCTTCAAACACCTTATTCGTTGCTTTTATCTTACCTGAACCAGAGCTGTGAGCGAGCAATCCGCCGCTTCTGGACTTCCATCCTTCGGAGCGAAATTGCCCAGAGCTTTTTCAGCCACCAACTCGCTATTCCTAGCAGACAGCTGATCTATAGTCCCCTGCATGGCCTTCACACGACGCCGTAAGGATTCCACTTCGCCGGAGAGTATGGCGTTCTCTTGAGCAACGTCGCTCCAGGCTTCTTCACCGGTCTCTGATATAATGCGTTTGCCCTGTCGAATACAAAATGAAATAAATGGTTGTTAAACTTTGTTTTAAGACCACGAACTATTGTAAATCGAGTGAAACCCGTTGAAAAAAAGCGTTGACGCGCCCAGATTTTATATTTTGAGCTATGTCTGAATACTATTTTGTATTCATGATACAGGTAATTTACGTCGGCACAGCAGTTCCTGTGTCAAAAATTGACATACCCACGCCACAGCGTTCGTTCACCCATTAATATCATCGGACAACCTCATACAAATCAAACTAATTCCAAACCAAGCTCTAAGCTCGTATATTCCTAGCTTAGAGCTTGGTTTGGGTACAATATAACGATAAACAAACTTAACTAGATGAATATATAGAACAAATCAAGATTAAATACCAAACAAATCCCGTACATCATACAAATACTTGCGTCTGCCTTTTAAACTTGGGACTGTTAGCTTCGTAGGTACTCGTAACTTCTAACTAAACTAATATCAGTCATAATTCCGAATTGACAAAATCCCGAATGCAATATTTTGAAATAAGACTATATTTGGTTATCGCTTATAAATCAAACCTAACCTAACCTACGTATAGAAATGGAACATTAAATCAATCTGAAATAACTCCAGCACAACATAGCATTCAGAAATATTAAAATGTGGACAAATAATATAAAGAGAAAAAATATCGGTATTTTAAGGTATTCTCCGTCACTATACCTGCTTGTACTCAGCCAGCTCCTGTTGCAGACGCGCTATCTCCTGGCGCAGCAGCTGGATGGTGCGCGAGGTCAGGTCCTGGTTGACGACGCAGCGGTTCTTGATGTTGCGCGCGCGGTTCGCATACTTGAGGGTGTTGAGGGTCTCCATGAAGTCGCGGTCGCTTGGGGACACGCACGCGATCATCACTGTGTTGCTGTTGCCTGAGGAAGTTGTTTGGATGTAAATTCAGAATACATTATTATACACTCAGGACCAATGAAAACGGGTCACTTTCTATGGAAATTCTGTGCCAAGTGACCCGTTTTCATTGCTCTTGACTATAGTTGCGCTACGCTGTTATAATATGGTACACGCCTGATACAATCTTTTATTTATACAGTAACTAGGACTTCTCATGTTTCTCCTATAGCGAGAAACAACGAAAGCATTAACAAGTCCAATTCGTAAAAACTGGGTACAGTCACGGACTTTAATTGCCGAGCCACGATAGAACATCGAATTTGTATACTCAACCAAGAAACTTCTTTACCTCTTTTTGACTACATCACGTTAAGGATTAAAAGTGGTAAAAGATTTTGACAACCCAAATTAATTCTTACGATGTAAAGTCACCTTTGTTATAGGCTAGTAAACAACACCAAGTAGCCCCAAAAGTAGTCCTACCTCCTAACGAGTCTTGCAGTAGCCTGGTCAGCTTGGAGTCCCGGTAGGGCACGTGCATGACCTTCCGAGAGCGGTCTCCTAGCGCCGATATCACGTTGCCCAGGGCTAGCAGACCGCAGTTTATCGATATGCCTTCCTTGGCGCGTTCTCCTGTCGCACCTGTAATAAACAAAGGTGTTTAAAGGCGAAAATTACACATTCATGTAAAATTATTTCAACTTGATTGCGAGTAAATAGAAAATTTCGATGTCTCTCGCAATTTTCTGCGTGGGTGATAGTATATGGAAACAAGAAATAACAAGACGGGTTGATTAAAACATTTGCTTTTTTTAACAGAACGCAACGCCAGACAATATTGCCTAAAGTGACAACTGTAAGTAAATAGCTCACTGCCTGTATAATCATTTCATAAAATTAGACATAAGAGTACATTTAGTTGTGCTTCGTCTTACCTGTCCTCTTTAATCTTTCAGAGCCAGCCAGATCCACAAAATGGAACTTGGCGGTCAGCGTCTCGTATTGCTCAGGAGCCTCGGCCTCCGCGTCTTTCTCTGCCATATCTTGATCGGGGGCTAGTCGTCTCTGTCTCATGAGTAGCGTGAAGACCGCGTGCGAGCGAGAGGAGGATGAGTTCATGTTGGTGGCAGCAGTGGTGCGGGCGAGAGCACCGGCACGGAGGGCGCCCAGGGCTTCCTTGACGCCCCGGACGGCGCGCATCGAAGCGCCGACGACGCGGACGCCGCCGCAACCGTCTTCGGTTATTCGGAGGCCACCCTGGAATATATTTTTAGAGTGAGTAAATACCCATCAGGGAAGACATTTTTCGAATTTGCGGGAGTTACCAAGATGCCAAAGGTGCGGTACATTACTAATACTAAACAACGTGTAACAAATATACCCATATAAATAAATTATTAATCAATGCCAAAAAGAATGTTAACCCTAGCAGTCACCCTGTCAGTCAATCATTGGGATAACCGCTTACTAGGGTGTACATTATTTTAGCTTTGATAAATAATTTCTATTTTTGGGTATTTTTGTTACACAAACTTTTGAGATTTTATAAAAAAAAACAAAGTTTTGAGAATTCTTCGGTCTACTTATACATAGATACATTAAACTTGTATACATTATCTACAAACACAGATCAAATCACTTTCATAAACAATCCATTTTTAATTAAGTTATTTCTTGTGATATGTGTGATACCTAATAAGTAAAACACAAAAATGGAATATGCATTTGATTTAAGATAAATAAACGCAGCCAAAACGCATTACGCAAATTAAATAACGGGAAATGTCACTACTAAAATTACGTCTCGTGTAACTATTTGGACCCAACCGTAAACAAACTTAAATCATTAATGACTCCATAAATAAAAACACGATTTATACCTATTTTACAAGCACAACAAAACAAAATCTCCACAACTAAATCGTCAACAGATAAAATCACCTCATTCAGTTCACACAACGAATTCATTCACAATTCACGTAATCGTATGCTAATTTTATTGCAACGAAATGACATAAAAGGAGGCTCGACGCCGTACACGGCGTGTTGGCCAATCAGTGCACAGGCATGGAGATATCTCGATACACTATATATTATATATTTACAGACAGATCGCGTTGAACTAATTATAGCACTGATAAACTAGGGATTGATCTAATAAAAAAGTTACCTAGGCTTACGAGTGAATATGATCAAGAAAACTATAAAGGTCTGGAGAACCTCGGCAATTTTAAACAAACAGACAATTTTAAAAGATGAAATATTTCTGTTTTGTGAAGTTGCACGCAACTAATCAGATTATGAGTTCAGAAGTACTCACCAAATACTTAGCAAATATCTCTGTCCTTTACCATAGATAACTGAAGCTTATTCGAAACTAAATTTTCTAAAGCGAAATATTTGTTCCTTCACCTTAACAGCATTGGGTTTAAGTTAGCAAAACCCATTGGTATATGGCCATCGATCACGTTACGAGTCGATACCAGGCCACCGACGCTCTTGCCTCTAATACCTTAGCATAAGGGTCCTTGGCGGGATCCAACAGATCAACAATGTCCTCGTTATACAACTCGATGAACTGCGCCTGCACGGAGAACTCCGGCGGCAGCTGGCCCTGCGCGCGCGCATCATCAGCGCGCGCGTCGGCGCCCGCGAACAGGTCGCGGATGGCGCGCGGGATGATGCCCTTGCGCTCGTCGCCGTAGTCCTCGCCCTCCCAGCCGCTGCCCATCGTGTATGTTTTGCCGGATCCAGTCTGGGGAAGAAAAAAATAATTGGTGAATTTTGTTACTTGAGAGAGTTTTAAGAATTCAGAGCAAATTCTTCAAAGATGCCTCAAAAGAGGATTTAGTTTTAAGAAGGTATAAAGCACGTAGTGGAACAGATGATTTGTGGGCTTCGAGGCCAATGGACAATTGCGAGCAAGAGTATTAGTAGCCGTAGTTCGGGTTGCCTAGGAACTACGGCGAAATTTTGCTGTCTTATATCTATACACCGAAAAAGACCAGTGCGAACACTGATTGGCTGGTAAGACAGTGGTATAGTCCATTCGCTTAGATAGTGTCGTCGCCTTTGTATCGCGCCGCCTTGGCACGAGGCGCCTTTTGTCAGAGGATGCCACCGCGTAAACAAAGAATGCGAGCGGTGGTGTACCCGCAAGTGAATTTGGCTGGTTACATCGAAATCAATTAGTATTTCATTACAATAACCACAAAGGCGTGCGGGTGTGGCTTGTCAAAGCTAACGGACTATAGCGATTCGGACAGACCCTGCTGAATCCCTGGACTGCCACCAACACCACCACCCGCAAAAGGATTATTGTATATCAACATCATAGTCGAAGTCATCACCACGCACGAACTGCATGTTTTTTGGAGCTTTAAGTAAAATCGTTTAAAGAGCATAACTTTCGATTATTCCGTCCTCGGACAGTCTAAAGCGGTTGGGATAATTAACATTTCGCTTTTAATTGCTCCATGGGTTAACAACCGCACTAATAAACTCGAAAACAATTAGAGTGCGTCACATAAACGAAGGGGAGTGACGTCAGAGGGGTTCCACGGTCTCGCTCCGCAACCAACTCGCTTTCTAACTCAACTGACTCCACAATGTCTTCCTATTTTTAAAGCATACTAATTTATCTAATTCAGAACCGATGACACCACGGCGCGTCAAATTAACATGACTGCTCTTTAGTGTCGGGAAAGCCATCCATAATGCTGGCCTCTTATAACAACGATGAAATAATGCGCAACCAAATAAAAACCATAATCGACAGCGGAACTTTTTTAAAAGGTGTTCTGGAAAAAATCATGCTTATAAAGGTTCGTCTCAACAAGCTAATGAAAACTACTTTAGTACTGTTCGGCGATGGGCTTGCAACCTTTCACTAATAAACTAGTAAACTTCTTGATTTGATTGTGCAAAATGTGGTTACAGAATTATCAACAAGTCTTTAGAGTTGTTGGTATTTCTGTAGCTCTGCCAACGCCACTCTGGGAATGAAGGCGTGAGGTGTGTTATGTATGTAAGTGTAAATAATAGAAATTTCTGTTAATGGCTGAAGAGCTTCAACGCCACATGGTCTTTTCTACATCTCAACTAGTGCTAGACTTAAAAAAAAGACGTCATTCCGACCACTAGTCCAAAACGGGAGTAGCAAACACTGATAGACAATATTAAATTTTACTTTTCTCAGAAAGTAATAATGAAAAAATATATATGCTTATGAAACAACCCTCTATTAGCATGATTTTGTTAAGAACACCTATAAAAAGAAACCTGTTGTTAATTAGTAGGTAGTGTTAATTAAAGTCTGTTTCAATTGAACTTGCAAAAGACGTAAACAAAACCAAACGAACCAATTCACCATGACTAGGTACTCGATTATCACGTACTTTTAAAGATCAAGTGAGGTCTTTGCAATGATTTATACACTAGATAATTATTTTCACATTAAGTTTAAGTTGCAACAACTATTAATTATACGTTATTTTTAATAAAAAAACACGCTTGGTGAATATTTGAAGTTATGTGTCAAACACTACTAATTTCTACATCTTTTGCTTTACAGAGACTTTAGCTAGTTTTGCTACGCTACTCTTTGTAACATGAGTACATGAGACACACTCTTGTAATCAGAGTAGTTAAAGTTGGTGCCGCTAAGAAAGACAATAAGAGTACGTTTTTTGTTAATTAATCATTACAATTATCGTAATTAGTTTCCTACCAGTACAAAGAGCAAACTAAACGAGAGAAGCGATTAAACTGCTAGAAGCTATTTTTTAAACCTTTAAAACTTGATTAGTTTTTTTACTTGTTTTGGTAACACGCCTCAACACAATTACCTTATATTTCTTACACAAAATGATCTAGTCCCATAAGCTCTAGAGTATAGTTCTAACTATGCCCTACTAGATAATCAGTGTATGTAAGATAGCTACTAAACAAGCGACCGTTTCCAACATGTGGCAACTTAGGGCGTCGTGACCGGACAGAGTGCTCTTAGGAGTCGTGCAGAGAAAGCTGGAGGGCTCGCGAGCTTGCGAGAAGGCTGGTCGTTGCGACACCGCGGACTCTGCAAATGTCACTAGATTGGCTTTGTTTACCGCTGCCGTTTCTGGGACGATGCATCGTTGATGCTTATTTATTTATTTATCGACTGGCTTATATCCGCTACTGCGTCCGCGTTGTCCATCTCACGGGAACATTGGTTATATTCGGATAAAAGTTAATTCAGGGTATAAGTTTGGAGTATGGAGATATCCATTCGCAATTTAATTCAAATCTTTCCAGTCGTTTTAGCGTGAAGTTAACAAACATACTAACTCGTACATACACACACACACACATTTAAAATATTAGTGTATTTATAGGATCACCAGCGGATACCATACTCGTAAAGCTTTTGGAGATTTTAGATTTGTCTTCTCAATGAAGTTAAAAAAGGTGCTATAATTGTTAAGTTCCCACCTCTCTTAACTTCAGCGTAATAACAATGTACCTACTCGTATTTGAATACAACTGAGAAAATACATTATGGCAATGTCACAAGTAAGAATGCTAACTAACAACATTATATAAAAAATAGGTGTCATTGAAAATTATTTGCAGCCTTACACTTTAACTGTGCAAGCTTGGACATCCGATCTCTGCTAGTAATATTGAGGAAGGTTGCGTAGTTTGATGATCAAATTATCGCCCAAGCATACACAAGCTATGCAAGCAACATGTCTATGCTAATAAGCCAAGGACAGCGAAATTAAACAGCCACTCTAAATGCTTAACCCTTTCATTGCCAAGCGTCTTACACCGCACCTTGCCACGATGCTGCTTCTTGAAGTATGACGTCGATCTGCGTCTGCGGCATTCTGACTAAGCTGAATGTTACGCCAATCGGCGTCCGCAGCGTTCAGTTTAAGTTGCATTGGACGCCGATTGGTGTCACCGGCATCCGAGATCGAATATTATCATATTATTGTTATTGAGTTTTTTTTGTAAAACCGACTACAAGGTTTATAACGATATAATTTCAAAAAATGATATTTATTTACGAATATACAACGTGTTACAAAACAATCTGTAAAAAAGAAATTACAAAAGTAGTGTCAACCCTTATTAAATAACGTCAGTTCAGTATCTTAGGTATACAGTATACTAGGGTTGACACTACTTTCGTAATTTATTTTTTACGGATTATTTTATAACACGTTGTATTTTATGGAATCTTGAGTGAAAATATGACGCCGTTCAGTGTCCACGCATTGTGATGAATGGATTAAGTGTAATGTATAACGCGCAAAGTCATATAGTATTACTAGCATAGAGGCATTCCATCTTAGTCCTCAGGGTTGGCAACGCATTTGAGGTCTTGGGATTATAGTCTTGAGAATTCAAATGTCTATGGGTCTCAGATTCCACTTACCATCAGGTGGCCTGAGTGCTCGTGTGCCTTCTCCTTAACATAAAAAAAAGTCAACGTAGCTATGGCCAAGTAATTCATGATGAATGATTATTTAACAGAAAAAAGCACATTAGGCTTGCTTAGCTGTGATTATATAACATCGTATTATTCCCGAACTTAATCGATGAGCTTTACTATACTTAACATACATATTATGACGCCTGCCGCACCCGCCGCATAGCGAATCGTACAGTCGAGTCCACAAATATGTGTACACTTTAGTACCTTGTCGTTTTAATGTCATGTTAAAGCTGCCATATATAAAAGGTCACAGCGATTAAGATAACAAGGTACTAAAGTGTGCACATATTTATGAACTCGACTGGACCAGATGCTGCGCTTGCTCGCACGAGTGCTAGAAGGAAAAGATAAAGATAACGATCAAAGATAAACGAATTAGGTAACTTGATTTGAGGATGGTAGAGGTTGCCGATAAACTTCCAGTGGTAACATTAGGGAACAATAGGAACACTGAACGGCGTGAACTCAATGCGACTAAACCCAATGCACTTTTATCGGTCGAACATATTCCATATAACGGCAACGCAAGTTCGTGATGCAGTAATCAGCAACACAAACAAGACAACGACATTTCTGTAAATATCGACAGAACAGTGGCAAGAAACCATTAAACAAACTTCACGACATCATGCTAACGGAACAAAGTTTTACTAAAGTTTCACTATAAAATGATCTGGCCTCGAGTCTTCGATTTCCAAAGTTTTTTGAATTAGACCAAGAGTTGTATAAAGTAGGTCAAACAACATTAAAGGCCAATCAAATGATAACACAATTCTCAAAAACTACTTTGTAACACATTATACGTTTCTTTTCGATGCGATAATCGTTAGTTGAAAAATATTGACTGAATCAAATATTCATAAACGGATGTTTTTAATTAACTGTTAACCAAGGTAACGATATAAATCAATACATTTTAAATGTGTTTGCCGGCTATTTAGTCGCCTTTGTACATCCTGGCGTATTTATATTACCCTATAATTTGTTTAATACACAAGCGAGAGCGATCGGTCGGTCATTAAAGTATTAAAAATTACACGTACATAAATATAGTTGAATGAAATATTTACAATTAACAGCGACATAACCGATTTATTGGCGGCGTTTGATTACTAAAAAAACCTGCATGATATCTCGATGATTTCTACAATTAATGTAATAGCACAGAATAGATAACAGTAAAAGTATGTAGTTACATATACGAGTAGTAATAAAATTTCAGGCGCTTCACTTGATCAAATATTTGCTTAAGCCGTGACCCACCAAATGATAATATCATTGTTATTTCCTACTTGACTGTGATTTAAGAACAACTGAATAATTGTTCGTGCTGCAGTAGAGTCACACACACACTTACGCTGACACTTTAATACCTTTAAATTACCTTTATCTTTTGGACTCTATAACGTGGCTATCTGAATATTTGTTGTTCTGTTACAGTAAATAAACAATTGCGTAAATTCATTATTTTTACCCAATTCCCTTAAAAAAAATAACATCACCACCGAAACTTGTGAAAAAACACGAAAAACTAACTTTTCTATCGAATAATGTCCTAGCCGAATAATATACGATAGTTTTGTATGCACACCTATTTGTATATACTTTTAATGCAGTACACTGATCAAACTAAGAGTAATTCATTTGAAATGTTACATTTTCCATTACTATGGAGTTGTATTCTTCTACCTTTCATACTTTTAAAACTATCGACAAAAGGTTACAAATTATAAAATTTGCCCAAAAATTACGTGTTTCCCAAATTGGGAAACCATCCCATTTTGGTGCCCGCTCCCCTAATTTTCATCAAGTTCATCAAATTAGTAATGTAAATTCGTCCTTGTCGCTTGTAGCCTGTCGCCTATCCCTGTCACCGAGAAGCCGTCAGTAAATGCGCACGATTGCCGTGTTTGCTCTGATGTCATCCGTGCGAAACTTAGAATAACGGTCTGCAAGGCAAACTGTGTTATGTAAATTTTATTACAGTTGCGTATGAAGCATGACAGAGAAGGTAGATATTATTGCATTAGCAATAATTGCTCAAACAGTCTCACAAACTTCTTCTAATAAATGTAGATTTACACAGAACTAGCAGATAATAACACTAAGAACAAATTAATAAATTTGTCTCAACTTTCCATTTAGTAATGAGAGAAGTTTCATTCGAGATTCAATTTTTTACTTGACTAAGTCGTGCTTGGAGTCGAAAGTGACAACGCATTTTAGTATGCACGGTGAAGTTGGGCCATTACTCACGATGTCTAGACTTCAGACAAGCCACCACATTATAGCTTCAACCTCGCTATTATACAAAATAAAGACCATTTGAAAGGCCCCTGTTGAATTGTATCATCGTTGGACTTATATGGGAGTAGAAGACGTCACCTACAATATGTATTATCCCACGTTAGCCTCAAAAATATCCGACCCGTCTGTATTAGATAGTTTCGAGCCCAATGCAGATTAAATAAATATGTTTGCTGGTTTTTCATCCTGTTAGAAAAAGTGTCAACGAAATTCTTTCGACTAAGATATTTGTTTTCAAAAAAGTGATTTGAAATATGAGTCTTCAAAAGTACTTAAGCTAAGCAATATACATCACATCATTAAACTAGGAATCAGGCTACTAACTGTCTCAGTATGCGGATCACAGCAAATAAGGAGATCAGGAACAAGGCTCCGTTTGAAACTCGTCGGTCGATTAAGGCAGGAGGCGGGGGGACAGGACTTAATTCGTATGTAGAATTAACGGTAGCCTAGTAGGCTAGGCTCAAGGAATGCCACATGTTTGTTTAGATAAACAACGGCGAGTACTGGAGCCTCGTTTACTATAAGCGTAAACGACCCTTCGAAGACGACAGAGGATCCATGGTCAGTATGAAACAGAGATCAGAACCTTGACATACCTTTGCTATTGTTAAATGTTTTGCAAAAGGAAACAATAAGACCTAGTCTAGCTACGACTATACACGTAATCAGTGGCAGTGAGGAGCGGGAATAAACAAATAAATAGAGATGTATGAAGCATGCCACGAGTCACTGAGGCAGCGATGAAGCGTGTTCTATGCATTTATTACCGCTGCCACAGTCGTCGCCGCGTAGTTATGGCATTGTACTGCTATCGCTTTATCTTCTAAATATATAAAACAGTACCGTGACTGAGGGACTGACAGACAATGCACAGCCGAAACCACTGGACTTAGGGACTTGAAATTTGGAGGGAATATTCCTTGGATATCCTAGGGATGCACTAAAAGGGGATTTTTGGAAAGTCGTCCCCTAGGGGGTTAAAATGGGGAGAGTAGCAAGAAACTAATTCAACTCGTATTAAATCGCGGGCGTTCTCTAGTTTATTTATAAAAGTAAGAAGGCATTAAGTCAATCACATTTCCTTTCACGTCATACCTTTTACATAATACTACGCTGATAGTTCCATACCTTTACTTTTTTTTCCCAAAACATCGCGTTTACGTTTGATAAGCAGTCTCCAGATAACAAGTTTAAACAGTATGATAGCGGATTAGAATGAGATAAGTGACCGCGTGTTCATGGTAGTCGACATTAGCCTCATTTGGGTTTGGGGGTCACTCAAGGCTTTGGATGATAAAAGAGGTTTAAAAGATTACATCTGTTGTCACATCTCGGTCAGGTATCTTTACGACTATATACTTTCCCAGAGAGACAAATGTTTTACAAGAAACGATGAAAATCTATTTCATACGGCTGTTTTAATTAAAAATGTATATACTTAATTATTTGAGCATAACATAAGCATAACGTATTGAGCAATTGATTCCGCAAATTATAATTAATTAACTTGTAATTACTCTAAAACTCATATGTATTACATATCTCACGCTTTTACGTCTTAACCCCTAAACCGATTTCGATGAAATCTGGTACGAAGGTAGCTTTAACCCCCGAGAAGGTCACGCTACTATATTTATCCCGGAAAAGTGGTCAGTTCCCGAGGGAAGAGCGATAAACGACTTCTACATCCCGTTCCGGGGAAGAGCTACTGGCTTATAAATCAATGTCAGTAGGTATTATAGTTTTAACAAGGAATCTAATCGTGGTTTGTCTTCATGTAAGTACTAAATACAAACAAGCAGCTATAGTAATAATAATCAGCGCTTAGACCAGTAGCGGCTGATATCGATCGATAACTCTTATCGAACTATCGAACGCAAATGAGCACATCGAATGTGTGCAATACGAGTACCTAACATGCAGTACGCAATATAACATAGTCGCGTCGGTATATTGAACAATCTAGGATAACCAATAACTTCTCTATGTTAGGTACGATTCGTTGTTTTTGTTTAGTTTATCCCTTTTCAGCTCATATTTTTTTACATCTTTAGAGATAACCATTAACCAAGCGTACCTCACGTTTGGTTATAAATCTTAAAAGATTGGCCAAGTTCAAATTAAGTTAATAGGTGTATTATTTATTTCTTTAAAATTTACTGCACACTTACTTACTGCCTTAACCCGGCGGTATACTAGGTATTCGGCGGTATTTTGCTGTTATCGTATTAATGTAATTTTAAAGTTCAAATTAAAATACTATGTGGTATACGTATATTTTACCTAGTAGCGAGTATCGCCGGCGCCGGGTTAAGGCATTCTCTACTACTAAACCAATGGGCCAAACAGTAACAATATAAGGTGAGTTGGTGTTAGTAGGGTATTATTGGGGATTCTGGATCATTTGTCCTCGCTGCGCTCGGATGATCCAGAATCCCCAATAATGATCCAGGATCCCCAATAGTTTCCATCGATCAGGGATCTAGTCGGATGATCCAGGATCCCCAATAGTTTCCATCGATCAGGGATCTAGTCGGATGATCCAGGATCCTCAATAGTTTCCATCGATCAGTGATTCAGAATTCCATAAACTCAACAGGTAAACGAATGACCTGACAATCCTTCAATGGTAAATTTGCATATTCTCGCCTCATAAATTTCTTTAACAAAATATTTTGTAAAGAGAAGCAAAACCGGAGTGCCGTATAATTCAATTTTATATTACTTATATTTTTGTTTACGGCACTCCGGTTTATTTTTCATAAATTTATTTCTTTGTTTATTCATCTTTGTTTATTCATCTTTGTTCCTGTTAACACTTTCCACACAACCATTGCTGTACTAATGTTATAGGATAGTCCCGCTAACAGTTTTCTGGAGTGGCCAATTCCATACTAATTGTTTAAGGACAAGGCGGTCTTTCGATACGTTCCAAAGGGGCGCCTCCTCTGTACTGATATTTACTCAACCAAGATAATACTAGAACGCTGATCTATATATGCGACCGATCGTAAAAACTTTGATAGCGTGATTCAGGTCTTTTTCAATTATTACTGTCAAATCAAAATAAAAACTGCAAACTTTTTTTGATTTCAAGCTATCTTCAGTTGTTATTAAAAACCACATTATTAAAAGTGTTGATTAAAGTGAAATACATTAATTATTCCAATATTTGTGTATTATTCAAGTAATGAGAGATTGTTACGACATCTATTTAAAAAGGTAGGTACTTAACATCTGCTAGTCTGACGATAAAGTGACTCACGCGCTACTGTTACTAAGTACTGCTCAATGTTATTGTTAGCGTAAGATGGCGCTATTTGACAATGCTATTTGAATGGAATAATACAGTGAAATGAATCTGCGGTCTTTAATAAAGTAAAAATTTCGTAGGTGAACTGAAACTTTAATAAATAAATCGACTGAAACTATTAAGTTTATCTCAACACTGTAATCGTTCGCGATGTACATCAAAGTTCGAACATTGTTACGACATCTATTTAGGTAAATCAAGTGTCAACTTTATTGCTGATTGACAAGAAACTCCGCGCTGTGTTTACTAAAAACTTCGCTAATCAATGTTAAGATGGCGCGGATTAATACAAATAATCGATATGAAACTAGCACGATGTTTTTACTGTTTACTAAGAACTTCGTTAATCAATGTTAAGATTGTGTGCATGAATGCAATAAAGTAAAATAATTTCGAACCTTGAGAGCCATTACATAGCATGCTGTATGACATGTAAATAATAGGAAGCGTAAGTAATTTATGTTCATGCTTCACATGATTCGAACAAATATATGTGTTTTTCTTTCTTCTTTATAGCTAAAGCCGATTCACAAATTCTGAGAGTTAAACAAGTTATTTAAACAATAAGTATAGTAAGTCGTTGCTGTCTTCAAGCCAACCAGTGCCTGTTTTATATTTCCTTATTTTTTTTTTATTTTTTTTTTAATAATAAATATCAGGGGGACAATCTCATACAAATTGACCTAGTCCCAAACTAAGATCTAGGCTTGTACTATGGGTACTAGACAACGATATAAATACTTATATAGAGAAATAAATACTTAAATACATAGAAAACATCCAAGACTCAGGAACAAATACTCGTGCTCATCACACAAATATCTGCCCATACCGGGAATCGAACCCGGGACCGCTAGCTTCGTAGGCAGGGTCCCTACCAACTCGGCTAACGCATCATATCGTCTTCATAGTTAGGCTACATTCGGTACATAGAAACGCATTAAAGTACATGCAGCTACCAAATACGAATAAGGTTTCAGGTTAACGCAACAAGCTGGCGCCGCGCCTTATAGGTGTAAAGGATTGGGAGTGATTCACAATAATTATATTTTATTTTCTAATAGACGAACGTCTGTAATGCAGAATTAAGGTTTGATTTTGTTTGGACAATCTCATTTGAAATAAAATTATATTACTAATAATTTTAATTGGTAACATCTAAATGCAGCCTTAGTTTATAGGGTTATAAATGGAGCTTCCATTTATTTGAGCATTCAATTGGTAGTGGCAGTGCAGTGAGTGAGACAAGTAATTAAAAAGAAGCAGCAAGTATGTACGTAATATTTTTTATTTTTTATTATTTATGTTGATTGTGTTTGGTTAGTGATGCTTATTCAAATACTTTTAATAAAAATAGGTCGGCAGTGTTCAATCCGTTCGATTCCGATGAGGAGATTAGCTGTGCCCAGCAACAGACTGCATCTACCGCTTCTACGAGTGCAGCGAAAGTTAAGACGGTAAAGGCGAAGCAGAGAAGAACTAAGAAGGCGGCGGAACTGCACGGCTGTGATTCAGACCTGGACAGCGTCGTGAATGCATCAGCTGCTCAACCGAAAAAGAGACGAGTCGCTGTGTTTCTTGATTCCGAGGTAAGATGCGCGATTGTTTATCAAAACATACTTCGAGGATACGATAGCTTAGTTGGTAGTGACCCTGCCTACGAAGCTAACGGTCTCAGGTTCAAATCCGGTAAGGGCAGATATTTGTGTGATGAGCGCAAGTATTTGTTCTCAACTATTGGCTAGGTCAATTTGTGTAAGATTGATTTATTATTATGATGATTTCATTAAAACTGTTTTTACCCAACTTTAAACCGACTTCAGTTGGACTGACCTCGGTCATGATAACAGTTTGTCGCTGGATTTTTTTAATAATTTAAGTGATTTTCTTAATTGTATTTATAAAGGTGAATAATATAAGGTTGCTAAATAATTTCAGGGTGACGAAGAGGAACCGATCAGGGCCGCTCCGCTACGTAATTTTTTGACAAGAAGGACGGGCTCCGGGTACACGCTGCAACGAGATCCCAGCCGGCGCGGGGAGTACTACGTCGAACTCCGAGTCTTCACCACGCGGGAGCTTGAGCCGGTAGCGACGGAAGCAACCAGGTGGAAACATGCCTTTTTCACATATAAAGGGGCTGTAAATAATAATAGCCCAGTTTTCAAAGCGGTCAGACAAGTTGCTCAGGCTGCTAAAGAAGAGTATAAAGGCGTGCAGCCTGTGTTGTACCCGTCAAATACTTTTTAACTAATTTTAGTTATGTGTTTATTGTAATCTGCTACTTTACAGTCGGTTTAAAGGCAAATTTAAAACTTTTGCGGTTTTCAACAAATGTAATTATTACAAAACAAAGCACGTCTTACATAGAACAAAAATAGTATAAGATGTTCTTTTGCGATGTATGTAATGTTTCCGTTCCAAAATTAGCAGCACATAAAAAGACTAATATCCACAAGTCTAATAGTTTGTTAAGTACGCGGCTTGAAAACGTTTATATAATAGCTAATGCTTTTCGGAGTAGAATTGTTAGTTATAAAGTCAATCCCTCAAATACGAATATTACCCCAGATTCATTTTTATGTGAAAACTCTGATATAGCACAACAACTTATTAAAGATTCATTACAAAAGCATGTCTCACTCAAAGTTAATTTGGAACTTTTCGTAAAGTATTGTTTGCCAAAAAATAGTGAAAGTTCCATTAAGTCATTTAACACTAAATACGATATAGTTTTGCAGAGTACAGACGTTTTATCATTATATAAATCACTTGCTGATGTACTAATTACTAAATGTGCGGAATTTGAGCTCTCGGAATCAGGATGGACAATCGAATCAGTTAGTCACTTAGAGATAAACATAGTAAAATACAATCCTTTGAGAGCTGGATCGTTTATACCATTACCAAAACATATTGCTAATACAAAAGCTTGTTTGAATATAAATAATGAGGATAATCACTGTTTTATATGGTCTATAATGGCTCACTTGTATCCTAGCAAGGTTAACTCAAACAGAGTCTCATCTTATCCCAAATACCAAAATGTTTTAAACACTTCCGGCATGGCATTTCCACCAAGCATCTCTGATATAAGGTGGTTCGAAGCCAACAATACTGATATTAGTTTTAACATCTATGGTTTAACAAAAAATGGTAGTGTTATGGGCCCTTTATATAAAACCGCTAATCGTAAATTACAGCACATCAACTTGTTATTAATAACTAAAAATAGTAAGGCACACTTTTGCCTAATAAAAAACTTTGAGAAACTTGTTCGCAAACAAATAACTAAACATAAATCTAAGATACATTTGTGTGAAGATTGTTTTTTATATTTTTCAACAGAGGAAAAATTAATTCAGCATAGTTGTGCAGGGGTACAAACTGTTTTACCAGAGGCAAATACACAACTTTTTTTTTCTAATTTTGAAAGAACTCAGGAGGTGCCTATTGTGATCTATGGTGACTTCGAAAGCTTATTACGAGAGTATTCAGATAAAAGTAAATCTATGTACGTGGAAAATATTCAATTGCATGAGGCATCTTGCTTTGCATATTACATTTGTTGTAGAAGCGAGCCTTATTTAAACGACTATGTTTCTTATCGCGGTCCCAACTGTTCGAAAAAGTTTGTGGAGTCTATATGTAATGATGTGCAGCGATTGTACTCAATATTATCTGTCAGCAAACCTATGATTCCGCTTACGCTAGAGGAACAGCTATCATTTGAAACTAGCACTGCTTGTCATATTTGTAAAGACAAGTTTTCATCTAGTGATAACATTGTAAAGGATCATGATCACTTCACAGGTCGATATAGAGGGCCCGCTCACAATAGTTGTAATTTAAATTCAAAACCTTGCCCATTTATACCAATAATTTTTCATAACCTTTCCGGATATGACTGCCATTTGTTTATTAATGAACTCACAAACGTATGCGGTCGAATAAACCTTATCCCAAAAAATAAAGAAAAGTATATTTCGTTTACGAAGTTCATTCCAATAGACCAGCAAAATGTAGCTCAATTAAAATTTATTGATTCTTTCAACTTTTTGAGTTCAAGTTTAGACAATTTAGTAAATACAATGAAAAAAGATGATTTCCAACATTTAAAATCATTTTTTGGAGATGGGGCCAAGTTTGATATAGTGCGAAGAAAGGGTGTCTATTGTTACGATTATATAAACTCTTGGCAACGTTATGAAGAAACCCAGTTGCCTCAGGCTTCCAATTTTTTTAGTAAACTCTCATCAGAATCTGTATCTTCTGAGGATTATAATCATGCCTTACATGTTTGGGAAACTTTTGCTATTAAAAACTTAGGAGAATATACAGATTTATACTTGAAATGTGATGTGCTTCTTCTATGTGACGTTTTTGAAAAATTTCGAAGCATGAGCCTTAAATACTACAATCTTGATCCCTGTTATTACGTATCGTCACCATCATTAAGTTGGGATGCTATGTTATTATACACAAAAGTAAAATTGGATCTACTCTCCGATATAGATATGTATCAAATGCTGGAAAACGGAATAAGAGGAGGTCTTGCTCAATGTTCACATAGATACGCAAAGGCGAATAATAAATATCTTCCAGATTTTAACATTAACGAGCCGAATAGCTTTTTAGCCTATTTAGACTGTGTAAATTTATATGGATATGCAATGATGCAGCATCTGCCAACAGGAAATTTCAGGTATCTTAACGATGATGAATTAGCAAACTTTAACGTTGAAAAACAGTCACGCGATTCTGATACCGGTTTTATACTTGAAGTCGACCTTCACTATCCTGTTGAACTTCATGAGTCTCATTCAGATATGCCATTTGCAGCTGAAAAATTTGCTCCTAGAGGAAGCAAAAATAAAAAATTAATTGCTAGCCTCTACGACAAACATAGATACATTATTCACTACATGCATTTAAAAGAATGTTTGAAAAATGGTCTTGTTTTGTTAAAAACATATAAAGTTTTAGCTTTCGATCAAAGTAACTTTTTAGAACCATACATATCTTTAAATACCACCTTGAGACAAAATGCTAGCTCAGATTATGAAAGGGATTTTTTCAAAAAGCAAAACAATTCAATATTTGGCAAAACGATTGAAAATAAAAGAAAACAGGTTGATGTAAAACTTGTTAATATCTGGAAAGATCATTCAAATAACACAAATAAATTTTGCGGCGCGGAAAAATACATAAGTGCTCCCAACTTCAAAAACTTGGCAGTTATATCTGATTCATTAGTAGCAATTCAGTTGCAACAGACAAAAATCGTTTTAGATCGACCCATATACGTGGGTTTCTCTATTCTAGAAATAGCCAAAAGTCATTTGTATCGCTTTCATTATGATGTGATGAAACGTGTTTATAAAAATAAAATTCATCTTTGTTATACGGACACTGATAGTCTTTTGTATTTAATTCATACAGAAGATTTCTATGAAGATATCAAAACACACATAAAGTATTTTGATACTAGCAATTTTGATGCTAGCAACATATTTAATATGCCCTTAGTGAACTGTAAAATTCCAGGATATTTTAAAGACGAAATGGGGGGTGAGATCGTGAAGGAATTTGTAGGTTTGAGAGCAAAACTATATTGCATAGATACCCAAATTTCAACAATCAGGAAAGCAAAGGGAATAAAAAAGTGTGTTACAAAAAAACTTAATATTAATAAATACAAAAATGCTTTATTTCAAAATGAATGTTTTAGAGATAATATGTGTGTAATAAAATCAAAAAATCATAAAATTTTCACGCAAAAAATCAATAAGCTAGTTCTTACAAGGGATGATGATAAAAGGTGTGTATTAGAAGATAATGTTTCGACTTTGCCTTGGGGACATTACAAATTAGCATTTTAATGTGGCAGCACTGTAAAGTAATAGAAATTTAATGCAAACGTGTGAATTGTAACATTTTTATTATTTTTATAAAAACAATAAATGATGAATGTATGCCTATTGTTTTTCTTTCATTTACCTCCGCCAGCTAATTAATCACGTGCTTAGTAATAAACCCGCCTAACTCAAAACTATTAATATTTCCATATTTCAAGACGCACTCTTGATTTAAAATAAGTTGGCTTTTTTTATTTTGAGTTACGCTAGTTTTACACCTATTGCAATCGTATTATCATGACTCGATCGCTTCTACTGTCAAGTCAATAAGAGCTATCACAACGTTGATAATACGTTAGCAACAGGGAAACAATCAGACAATATAGAGTGAGGAGCCATTAATAAAAATTATTAAATGGGACAACCTCACACAAATTTACCCCCAGTTCCAACTAAGCTCTAGGCTTGTGTTAGGGTACTAGACAACGATAAACATGCTTATATAAAGAAATAAATACTTAAATGCATAGAAAACACCCCAGACTCAGAAACAAATACTCATGCATGCATTACACAGATATTTGCTCTGAGCGGGAATCGAACCCGGGACCGCTAGCTTCGTAGGCAGGGTCTCTACCAACTAAGCCAGCCACGTCACCAATAGAGTGGCTGAAATATTGATTAACTTTAAGAATTTAATTAAACAAAGTTGCTATTCTTTTATTTCGTTATAATTGAGATTCAGACAAGGAATTTGATACTGTTGCAGAGAAACAAGTCATAACATGTTAAAACGAGTTGTCCCTGCTTGTTTAACTTTGGCTCGGCGCGTAGGAATGTGGCTACGTAAAGAGTTGCTGACGCGGCGTGCGCGCAATTCGACTTTATCTTCTTAGTGTATGACCCAAGTTAAATAATAAAAATTTAATGTCGGTTTGTAGTTCCGCTACAATACTGTTGCAGAGGAAACAAATCATGACATGTTATAACGTGTTATCTCTATTTATTTAACTTTGGTTGCACGTAAAATAAGTTCCACATTCTATATGAACATCATTTATTAAAATAAGGTTGATAATAATATTAAACTTAATAAGGTGAAAGTACAACAATAATAATTAAATAGCAGGCAGACTTCTTATAAACCATTGTCTTTACTAATTTACACTTAATGAGACAAAAAATAACATATTTATAATGCCAAATTATTTATAAATAAACATAAATTAAAGAAATTTATGATAAAATTAAAACAACGCTACATTAATTACATTACGGAAGAAAAATAATAATAATTACTATTTTTCTTCCTTAATTCAAACTTCGTTGACAATAACTTATATTAATTGGCTCTACAAAGTAAGTAAATAACAATATAATTGGCATAAATTGATTTTATAATTCAGAACTATAATATAAAATAAACATGGAGATATAATAGAAATAAGTCACAATTATACATATATAACTAACACCGAAATTAATCACTTTCAAGTTTTTTCATAATTTTTTTTAACACATTTTCTGTGCTGTCCAACACTTCATCATACGGATCACACACGAGATATTGCGCACTAACTGAACGATCACTGTAACACTCGTCCATTGTCTCAATGTTTATTTTAATTAAATATCGTCCATTGCGAATGTTATTTTTAATTACAAATGATGATCCTTTTCTACTACGATCCTTTTTATTAATACCCGATTTGGTATTTAATGCTTTCAACTCCCTTTTGTCCCGCGGAGCGTCAGGCTCTCGCGTTACGGTTGCGTTACACATGTTTTCTCTACGGGCTAAAAGCTCTTGCCGCTTTTTTTCCACTTTTTCCATGTAACCGTCAACGTCTTGAGCATAATAAAAAGGATGATCCTCCGGCACATCGTGGAAAACGGGGCTGACATCATATATGCTGCCAAAATCAAGTCGATCATTCTGCGTGCTGTCTTCCATAATTATCTGAAATATAAAAGTGTCATAAGTTTTTATTTAATAAAAATGGCAATAAATCCAACATAACTGGATGAAGCAATAAAAAATAGATTTACTTACCTATATATTTTAAATACGCTGGACCCACGTTAGAAGCGAGACAAATGTCGACTGCGACTGACGCTCGAGTAGCAGCAATTTAGATCTCGGTGTATAATATTCTTCGCCTAATATAAGACAGGAATGTGTAATTAGAGAAATGATAAAGACTTACAAAGATAATTCATTGATTTAGGATGATTATATTATTACAAGTATTTATTTGATATTATATTAAATTACTGAACAGAAGGCGAAATGAAATTTATTAAACAGCCTGTGTCAATAGAAATCAGCAAAATAAGTGATGGATCACATTGCACTAATTATAATAACAGACATAGTATGCTTCTTCCCAACTCTATACGATGTATTATATGTGGACCATCAAATTGTGGAAAAACAAATATAATTTTAACTTTATTGCTTCATGAAAATGGGTTAAAATTTCGAAATGTCTACATTTACTCTAAAACAACTTTTCAACCTAAATATAGATTTTTAGAGGAAGTTCTTAAAAGAATACCCGAAATTAAACTGTTTATGATCCACGATGAAAAAGAGGTAATCTCTCCTCATGAGGCGATGCCCAATTCAATATTTATCTTTGATGACGTAGCTTGCGAAAACCAGACTAATATTCGTAATTACTTTTGTATGGGCAGACATAAAGGAATAGACTGTTTTTATTTAACGCAGACTTACTCTAAAGTGCCAAAGCAATTAATACGAGACAATGTTAATTTTTTGATAATTTTTAAACAAGACGATATCAATTTAAAACATATTTATCGTGAGCACGTAAATTCTGACATTAGTTGGGAAAAATTCAAATCGCTTGCCGCAAATATATGGAAAGATTCACATGCGTGTCTTATAATTAACAAAGATTGTAAATTAAATAATGGTCGATATAGAAAGTCATTCGATGTTTTTGTAAAATTTGAATAAATATAAATGATGACTAAAATAAAATCACTTTACTTATAACATTAAGAAACATCGGGGGTCTTTTTAGACCGCGTTATTGATTTGCCATGGAGACAGACATAAAAACACAATTAATTAAATCTGTAAAGAATATTAAAAATAAGTTAAAGAAGATGCAGCAAGAGGAGGATGATTTAGAATTAAAAAATAAGAAGATTTTGAAACCATTAACCGATCCGCTAGAAACCATGATGTTTCTTTATAATTCTCCTAAGCAAATAACATCTTATAATGAAAATAAGCATAATAACAAAAATATATTATCAAATGATGTAAACGCGGATTGTATCAAAAAGGATAAAATAAATATTCCCAACATACTTGAAATAAAAACTCCTACGAAAATGGAAAATAATGTGGCAAAAGTAAAAAGCTTTGAGGATGTCGATTCTTATTTGCAAGTCCCAAATAAACCTTTTAATGTTGCCTTTGGAGTAAGACATGACGGTGAAACACTTATGATAGGAAATTCACCTGCAACGCTTAAATCTTATGGGGAGAATTCTCCTAATAAAATATCTACGATTAATGTAAATGATAAAAGTTATGAACTAACGCCAGGTTTAAAAGAGCTTTTATTTCAAAGTAAACCGAATTGCGACAAAATAAATGAAAAGGATAAAATAACCTATAAAGATATTTTGGTGCACACTAATGTCCATAAGAGAGGTTTTAGTCCTCAAGGTCAGATACAAGGTAATTCAGGAATGAAATACTGTCAAATTATTAAACCCCTATTTCAAGAATCCAGCACGGCAAAGCAAGGTGGTAATCTGCCTTCCTTAAAAAAATATAATTCAAATACGGATTTTGTATATTGGGATGATCCTAATGAGTTGATTGAACGTTTAAAAATTTTAATTGCTTCTAAAGATGCTGGCAACACTAACCATGATAACGAAATAATTTCGATTATAGAAGAACTAAAAGAAGCAGACATCATTAAGGAATAAAAAGACTTCAGAACCAACTGTTGATTCAGTCTCATTGTGTTGGTTGAACATGAATGTAGATAAGTTTGGACACCATGTGTTAAAAAAGCATAAAATGAATAATTTTAATGAACCTCCCTTGGCTTTCATAAATGTTACCGATTGTTTTGATGCAAAAAATAAGATAATTAAACATATTGGAAAGCCTATCGATCCAGAGGACTGCGCCACAAAACAGTATGTTGACAATACTGCAGATAAATTGTTTAATAAAATAAAATTAATTAATCAAACATTAGCTCAGCTAGAGACAGAAGTAAATAGCCTGCAACAAAGTATTGAAACAGTTTCATTTAAGAACAAATACAAGAAATGAGTAAAGCAATCGTAGTAAACGAAATACATAAACAAGCGCGGAAAAACTTTCCTCGAAGACATGTAGTGATGAAAGATATAGATGATTTATGGCAAGCTGATCTTATTGATATGCAATCTGTTTCAAACAATAATTTACAGTTTAAATATATTTTAGCCATTATTGATACTTTTTCTAAGTATGCATGGGTATATCCATTAAAAAAAAAGAGTAAGGAATATATAACTCAAGCTTTTTGTGATTTGTTCCAAAAAAATCGAATACCCAAAAACTTGCAAACTGATTTAGGAACTGAATTCTATAATAAAAAAATAAAATCATTACTTGAGTTACATAAAATAAACCATTACTCTACATACTCTACTAAAAAAGCATCTATAGTGGAAAGATTCATAAGGACTTTTAAGAATAAATTGTACAAGCAATTTAGTTTAAAAGGAAACTATAAATGGATAGGAAACACACTTTCGGAAGCAATTAATGAATATAATAATACGATACATAGAACAATAGCTCTTAAACCAATTGAAGTCAGTGAAAATAATAAGGATGCTGTATTACAGAAATATAAAAAGCTTTTATTAAAGAGGAGTTCAACAAAGGAAAAAAATAAATTTGCAGTCGGAGATTCCGTTCGTATAAGCAAATATAAAGGAACATTTGAAAAAGGATATACTCCCAATTGGTCAACTGAAATATTTACTATTACGAAAGTACAAAACACAAACCCAATAACGTTTATCATAGAAGATGCTAGACATCGACCCATCTTAGGATCATTTTATGCTCACGAATTGCAAAAACCTAAATATAAGAACATTTATCTTGTAGAAAAAGTATTGAAGAAAAATGGTCGAAAATTATATGTAAAATGGTTAGGTCTACCTTCGCAAGAAAATAGTTGGATTGATAAAACAGAAATCTTATAAGCAGCAAACATCATAGTTTAAGCGCATTTTAATTGCGCACTTGAAACTGGACAGAGTATTTCATCGAAACAAAAAATAACTTATTTATTAATAATTTATTTACAATTCAACAAAAATGGTAGGGTCAAAACCTAAATCGAATGGAAAAAACAAGAAAAAAATTGTGTTCACTCCCTCACAGAAAGCCAAGTCTGGCGCTGGTTTTAAAAACACTTTCAAAAATATTGTTTCTCTTACAAAAAAACATATTAAAAAGTTAAAACCTACATGTAAAAAAGCGGCTATTGAGTTAGCAGTTGCTGTTGCACGAGAATTGACGAGGGATTCAGATACTTCAGTAAACATTCCCCGGGTGATACCTGTGCCAAAAGTTGGAGGAGTTTTGCCCCTAATACCCATTTTTGCCGGATTGTCTGCTGCAGGTGGTTTAGCAGGTGGCGCAGCTGGTATTGCTAGAGCGGTAGAAGCTATTAAGTCTGCTAAACAACGTTTTCAAGAACTCAAGAGGCACAATCAAAAAATGGAAGAATTAAATTTAGGAAGAGGGTTGCATCTCAAAGAGCACAAGAATGGATTAGGAATTTATTTTAAAAATAAAAAAAACTAATGCAGAGGCTACCTAAACGAGCGTTAACTAACATCGACATTCTCGAATATTGCAAAGAAATTCCCAATTTTCGAGGAGTTTTCATGCGAGATCAGTTGCCAAAACGTCCATTAAAAAAAGAATGCGGAATTATTAATCTTGATAGTTCCCGGAATTCTGGCACTCATTGGGTAGCCTATGCAAAATTAAATAATTATATCGAATATTTCGACAGTTATGGTAATTTAAAACCACCTGAAGAATTTTTAAAATATGTTGGCTTAAATATTTTTTATAATTACGTTAACAAGCAAAAAACTCATCCTTTCATTTGCGGCCACTTGTGTATAGACTTTTTAAACTCATTTTGGGATCTTCATAAATAGCTTACACTTTCAAAAAACATTTTAGTCAATAACAATGTCTATTACATTCACAATCACTGGAAATGAATCCATTCTTCGATCAGAATTAAATACTCATTTAATATTAGAAGACGATTACGAGTGCGGCTTACTGTATTTTTCAACATTTAATTCAATACCTAATATTACTGACAGCAACAATGTATTCGCTTACGGTAAACAGAAGGATATTAAAATTCCTTGCGGCGCATATGACCTGTCTGATTTATATGAATATTTAAAAAGTAATATGAACAATTGTCAGTTTAAAATCGTTCCTAACAACAATACTTCTAAATGTTCAATTTTTTGCAGCGAACCGATTAATTTTAAGGTAAAAAATAGTGTAGGTGCATTATTAGGGTTCTCAGAGATGTTGGATCCAAATAAATGGCATGAATCAGTCAACCCTGTATGCATTATTGCTGCGTCTGTGATACGGATCGAATGTGATCTTGTCCAAGGTTCCTATACGAACGGTTTGCCTACACATATAATTCATGAATTCGTGCTTAACAGTCCGCCCGGATATCAAGTAATTGAAGTACCTAAAAATATAATATATTTTCCTCTAAAGAAGAAACATATTTCGTCAATTACGGTGAAAATATTAGATATACAGGGAAATTTAATTAATTTTAATAACGAAAATATTAATATAAGTCTTCACTTGCGAAAGTCAAAATGATAATTTTTAACGATGATATCTGTAACAAAATACAAAGACAAAGTCGTTCTAACTCCACTGTCAAGCGCAACGTCAGACGAACTAGACGCAAAAAGGTTGTAGCAATAACAAAAAGTAATAAAGAGTTTCTTCGCGCTCTTGGATTAAAAATATGAGCATCCTCCATATAACCGACGATCCGCAATTCGACAATTCAATTGAAAGTTATGAAATCCATACTTATAACCCATACAATAACAGTTTTAATGAAAATGATGAAATACGAATACCTATCCATCAGCAAGATATATACGTATTACCTTCAGCTAGCGCGTTATACATAGAAGGATATTTTTCTATAACAGCTAAAGACGTGAGTGGTGTAAAAAAAGTGAAAAATGTTAAGTTGACAAATAACGCTATATCATTTCTTTTTCAAGATATTAGATATGAAATGAATGGGATTGAAATAGATCGAATTAGAAATGTTGGAATCACTACTACAATGAAATCTTTAGTCTCAATGAATGGTGGAGAAAGTAAAGCTGCTGCAATGTGGGGTTGGAACGTGGACGGATTTGATGATCACAGTGGAAGATTTAGTATTCTTTTACCACTTAATAAACTATTAGGTTTTGCGGAGGATTACAAGAAAATAGTTATTAATAGTAAACATGAACTAATACTAAATAGAAGTAGTACAAATCTTAATGGTGTTGTAACCGAAAAAGATGATTCAGTGGAAGTTAAGGTAAATAAAGTTCAATGGCGCATGCCGCATGTTAAAGTTTCAGATCATCAAAGGCTTGCATTGCTTAAACATTTAGAAAAAGATAAACCTATGCAAATAGCGTTTAGAAATTGGGATTTATATGAATATCCATTATTACCAAAAACAACCAAACATACATGGTCTATAAAAACCACTTCGCAACTAGAAAAGCCTCGGTATGTAATTTTTGGATTGCAAACTAATAGAAAAAATAACAAATTAAACGATAGCGCTGTATTTGATCATTGTAATCTTAAAAATGTGACTTTATTTTTAAATTCATACTATTATCCATACGATAGTCTTAACTTGAAATTTGATGAGTACAAATACAGTATATTATACGATATGTATGCGAGATTTCGTCAGTCGTATTATAACCTTCCTATAGATCCGCTGCTTGATCTTATACAATTTAAGGAAAAAGCTCCATTATATGTGATTGATTGTTCGAGGCAAAATGAGCATTTAAAAACTGGACCTGTTGACGTTCGTTTAGAAATCGAAACAGAAAAGGATTTGCCGGATAACACTAGTGCTTACTGTTTGATTATTAACGATCGTTTGGTGGAGTACAGACCTTTGAGTAATATTGTTAGAAAGTTGACATGATGTCGACAGCAATAGTTGATGTGCAGGGGTTTAAAACGGACAACAATTCATTCATTGTCAAAGAAGTTGCAATAGCTGTTAATGAACAATTACTACACCTACTTATTCTACCACCTTGCCCACTGCACAATCTCTCTCCAACCGAACGTAAACAAGTATCGTGGATACAGAGAAACAGAAAAATTAATTGGAATGATGGATTTATACCTTACGAAAAATATTTAATGTATATCCAAGAGTTTCTGATTGATAAGACGATTTTATGTAAGGGTCTGGAAAAAGTTACCTGGCTTAAAACTATTTTAGATCATAATGATGTTATTAACCTGGAAGATATGAACTGTCCTAAATTGTTAAGTTTGTACGAAGAATATAGATTGTCAAGTGATGTGTTTAACTGTATATATCATCCAACTGTATGCGCGCTAAGAAATGTAACTTGTTTAAGAAAATGGTGTTTAAATAAACATGTTTTATAAATTCTTTTTATTTATTATCTTATAAAGGTAATTAACCCTGAGTTCTCAAATCAAATAGTATTTACTTATTGAATTACGACAACGTCAATTACTAATGTCAATTTTAATAAAATTTAATCAAACCAAAAGTAAGGTTAAGAAGGATAATGGGGCTACATACGAGTATATCATGAAAATGGCTGAAAGAGAGCAAACATGGAGAATTTATTTTAAATCGTGCTATCAAAGTTTTTACGATCGCTCGCATATATAGATCAGCGTTCTAGTATCGAAAGACCACCTTGTCCTTAAACAATTAGTATGGAATTGGCCACTCCAGAAAACTGTTAGCGGGACTATCCTATAACATTAGTACAGCAATGGTTGTGTGGAAAGTGTTAACAGGAACAAAGATGAATAAACAAAGATGACTAAACAAAGAAATAAATTTATGAAAAATAAACCGGAGTGCCGTAAACAAAAATATAAGTAATATAAAATTGAATTATACGGCACTCCGGTTTTGCTTCTCTTTACAAAATATTTTGTTATAGACATTTTTGTATCTACATTTCGACAGTATCAGTCGAATGAACGAGGCGAGGATATGCAAATTTACCATTGAAGGATTGACAGGTCATTCGTTAGGTCACTACCTGTTGAGTTTATGGAATTCTGAATCACTGATCGATGGAAACTATTGGGGATCCTGGATCATTATTGGGGATTCTGGATCATCCGAGCGCAGCGAGGACAAATGATCCAGAATCCCCAATAATACCCTACTGGTGTTGGCTGTGTGTATGGTGTTAACTGAATTTTTAGGAAGCCCGCTTATATTCAAATAAAATCTACAACAACTATTAAGTTTCCACTTGTACTTAAATTTATATTTTAAGCAATAAAGATTAAATAAATAAGTAGTTACATGTATTTTTGTCAGCGATGATAATCTTACAAATTTTCAAGCTTTATTTATATTGAAATACATTTATTTTAAAGATTCATATTAACATTCAGTTTTACTGCTCAATATAATGTAACAGTATGAGTTACAGTACAGCGTGACAAATTGCAAGTCAGTTTTCAAATACAATTATTGAAGAAGCCTTTATTCCCAGAGTGGGGTAGGCAGAGCTACAGAAATACCAACAAGTACAAAAAGACTAGTTTATAATTCTGTAACCACATTTTGCACTATCTGGCCAAGAAGTTTACTAGTTAGTGTAAAGGCAATGGATTTGTTAATTATTTTACTGGAATACATTGTTCTATCACATACAGACAGACAAGTTGATCCCCAGCTCTGGATGTATTTATAATAGATTACAAACCGTCAAGTGAAGCACCAATTATGTCAGCGCGTGAGTTAACACGTAAGGTCATGCGCGCGCGCCGCCTAGCGCCGTCCATAAAAGGGCGGGCGGCGCATGTGATCTATATCGGTGCCCGCGCATGCCCGCGTTCCCTACTACCATAAAGTCAGCTGTTAAGAGGTATCTAACGGGGCTCTATGGTGATATACTGATATTTGGTACCTATTTTTGTGACAGTAAAAAATTCCAACGCCATGCTTATTTAATAAAAGGCCATGTGCGAGAAGGACACGAAGGGTTCAGTATCATTCTTGTTTTAAGACTCCTTTTAATTTTTAATTAAATTGTTTTTTTATTATTTGTTTATATAGCGGCAATAGATAGCGGAGAGCGGGATAACGCTGGTTTATCGGGTTCTATTGGGTACGGACCCTTAAAATCGGGACTTAACGTGACGGTATGTTTACGGGTTAATTCCTCACTTCAATTAGTCCGAAAAAGAACTAACATATCAGTTTCAAAAGAAGAAGGAAATCAAAAGGCAATTGCTTAAGTAGGTTATCTGTGTATACAGAAGACAACTAGGTAATATAATAAAAGTAAACAACATAACAAAAAAAGCACGAAATCTGCGAGCTATGTGACTGATGGGGTAGGGCGCAATTTCGTGAAGTAAGTAATAGAAAAAAATACGTTTAAAACAAAGGTTAGTGAAAAAAAAACTATATTTTCTGGGTGGGTGTGGCAGCTTAAATAAACATTCCAGGGGGCTTATTCTACATCGTGTTTACACCTATTGTTATCGTAATGTTTTTAAGTCAGCCGCCATTACTGACAGGTTAATAACAGCTATTATGAAATTATCAATACGATAGCAATAGGGGTAAAAATGATGTAGAATAAGGCTCTCGTTAATACCGAAATGTATTACATCACGAGTCTCTCAAACATTACCAGTCTAATTAGGTACATTTAATTTAATTGACATTCCAAAAACGCATGGCCTACTTAGAGTTATCTTAAAATCTGAATTAATTAGCAACTTAGCACCAGCATGAATACGGAACAGCTCAAACACGACACCGCGTGGGCGGACCGAACTGCATTCACGCATTGTAAAGATATTGAGATGCAAATGGACTTGGATGTCGTAAAGGTCTGTAGCTTTATCACGAACATCCCACTTATGCGAAAATTTGTGTGTGTGTTGGTTTGTTACTCTTTCACGCGGCAATGGCTGGACCGATCGGGGTGAAATTTGGAATGGAGATAGCTTATACCCATAGGCTACTTTTCATCCTGGTAATTTAAAAAATAACGATAATCGAAATCTACATGGACAGTCGCGGGCAGAGGCTAGTTTCAATCATAAAAATCGTAGTAGTAGTTTCAGTCGTATGAAATCGCGGACATACTCTAGTTCTTATTCTAAATAAATAAAGATTAATAAAATAAATATCACGGGACAATGTCACACAAATTGACCCAGTCCCAAACTAAGCTCTTGGCTTGCACTAGAGAAATAAATACTTAAATACATAGAAAACATCCAAGACTCAGGAACAAATACTCGTGCTCATTACACAAATATCTGCCCTTACCGAGATTTGAACCTGGGACCGCTGGCTTGGGTGGCAGGGTCACTCCCAACTAGGCCAACATGTCGTCTAAATCGAAATAACTTAAACAATAAACAAATACTAATATTGGAATCCAGAGTTTAATAGACGCCAGTACGCTTCCTAATATGGATCATACAATAGCAGTTTCAACGGCGTAGACTTATGATAATAAATCGATTAAACCACTAGGTATAGGCACTTAAAAGGAATAAATTAATCTTGACAACTACATTGCATTCACTATTAAAGGCAACAAACATAAATCCTGGTTACGACTACCTTAATTAAAAAGTACAAGTTTCCATATCGTATTCGTTTGAATATTAAAAACAGATTTAACTAAACGACTAATTAGTATGTAAAATAATTAAAATCAGAAATAATTTGCGCGATATTGTTGGTTCAAAGTTGTCATAAGAGCCGAATGTACAGGATTGTGTTCTTGCAGAAGATAAGCGATATATAGCGATAATTACGAGATAAATAAAACATTGCTTTTTAAATTATTATAAAGGAAAATGTTGACAGTGGCGTGTCGAAACAAAAAGTAGCAGTTGATGGGAATTCTTTAAGCACTTGAGCAAGTTGTTATGCAAAATTATTAAGGGGAAATATATTTGAAAACTCTATATAAAATTTGTAACCGCACCCATACCATTTGTAATAGAATTAATCCGTATTTTATTCAAACAAAAAGTAATTTATATTGGCTTTATAAGTTTATATTAGCTGAATTTCTCCCAAACTTTATTAAAATTTATGATTACTCGAACCAAGTAGTTAGTATAAAAAAACTGAAGTGACTAGCATGAAAGATGAAAAGGTAAAATAATATGTTTATTTAGTAAGTAACTTTATCACTTACTAGATTTTGCGCACGGCTCCGTCCGCGTACGAGTAGAAGTCATTTATCTCTAGTCCCTCGGGAACTGTCCAATTTTTTGGGATAAAAATTAGCCTATTATCTGGAATAGGAATTCCAGACTAACTATAATCTATGTGTGCGCCTTATTTTATCCAGTTTCATTCAGCCGTTCTGGCGTCATTGAGTAAAAAACATCCATCCGTCCAAACTTTCACATTTACGAGTATAAGTAGGATTACAATGCTTTTGGGAAAAGACTAGCGTATACATTATTTGACCCCACGCTATGTATATTTACCCTCAACTCTACGAACCAATATTTCGGCTCAAAATATCGCCTACATCTTAGCAATCAGTGTGTATTATACTTTGTAATTATACCCGCGCAAGGCCAAGGTCGCTTAAACCAAACAAGTTAACTTGTTTATACGTGTACGTATAAGTTTGCCGTGAGTTCCTCCATTCCGCGACGTATGTCAAAGACAGTTTAGCATTCCACTTAGATATACTGGTTATTAAAATGCTTGAGTAGATTTTATCGAGGCGATAGATAACTTGTTTAACGGCTAGGTTTGTTGGGTATTTTTTATTTTGGGTTATTTATAGCTCCTATTTTAAATATTTAGGCGCAGCAAAAAGTACATAAAATATTTTGCTATTTTCATCGAAAACCTTACGATCATGTCTAAGAAACCGATGCAAGAATGACAAGGTAAGGTATATATAAATACATTTGATTGAACAAGAAACGGTCACTTAAAGAAATAAGACATACCCAACAGCGTGATTACTAACTAATCTACGTGGCTTTATTCCTTTCGGCCTCGCAGGTAGTCAAAGCAAAAGTTATATTGAAAAAAAAATACATTGATAAAAAATATACTTTAACAACAAACATTTTTTACGGATTTTTATTATAATCATATAAATGTTAAATTATCTGCATGACGCACTAGCGCTAGGAATAGTCTCCGAGTATATTCCCACAAAGGGCGTGTTAAGTGGCTAAATGGCGGATATCCGTTGATAACTTAACTGATAAACTGTTCGTCGTAACTTACTTCAGCATAACAATACCTTCCAACTTCGTAGTTAAACGTTTGAGCAAACATTGACAAGTTAGATCTTTTTCCGGAGCCCGTAAAAGCTAATAAAGCTTAGAATGGACTAGAGGTTATCCCACATCTCTGAAGCACCCTGTAGGTTTACTAATCTCTCAATTTGTAGGTATTTTGTATTAGATACCAGCCTAAAAAGGCACCAGCGCAAATGAGATCTTCCACCACCTTATTTGAACTCGTAGCTATTATAAATCTGTCATTTACCGCAATACAAATTAGAACCAGTAAGTCAAAAGGCGACATCATTAAATCATTTAGTGCCAGATCTCCTGTCCACCATACAATATGAGCCGGAAAAAGCTAAGTATATAATTTCTGGTACTGGATGTGCCCAGTAATTAAATACACAAGAGTAATAATCTCAGTCAAGGAGCCGCGTAGGCGCAAGGACCGTCGCCCGCGCACATAACTTTTATCACCGCGATATTACATGCAAATCGCTTCAGTAATACAAGGTCTTATTTCGCTTTTAAATCAATTAAAATACAACTTTGTCATTGTGAGGCCGAGATATGCGCGGAGGTTCAATTCAAGTTTTTTTGACAGAAATGTGGGCGTAGGAATTTGTGTACAGCATTTTTTGACGTTACTTATTGAGGTGATTTGGCATGTGCCTCATAAGGGTTACATAATTGGACTATGTTGTCAACACTTAGATAACAATGAACTTTTTCTGGTTTGGTTTATAAGGAAGGTTTCAACAGGAACGAACTGATTAAAAATACTGGTATATAACCTGAAAATCGTTGACTACCTGCAAACAATATACAAAATTAAATGTATATTATATTTTATTTTAATGACCTCTTAACATTTGTGAAGATGCGAATAGTACCTAAGGTTCTCAACAAAAAAAAAGATTGAAGCAAAGATCTTATCATACTGTTTACCATACGTCCGCAAAACATTGACAGCAAATTAATGAACTAAATGAATAAATGAATAACTATTAGGGGACAATGTCAGACAAATTGACTAACGGCCGAACCCTATATTCAAACCGCGGACAGCCTTACTTCGGATTAAATTTTGACACATTTTGTATGGGCAAATGTCAAATTTCAACCCGAAGTAAGCCTTATCTATCCGCGGTTTGAATATAGGGTTCGGCCGTTAGTCCCAAACTAAGCTCTAGGCTTGTACTATGGGTATTAGAAACGATTTAAAAAAATAATACTTAAATGCGGGCTACGATTTGGATTGACAAATATCGAGTTTTATGCGATATACTATTTTAAAGCACCGTTTATTATGATATAAACGTTACCCGTCAAAATATACGACAATAATTAATTGATACAATTCGCCTGATTTACGACAAACTATTAAAGTGTCATAATATGGTTTGTGGATCTACTGGAATACCTTAGAGTGTACTCAAACACAAAAGGCTATTTAGAAACAAAAGGCAATCGGGCACAGTATAGACTGAGACAATCGATCCGTTAAAGGCGATCTTCTTGGATGATAAACTAAGTGTTTTCTAGTTTTTAAACGTGATTGAATTGAATACGGACAGTCTTTTTATTGTTGAGAAAGAATGAAAACATAGTAGGTAGATCCTTGGTCTTCTGAGTGGGGAATAAGAAACCGTAAAGTCTAGGTAGAGTACCTAACTGAGATCAATGTGATGCCCCTAGTATTAATTTTACAATGTATTGTACCTTCCCTAATTGCCTGTCCTACCAGGTGATAGAGATCACCTGAAAAACTAAAAAGCTAGGAAGCTAGAGAGGCTAGCTAGTAGCTAGGACGTTAGGGGGATGACCGAGGGAGGTAGAGAAAGAGGTAGAGGCATGAACAGCCGAACGGATTTGAATAAAAATTGGTTCACAGATAGTCCACGTACTTAGGTACTTTTTGTGCCGGGAAATTAAATAGCTCCCAAATAAATAGTCGTAAAGTACAACAAGTTCTACGACTATGCAAACGAAAGTTACCGGCAAAAACATGCATTTTTTAAAAACTCTTTGCCTTTGCCTTTCATTCATCCATCTTCCATCTTAGTCTTCAGGGTTGGCAACGCATTTGCGGTGTTAGAATTGCATTCTTTAGATTAAAGCAAAACGTCTATGGTTCTCTGATCCCACTTACTTTCAGATAGCCTGTAAGCTCGTTTGCCTTTTCCATGCCATAAAAAAATACCAACTCACATTTAGCGAGAGTTACACAAAGTAGATATAATCGAAGACACTGTCAATTGTACCTTTACAATCGAACATAAACCTTTTCGCAACATATTAAAGTCTATGGGTGGTCAGTTAACAGTGTCTTCGTTTGAACAGTCGCAGAATGCATCTATAGCACAACTCCAGCACCCACCAGCGAACGAGAATAAAGGCTCATTTACACGGCGCATTCAGCGAGTACAAATTGGCCGTGACCGTTAATGTGATTACGTCTTTATGCGCGAGAGTCAAACGGCCAAAATTGGCGCAACTAAATTTGTTCAATGAAATGAATGACACCTCGCGCGTGCGTTTTGAATGCAAGATAACTTTTGAACCACAGACAAAAACAGAAGAATTCAACGACGACACTTATTTTATGCTAGAAAACCATTATAAACATAAAAATTGGTATTGTCTAGGAAAAACGTTTACAAGAAATTCGTTTTATTGTCGTCAGCTGTCCCGACATCGTCATCTCACCTGAACGTGCTGCACTTTGACGTGAAAAAGAAACCAAACAAAACGAAATTCGCACGCTAAATCACTACTACTAACTATAAATAACACAATTCATTATTCTGAACCATTGTATCGCCATCGTGCAATTGATAATATCATTATACAGTTAACTGTTGCAATTGAGGTACGAATTTTGTCCAAACCTTAAACGGCTTTTAATTAAAGTTTCTCTTCTAAAAATACGACTCTACCTCGTGACCTCGTGCAAACGAATCCGTCAAATTTACGGAGAATGAGACGGAAACTATAAATTAGAAACGGTGTTATACTCGTAAATGTCTAACAACCGTTTTTATTGATATTGCACTGGCCTTGGTAACTTGATAAGATGACTAATGATCTCCCAAAAAAGTTCTCAGACCAACCGCTGTTCGTAACGGCCATTGCCTAAGTCTTGTTTTTTTTCTTAAGCTTTGTATTCGACTGTTGATTAATTTAATTTCGTATTTGATCGAAAGGACCATGCGTCAAAATGGGCCTGAAACCAACAGCATTGAGGGTTATGTCAATAAATAGGACTTAAAATCTACTTTATTTCATTATAAGGGCACAAAGTCACATTCCATTGCAAAACTAAAATATTTGATTTGATTTTGTATTTTAGTCACGGTGAGTACGAGCTATGATAAATGCATTCGGAGAATATTCATATTCTGGAGGGTAGGTATTGAGCAACAAACTGGCACCGATGCCATCCCACAGTATTACTGTTCATGTTTGACTGGCAGACGAACAATAGGATCTTGTGCACACACAATTTCTATTATATGGTATTTAGGGTTAGGCAGGCACATACCATTTAATCATCCTGCAGGTCATTTAAATGACTTAATTATTGATGTAATGAGGTAACAACTTTAATAAAACCATCAATTCCTACAAAACATGTTTATTTCACACACTAACCCTACCCTAATAATTCTGAATTTGTATTCTCAAAGAGAACCTGTTTTTTGATAGATCCTATTTACTCTAACTTAAATATGAATATCTCAGTTCTGCAATGGAATTCGGCTTTGTGCCCATATAATGAAATTAAGTAGATTTAAAGACCTATTTAATGACTTAAGTTTCAGCTCTGTTGGTTTCAGAACCAGGTTCCATACAAAGTTGCCCATGGTCTTTTAAATAAAAGTTTTCTTAACAACGAAGCAACAGGGCCTCTATTCAGGAGCGTTAAAACGATATTGTGTTTGACACGTTTAAGAATGGTTTATGTCACAGTCGCCATTATTGTAAATGGCATAAGAGTGATCAAAACGTTGACAATACGGAAACTGTTCAAAAACGATATCGTTATTACCTTGTAGAATTCCAGCCCTGATTTGTTTAAGAAATAGTGAATAGCAGGCATTTATCATTTTATTAGGTAAAAATTAAATATCATTATTTGAAACATTTTTATGTAAGTCAATTTTGAACCTGTTCCGGTTACGAGTATTGGAATGAGCTGAAATTGGAAATACACACGTAATCCCGATAACAATACATTATTATGATGTCTACAAGTAATCTGATGACTCTGATGATGGAGTGAGAGGGTTGCAACATGATTTATTTAGTGCTTAAGGCGGATTCATCGATGGACTAGTAAGTTTAGACCCAATAAGCAAAAAAATACTCCAAAATAAGTAAAAACTTTTAATAAATGAAATCGGCAACAAAAATATAAATAGATGAAAGTCTAGACGGCTTTGGTAGTTTGATACAATGGCTGCCATTCATTTGTCTATCGTATCGCATCGTGATCTCTAACTTTCAACATTTCAGTGCAGTTATACTGAAACCATAGATTATTAAGATCGTAACAGACTTAGCGGCGGCTCGCGTCGACGTCTAACGTTTTTATTGAAAGTTTTAAGTGCGCAATTAGGTAATTTGTACGACTTACTGGCTGAAAGCACGCGATACTTTCTAACTTTGACATTATATGAATTTGCTCGAACGAAATATTGATTAGGTACCTAAAATACCTAATAATAGTGTTGACTAAATGGTACAGTACGCCCAAGCAGGAATACCAGGCGATCTCAACATATCGTTGTGGATGATTGAAGCTCATTATGGTCTTACTCGTATGTTAGTTTCGTATAATTACAAAATCCATAACGCGATATGGTAGGTATTGCAACAACATTCGATACAAGTACCTACCTATGGTCATCATAATTTGCCTTGTCTCGGCTTAGAATTTAAACCCTATAATATGGTAAGCAAGCGAATAAAAAACGTGTTTCGAAATGAAACGAATATCCTGTGAAGCAAGATGAATTGCGACATTTTTATTTAGTAGATGCTAACGCTGCTGTCATATGTCTTACATTCGCTTGTATGTAGTAACATACCATATCTCTTTTACTTCAAGCATATATTTTAAATTGTTCTCTTTTTCAAATACCTACGCGCAGTACTACTTTAGGTGGGTTACCTTCATTTCGTCAAAAAGTTTTTGTGAAACTGATTCATTTCCCAAATATATCATTTGACCAAACTGCTTTATTTCCGAAACTTTAAATATTTCAAGATTTTTATAAATAACCTAACCTAGGTTAGGTTAGGTTAGGTTAGGCAATGACAATGACAATGGTCATGAAAAAAAATCTAAATTATTTATAGTTTTGGAAAAAAAAAATGATATGTTTGGGTAATGAATAACTTTGGCAAATATTTTTGACGAAACTAAAGGCTCCTGGGCTGGAATTCTACAAGGTAATAACGATATCGTTTTTGACATGTTTCCGTATTGTCAACGTTTTGATAACTCTTATGTCATTTACAATAATGGCGACTGTGACATAAACGATTCTTAAACGTGTCAAACTCGATATCGTTTTAACGCACCTGAATAGAGGCCCTGCTTTAAGTACTTCTCGTTCAATCTTTGTGTTGTCTCTATTTTTTCGTCACGTTATAAATACAGGCGTCTAAAACTTTTGAGTTTGTCCGTTTTTATTTCTTACAAATCATTAATCACCATATTCATCATACGAGCCCTCCAGGACATTGGCCCTCCCCAAATTCCTTAATATCATTAAATCCACATAATGTACGCTTTATTATAGACATGTCTATAACGACCATAATTTAATTTAATAACGCGACGGCGGTATCGATATCAATTCCGCAAATAAGGTATTCCTGGCCGCATGGCTACAGATGTGCTAATTTAATTACCAGTAAGTACTCGCAATTAATGTTGTCACGGACCGGCGACCTTCGCCGACCTTCGTGGAGGCTGTCGTAACTTTATACGCGTATGCGCAGCCTTAACGCCATCTAAGCTCATAGAGCACGGCACAATACATGTACAGTCAAGGGCATAATATACGTTCTTAAGACGTCAAAAACATCTATAGACCTTTATGCCTCTAGCATATATTCCGTGTATACATATATTTCACTCGATGGCTGTTTAGATAATGCCCTTGACTGTACCTAGGGTACTAAGGTGGGTATCGCTGTGACACTCGCACTCGGGACTAACACTATATTTGTCACTCGTATTTCAAAGAAAAAATAATATTGGCAGTTTATATGTAATATTAAGAAACTTGTAGAACTGAAATAAACTGGGGGGGGGTGGGCAGGCTTGAGCACAACGAGGCCGTACGTATCGAACTGTCAAAATCTGCGAGTTCGCAGACAGGGAAAGGGACAGAATGGTTTCTTTCATTTTATAATCCCGGGCTGCAATTCGAATAAAATTACAAATGTTAGGTTAAATACTCTACGTTTCACTCCAAAAAGGAGTACCAAATCGGAGAGCAGCGTTTTTTACTTTGCACATAGTTTGGAGGAATGATGGCATACGCATCTTCACCCAAAAATAAATAATAAATTAAGAGAGAACACTGTTGAACACATTCTTGATAAGCGTTTGTTTTTAAACCAATTTAGTCGATGAGCTACTTGTCTCTAAAGAAATTTGATTAAAGAATTAATAGCAAAGTTGTTGCTATGGGAGGCATTTTCCAAAATAATATAATAGATAAGATAGGTGCGTGTCTGGCTAAGGGACCTCTGCCCATTCTGCCAAAGTAGGGCATGAAGGGTTCACTTGTTTTTTAATTTTCCCAACTTAAATCTTATAATTTATGTTTTTGCGTGCAACCATCCGTGGTCACCTGATAGTGCCAACGGAAGACCAGCGATTACGTTGAGTTGGAAACATTTCGTGACATCGTTTCTACTTATTTATTTCATTGTTTTGTAAAACAAATCTAACCGAAGGCTACCTTTGAAAATCCGACTAACCCTACAGCAAAATGAAACTTGAAAAGTACCTAGTGGAAAACCATGCTGGAATGTTGTGTTTTACCGTTGAATCACGCGACCGTAATGGCGTTACTGCAATATAAGTAACATAACATTATGTTAAAGAGTTATCTAAGATACTTTGTTTTCCATGACAGTAATCCTGAGCGTTATGTTGCAAATTATGTAAAAATGTGAGCCAACCTGTTGGCAAATTGTCTAGTGACAAAGACCATACCTTGATTATTAAACCTTAACCTGGTTTGATAAACGGCAAATAGCTCTAATAGGTATCCCGAAATACGGGTATGCTTTGGCTTTATCTACGAGTATATTGTGACATTTGAATTTTACAGAGAATGATAAAGTATATAAAGTGAAAAACTTAAGTAAATGAGTACGGCGGAGATTCTACACGATAATAACGACTACGTCTTTGACGTGTTTCCGTATTGTCCACGTTTTGATAACTCTTGTCATTTACAATAATAGCGACCGAGTCATAAACAATTGTTTAACGCGTCAAACGCGATATCGTTATAACGCAGTAGAATAGAGGCCCTTGGGGGTTACCATGACATGGCTTAGCAATTCAGTTTACGGTGAGACAAAGAGACGGAGCATTGTAACTGGTATAGCTCTGTCCCTTACACTCATCCTAAACTGAATTGCTTAGAGATGTCATGGTAAGCCCCATGGCCTGTTGTTCTACAAGATAATAACGATATCGTCTTTGACGTGTGTCCGTATTGTCAACGTTTTGATTACTCTTATGTCATTGGTACCTAATAATGGCGGCCGAATAAAAAACGATGCTAAAACACGAGAAATAGGACATCATTTTAACGCAGTAGAATAGAGGCCCTGGGCTGGGATTCTACACGGTAATAACGATATCGTCTTTGACGTATTACCGTATTGTCAGCTTTATACGACACTGAAGTCGATTCACCTGCCTGCTGTCTAATTGAGAAGGCACGCGCTAAAATGTGTTTTGTACGCTCCGACGGGACTTCTTAAACTCGCCGGATAAAACTTCGCCTTTGAGATCGACGCAGCGCTGTGTTGAGAGAATCACCCCCCGGACATTAACTTAAGTTTTTCACTTCGTACGCGAATTAGTAAGCACGTGAGTAAACACTATCTTGTACTAAAACAATTACATTACAAAAATATTAAAATAACTGAAATAAAATAGTACAAAGGCAAAGGTAAACGTAGTTATTAGTTACACACTATTCCCCCTATTCCTTCCCGTTGTTGGGGGGATCTTCGAAAAACATTCCCAAAATACAAGTCCCTAGACTGAACGGGTCACAGTTTAATATGTAGGTACTATAGAATATAGTAGCTACGTTTATGAAATAGATGGCAAGACTTAAACTACTACTAAATCAAAGTTGTACAACAAGACACAATGTGAAACGATGCATTGTAAATTTGTCATCAATTTACTATGCATTCGCGTTATCTAAACTAAGTACAGTTTACTAACCGTTGTAGTAACCATTGAATTTAATTATTATCGCTTGGCTTCTGATTAAAGGGAAAAAAGAGATGGAAATCACTAACCGACCGATGACATTTCAAGCTATTCCAAGGTTCGATTTATTCCATCCCTTTCAGTTAAAATCATCACTTTCCTTTTCTCCTTCGTAGGGCAGAAAAAGATAGATGTAGTTAAAATGTATGATACTGTTATCTGGCGATCGATTAGTAAGCCCTAAAGCGTATTTAATTGCAAATGAATGAAATGTAACATTTATATCCATGATTCATGTACCTTGTATTCTGGAAACAAGCCTAATGTATGTATATTTATGTATTTGTAGTGAAAGCATGTCACCATAGTCGTAACTCCACAACAACGTCTCCAATAACACAAACAGAAACATTCAACGCTATCGAAACGCGGAAACTGACGTTTACACAGTAGCGATATAAGTCAATGGAGCAAAACGTAAACTTTCGTTCCAGTGGTAGCCCACCAATAAACTGGACAGACTGTTACCAACCTAGTGCCAAACTTGGCACCTTTTTAGATATAACTACTTTTGTTGGCACATAAGAACTTGACCTATTTTACAAGCTTTTTATAAACTTGCAATGTATGTATGTAAGTATGTATGTTCGGGCCAAATCTCGATGATAATACAATAATATGGCGCAATTGAGCTGGTCTGATGATAGAGTCGGAAGGTGGCGACAGGATCTCCGCTATACTTAACATAGACCCATATAGAGTGTGGACTCATGAGGTTAGTTTTGACAAGCAACAAATGCTTTTGTAAAAAAAGAACAGTTGTTGGCAACAAAAGCTTGTCTCAAAAATGTTTTTTTTTTTTACAGAAAGTTATTTTTTTTTATTACAGAAAGTTATTTAAAAGCTTGTCTCAAAAATGTTTTTTTTTTTTACAGAAAGTTATTTAAAATTTATGTTGTTGTGGGATACATGCTTATCATATTATTATTATATTAGACTCCATAGGATTGACTTACGCATCATGAAAAAAAACACGTAAACTTAATATTTTGTTTTATCTTTTTACCCAAATTCACCATACGATGTTAACCACTTAACAGACAATTAGAGCCTTAACATTTGTCAAAATGTATGAACAAACAGTCGATTAACATTGATTAAATTTAACATCGTATGGTATTGGTACTTAGTCTTTCAAATTTTAAATTCCTAAACTTTATATTAAACAGTTATTAAATTGCACATCAAGCAAAGGGCTATCTAAAACGCTTCACGCGACATCGTTTTAAGTACACTGTCGTGCAAACTTCGCGTTAGGGCTAGTTGTTGACCTGGTAAAGGCGACAAGCTGCATTGTTCAACGCAGTTTCAGCATTCGGGTCAGACTTCCGACCAATTTGGACAATTCACACGAATCGCATAAAAACGGCACTAGTAAATTACCATTAAATTACCTAGTGGTAGTCGTTGGTATACCAACTCGTAAATGACTTTCAGTTTGCTGTGCTAACATAAATATTAAATACATATAAACTCCCGATAACCTAGTGAGGCGTTTTGTGAATGGGAATTGAATCTACCAGAAAGGAAATAAAGTTCAGTTACCCTTACCCTTAAATACCATTCTCAAATTTCAAAACAAATAAAAATGAACTTTATACTCATTAAAATATAGTTTAAACTTAATTGCCTTGCTTATTTACCTCCTATGGCACACCGGGTCTCATGAGGATATAATGGTGACCCCATTTTATATTGCGCACTCCTTTTTTGTCGGGGGTACAAAAGTAGTTTGATGTTATTAATAAGATTTACACTTTCAGGTTTACAAACTAATCATAAACATCATTACTAATTAATGCGAAAAGGTCCTTTTCAGGGGCAAACAAATGCCGGAACTGGCTCTTACCGTCAACTTCTAATACGCAGAAGACACAGTAAAAAGCAGAATAAACGCGAAGGTGCTTACTTCATTCTCGCCATTAAAATATTGTAAAGAGATAGTCACAGCCAATAGGGTTCTTTTAATCCAGGAGAATAGGACAGCCCCCTTAAGTGTGGAACGTACCTGAGTTGTAGGTAAGTATGTTTAGATTTAACGTAGGTATACTTTTAAGGCATCACGCATGACACATCATTCACATCAATCTTATGTATTTTACATCATCGACTTTAGTACTGGCAGCATGTGTTTAAATTGGTTCTCAGCCTTTTCGCCGACAGATCTTTGACAAATGCATCATTTCGCAACCTATTCATTTGTCAACCCGCTTTTATATCTGTAACTACAAACATTTCAGGATCTTTATAAAACTAACCTAACCTAACCTAACTTATAGGATTCTACACGAGGGTCCTGAAATAAATCGAGAATTATTTACAATTTCGAAAAAAATAGGTGGGTTGTGAAATGATAGGATCCCGTTTAATTTCCATAAACCTTCATCGGACCTGATGCTACTACGAGTAGCTTTACTTGGGTAACCTGCCGGGATGCTTTTAATCTGCGAGAATTGGACAAGGAATAGCGATAAAGATAAACAACTCCTAGCATACGGAGTTGCAAAGTTTATCTTGGAAGATGTCGATCATAGTTTAAGTGGTAAGAGGGGGATCCTATCATTTAATAACCCGAGTTTTTTCATTTCATTTGACAACCCGAGTTTTTTCCCGAAACTGTAAATAATTCTGAATTTATTTCAGGACCGTCGTGTAGAACCCTATAGGTTAGATTAGGTTAGTTTTTTAAATATTCCTGAAATATTTGTAGTTACAGAAAAAAAAGCGGGTTGGCTATGAATAGGTTGCGAAACGATGCATTTGTCAAAGATTCCTCGGCGAAAAGGCAGAGAACCGGCAAGAGGACCTTGTCCAGATCGCTACCACCGTCATAAGACGGACCAAAGACGGACCAAGACCATTAACCTACCGCCAAACAGTAGTGTAAGACATCCGGTGAAATTACGATCTCGACTATAATGCCCGTATCAAGATGCGTCAAAAATTACAGTTTTCTAATGTTTGATGTTAACTTTGACGTATAGAAAGCCAAGATGAGTTTATTATTACGGCCCTTAGTCCTTAGGATTGGCAAAGCATTTGAAGACTTAGGATTGTAATCTTGAGATTGTAGTCTTGAGAATTCAAATGTCTGTGGGTTTCAGATCCCACTTACCATCAGGTGGCCTGTGTGCTCTTGTGCCTTCACATTGCAATAAAAAATGAATTCCATAATGTGACGAATGTATGTCACTCCATCACGCCAAGAATGTATTAACCCACATCCAAATTGCTTTTATTCGACAGTTCTGAATAAAATATCAGGGGTCTTCAGGCAACAGCTTGGAATATACCTACGATTTATTTTACCGAAGTGGAAATATATAGAATTGTTCGACCAGATATCGGGTGTTTTAATTCAATACCCTTTTTTTCGCAATGTTGAGCCTGCTCAACATATTCTAGGATAATTTTTTCCCATTTTTTATAACATTTTTTTTGTACTCTATCAAAATCAAAAGAGGTTTGAATTCTCGTCTTTTTTATTTTTGCGAATTAAAGGGTTAAAAGGCGGCGTTACCACGAGCCCCGAGATCAAATTGACCCGATATTGCGTTCTTGGCATTGAGTGTCAATTGTCAACAGAAGCATTAGATGTGCGGACAAAAACAGTAACAATAAATAGTTAATCAATCAATTAATAGTTAAATAATTTTTCCAAATTTAAGGCAAAAGATGGTTTTTTTATTGCACCTACCTATTTTTCTGATTTCTCTTTCACCTTAAGGTTAACTGGTAGAGAATGCTTGTAGCATTAAGTTCGCGATTTGTACACTATTTTAATTTTTGTGCAATAAAGTACTTAAGTAAATAAATGGCAGAGTTAAGTCACGACCATTTAACCTACCGCCTGGCGGCAGTGTTCGGATTATTGGTGTTGCCGTGTAGGGATAAGACAACAGGTGAAATTACTAACATGGAGTTTTACGATTGTAGTCTTGAGATCTCAAATGTATGTATGAGTCTGAGATAAAGATAAGGATAATACATGTCCCCACCTAGTCTAGTAGCTGTGGCAAAAAATAGACGAGTATTGTACTGGCTAACGTATTTTTGTGCTAGATACGAGTATTTGTCTTTTTATGGTAAATATTTTTTTATCTAGCTATATGCCATTAAAATATTACGTCAAAATTAACCATTGGCTTTCTGGCAGGATCCTACGGCTCAACAAACAAAGTCGTTGACTGAACCTCGTCTCGGCTGTAATGAAACTGGCCGCAAACGGTACTAAATTGATGACCCGTGGTAGTCAAGTGCCAACGCCACACCCAGCTCATTTGCCAAATTAAAGTTAAGGTCACTGGCCACCGATGCTGTGAGACCGCCTGGCAGCTGATATCTGCCGTGTAATCCGTTGTGACCTACATTAGCATATTACACCGGTTTCTACAAAGGTCAGGATAAGCTATAATTTACTTTTAAGCGTTTAATTCACAATTTGAGAACACAAGATTTCATTTACCGTGCGGTTTTAAGTTATTTATTTATTTTACTTGAACTTTTACACGTTTTAAACGACAATACACGCTATATTTATTTACACTTATTTTTATCTAATCACGCGTTCGCGTAGGTTCAGCTACGATTAGGTGAATACCAGGGTTTAGCTGAGGCTCCGGCACAGCACATGCTGAGCTGAATGACTCAATTCTATTTGACTTCACACTACAGTACAACGTTTCTAGCTCCAGTCTATTGTTTGTTTAAATAAAGCTTATCAGTTTGAACCCAAAGTTTTCTTAGTCAGAATTTGGAAGAAAGACGTAGTTATGGATTTATGTGAAATAAATACATCTCAACTTATTAATGATGTTAAATTGTACATGATTGGCCTAAGTTAGTTTAAAACCGGCCCTTAACCTCATTTAAAACAACCAACAAAAATAAATAAATTTAATGATCACCCGACATACGGCTTGTTGACGACAGACGGCAATAAACACATTGATGGAAAAGTATGAATCGCGGTGGACCGCCATTGATAAAAAAGAAGCTTGCGACAAGGCGCCGCGCAGGCGATGAGGCGATTTCGTAATTATACAGATATCCCTGGGTCCCAGAGCACTTAGCACCACCTGGCTTCTGAGCTCGAGCACAAAAATAAAAGAACATCGACTGACCTGCCCATACGCCAGTACAGTGGCGTTGTAGCCGTCGAGCGCAGACTCCACCAGCTTCCTCACGCAGGTCTCGTAGACGTCCTGCTGGTCCACGCTGGGTTCAAACGCGAAGTCGAAGGTGAACGCGCGCTCGGGTCCCAGGGCCACGCCTCCTTCGCCCGCGGCGCCGCCGGCGCGCGCGCATATCGCACATCCTTCAACGAGCTCGCCTGGAGTCTGCGGTCGTATCCTGGGACAAGGAAGGATGTTTATTTTTTTATTTTTGTGAAATTCATATTGAATTAATTTCGAGACTGCAAACGCGTTATCAATTGTATCATTTTTTGAGATGTAGAAGGCTATACAGCCCACAGGCCACTAGTGGGATGTGAGATCCATAGACATTTACAATCTCTACGTTAACATTGAATAACTAACATACATAGACGGCTAAAATCATGACCCTACTTTTTGCTTTGCGGATAAAAAATAACTGTCTAAGGTGTTTAGTTCACGCTAACTTGCTTAGTTCATGAAGTACACACGAAGTTTTGAATAGATACAAAGCAACGCATACATTACAATGAACGCAAAATGTAGAGATTTTAACACAGACCTTTATAAATATTTTTATTCGAAATGAAAAGAAAATTCTAGTTAGTCACATATTTAAGCGTTCATAACGTCAAAAAGAGCAATGCTCTAAGGTATTGACGTATCTCTTCTATTTTCTACAATCGCCACGATCTTTTAAAGGCACACTGCCAACTTTACAGGTCATACAAGAGTAGTTACAATTCAAGATTGCATATCTAAACTGTGCCACAATGAAACTAAAGGCGTGTAGCCAATTTACTTTCTTCTTATTCGATACGGTCGTTTCCTTTCGAGGTATACACCAAACCATTGTTTGCCGTGGTAATGGAACCGCCTCTATTCCTTTACACGGCGCTTGCAATGTGCAGATTGTGCAGCACGCAATGCCAACGAACTGGCTCGCCTAACCTGAATTCGCTTGGTTTAAAGATATCGCCTTGCAGGTGTATGCACTTTATCGGCGTTTTATTTAGCTAGCCCCGTTACGTTAGCTTCAGTCCAGAAATAGGGTTTACGCGAATATAATTAGGCCTATTATGTTCTACGATACCGACTCGCAGACCCCCTGCCAGTTCCGTAGTAATTGCATTCACATAAGTACACCATTGGATTACATCACCATTAGCGTGGTCACGGTGGTACAGTTAGGGAAGTGTAAATTTTATTCGCTAGTACCCTGTCGCGATATGATGAATTAAACGACTTTCGTTTATTTAAATTATTTGGTCAACTGTCTTAGCAAATTCTTACTTCATTTTAGGAAAGTCTCCGTTTTAAAAGTGACTAAGTACCAGCTTAATAGCTATAAATGATGCAAAAACTCAATTTTGTACAGAAGAAACAACTTTAGTAGTCATTTCCAAAACAAAGTTATTACTTGTCACAGACAAGAGCTTCAATTTTAATCATAGAGATGTGACCCCTCAGGAACCAAGCGTTATAGCAAAGCGTAAGCGATTTAATAAAGGTTCAAAGGATGTTCCAATTATTTACGTTCCACCGACTGTGAACTGCAGCGGTGCATCCACGGCGAACAAAAGAGGAAGCATTCTATATATGGCGTGACAGAAAAGGAAGCGAGCCTATGAGTGATACGCACAAAAGAGCCGGCGAATGAGTAAGTGCGACTTGTGTGGTCTGATATTGATGTACAAGTACAGACAGCAAGCATTGTTCAAAAATGGCGAAAGTTTTTGGAGTAGCGCAAGAGACGAAACATTGAAATGTTGTCGTTATTGCACCTACGGGAAACAATAATGTAAAACAAGACAGACGAACGAAGGAAAAAGGAAGGTTTACGAACTTGACTGCCTGTGTTTACATATTTTCGGCTAAGTAAATATATAACCTATAAAAGCCTAACAATAACCCCCGTTAATTATACAGCATATTAAAAAAAGGAATGGATACATGCACCCACCCTAAAAACATTCCCCTCCTTGGGTAACGGAGAGAGTCGTGTACAAAGAAGTAAATCTGTGTGCAGTAACAAAGTTAAGAATAGTGTCGCGATTCTTAGGATTTTCAAGAAACGTGATATGTAACGCTTGTTAATTCTTTGTAATTAGCAAACGCGATAAGTACTTATCCAGGTAAGCCGAGCAAGCGTACACAATGGAGCACGAGTGTACTTAGAATCGAATGCGCACGCGATCGAACAATACGAAGGCTTCAAAAATGCTATTTTTTTTATCACCGGACAATGTCACACAAATTGACCTATTCCCAAACTAAGCTCTAGGCTTATACTATGGGTACTAGACCACGATAAACTTACTTATACAGAGAAATAAATACTATACATAGAAAACATTCAAAACTAGAGCAAGTACTCGTGCTCATCACATAAATATCTGCCCTTACCGGGATTTAAAACCGGGACCGCTAGCTTCGAAGGCGCAGGTTCACTACCAACTACGCCTTCGTGTCTTTAAAAATAATTAGTGATCTTGAAATTGTATACGTTCATGGGCCTTAGAGTCCATATTTCATCACTCATTAGGTGTCCTGTGTGCTGGTTTGCCTTCTACATGCTACAAATAACATTGCCTTTCTTGAAAACTCGTATTTTTTGTAATTCATGATATTCTCCATTGTGGATTATCTCTGTGAAAAATTTTAGGAAGCGTAGAGCAGCGTGGAAAGTAGTTTCATCAAAACGTTCAAGAAAAGACTATTTATCTAATTTAGAGTATATTTTTTCTTCTGCGGTATTTCCAACCAGTTATGACATGGGGTCCTTCAAGAAACGAGTACTCATTTCCCTTAAAGTTCGGCAACGGACCGACAACTCTACTTGTGTTGCCGGTGTTCACGGGCGGTGGTGTTAACTTGCCATCAGGTACCCGGCATGCTCGTTTGCCTCCTTGCTTTTATAAAAACAAGAATAAATATTCCAAAGTCTAGAAAAGCAAATCTGAATCATGGGATCCTTCTGGGGATGGTGGATGGGCTTTTGGCCGAAATTTTTTTTGGCCAAAACGCAGGGAATCCTGAATTTCAGAGCTGCCTTACCTTAAATATAAGAATTGTCTGTGTGAATAATTGAATATGGAGTGAATCTACTAGTGCTTTGGGACAATACCACCATTACGGAGAAGAAGCGCCGCAAGAAACTCCAGCCTTATAAACATACTGTAAATAGATAAATAAATACTGTAGTTACAGATTGTGATTAACCTTTGTTAATAAAAGCTGACCGTTTTGAGAATAAATAATAGTAATACACCTCCCACATCTCGTTGGAGGAAACAAAGCCGAGTTCAGTGGCACTCGCGTCAATAAGCACTTACTTACTATGCAGACGTAAAGTGCATGCGTTTTGTTTTACTGCACCAAGTACACGTTATTTGTAAGGATAATAGTATGTGATTTGCGTAGGGTCACCATCTTTAATAATAACGTCGTGGAGAACCCAGGGGCCACCCGGTAAAAGCAAATTGCTTTAAGACATGTTATCGTATTGTTTTTAAATCGCCCTCCATTACTGTGAAGTAAATAAGAGCTATCACAAGTAGGATATGGTTTAACAGAGGAGAAGAGCCGCTGGACAGTTAAGTAATATCAGAATAACGTTTGAAAAATGCTTAACCTTTTGAACGCCAACGACGCCTAAAGTAGCCATGAGCTGTCGTGCTGTAACGTCACCGTCACTCATAGTTAAGACGTTATTTCGTATGGATTAAGTTGAATTTTTCATAATATTTAATACATGTTTGACGTATGACTTACGCATTTGTATTTGAAGTAAGGCGTTGAAAAGGTTAAAGATAAAAAAAAACCGGCCAAGTGCATGTCGGACCACGCACAGTGAAGGGTTCCGTAGCTGGGATGATCGTTCATGGTTGAAATTCATTTTTTTTTTATTTTTATTATTAAAATCTCAAAAACTACACAGCGTAACGTGTTCAAAACAATTTTGGTTAAAAGTATTTCGTATGTTCTACTACTGTAATTTTTATTAGAATGTTCTATTTAACAGTTCAAAAGCTACCCACCCGGACAGAATTTTTACGACTTTAGAAGCGTATATCTCGCCAGCTGTTCACTTACGTAAAAAAGTCATTAATTAACCTCCGTATCATTTTGGAAGCCCTATCTAAAAATACTCCACACGCTGATGTAACTGAAAAAAATATTTTTCGTCCCCTAGTTACATGTATGGAGTGCCACACCTAAATATATATTTTTTTCAATTTTACTACATCTTTGTATAGCGGTTCATAGAATACATCTATCCTCCAAATTTCATTTATATAGTGCCAATAGACTCTTGAGTAAAATGGCTTTGACATACAGACGGACAGACGGACATTAATTATAAGGATTCCGTTTTTGCCATTCGGCTCCGGAACCCTAAAAACACCTGGACTCTGTTTTAAAAACTCCTTTTGCTAGAAAGATAGTTTCGCTAGTAATTTGTAACTTATAGCTTTATAAAACAGGGCCCTGATCAATTGAATCGTTACAATCATTAAGTTAATCAATCGAACTAAGCTGAATTCCCGATTTGTGTTTTCCCCTATTTGTGCGTAAATTTAGGGGCAAAGTCCGTAGTTTCAGACATTTTGCGCGGCAAAGGTAATATTTTCTAACGCTAACATAACATTCAGACTAGCGTTTAATGTATCCGTTTCGAACAAATCAAGTGCAGTCAGTCTATTCCACGCCTCGTTCTGACAGGCGCCCATTTATAGAACAGCTATGACATTTGTTACACCATTACCGGCCAGCTCTTATAAGGAACTAGGTACAGTCACCAGAAATATATTATCCAACACTGCGTTTAAATATCTGACACGCTCTTAATTGTGCCTCTTGTAATTCAGACGTGTCACATGCAATGTTACCTAGATTGTTTAAGGCAGTAAGAGTAAATAATGCACACACAGGTCTGGGATTTGAGAACTAAACGCATTTGCATTCTAAAGACTGCAATACTAGACGGTACTGCAAGTAAAAATAAAACGAGAACTAACTCCATCCAACTCTAAGCACTAAGATAGTATGCCTCCTGGTACTCCACTTATCCCAACATAGTAATACAAACGCTGCTGCGGTAGGTTAAACCTTTGAACGCCAACGACGGCTAAATTAGTCATGAGTTGTCGTGTCTACGACACCGACGGTACAGTTTAAACGAGACGTTATTTCGTATGGATTAAAGTAAATTTTGCACAACTTTTAATCATGTTTTGGCGTGTGAGTAACGCATTTGTATTTGACGTAAGGCGTTGAAAAGGTTGAAGGATACGATGGTGGTAGCGATCCTGCACAAGGTCCTACCACCACTATAACATAATTGACGGCGAGTGTACAAAAGAACGATGCGAGCCGTAGGGGCGCATTGTCGGTGCTATAACAGCTATTATTGCACATGTCACAATGGCCCACGTGCCATTGTACGGCTATCGCAGTCGCTTCTATCGTAATCGCCGGATATTGCGGCAAATTGACTCAATCACTCATGAAAGCACAGCTTTTGTGTTTGAAAAATGGCAAACGATTCCAATTTCTTTTTAGTTTTTCTTGGTAAAGTTATAACGCGAAGGTGACATGTCGTAACTGAAGGATATCGCAATTAATCTGTAACTATCTATATACAAACAACGATAGTTAAAACTGAAGATGAAAGGCACGAGGGGAAAAGTAAAATGGCTGCGAAATACAAACACAAATAAATAAAATGGATGTATGTCTTTGGGAGCGAATCGTGGCTGCAAAATATTTAGGAGTATATCGAAAATGGCATACAAAGCAGTTCCTTGTAGCTTAATACAACGGAAACTTTGCTTAATCTACGTCCAGTAACTCTAGGAAGTAACTCAAAGGTATATGCAAACCTTTACATTATTTTTTATCAAACAAAAACAAGCCGAGAACTTAATCCAGTGCAAACGTTATTAAACAAGACCCTGTCGCAATCAATCGACGACCATGTGCAAAAACAGTAGAAACCTAAATCATAATAGTAACGCAATATCTGCCAACCGGTAAGGTTATATAGACCGGCGTGGGCGCAATCTAAACATTTTGCCAACGCCGCCCACAGCAACGTGGGCAGGATAGAAATGTCTCCCGCAACCCTGACTTTTGAGCTGATTTTAATAATATTTTTACTAAGCACTCTGTTTTCCTTGTACAACAGATTAAACGAAATTATCACGAGCACTTTTATTGAAAATGACCAATATGTTTAGTGATATAGAGTTAAATTTAAATTAACTTGCTCAGCTTTTAATTCACTTGTTTATTAGTTTATCAGTATGTATAGTTGTAAGTCAATATTGAACCAGGTCCTTTTACTGAAATGGGCTTTGGAATACATAGCTAACGTAAACTCGATGGCAATTTTATGGTTTCAAAGAGCTATATATGATGACTAGCGGCCCGCCAGCGGCTTCGCCCGCTTTTTTTTTTTTCATATCACTCCTAAGTGACCCCTAGGTATGAAAAATAGATGTCGGCCGATTCTCAGACCTACCCGATATACACACAAAATTTTATTAAAATCGGTCGAGCTGTTTCAGAGGAGTTCAATAACGTACACCGTGACACGAGAATTTTATATATTAGAAAGATTAACAACAACCCCATCGCTAACCAAATGCAACCCTTCAACTGTTCTTTCCATTTCTATACATAGGAATATACACAGACTAATTCCATACATAATTTATCCGTGTTAGAATTTTAGAACACGGCCTTATTCCCGACAAAGCCTATTGCATAAAAGGGAGACACATTCTGTCGGCAGTGCGGCAGTCTCTATCTACCTGAGCATTATGGATTGAATGCATAATACAATCAACTGGCAACCCAACACAATTTATAACACTATTAACGAACCGCTACGATGTATAGTTACTTGTTGACAAGCGATACAAACAAACAATAAACATGACAAGTTTAGTCGGCGACATTACATGTCGAATGAGAGTGCCACTGACACACAATGCGGGGGGACGCCGGTTTGAATACGAACTTGTTTTGGCCATTCACAGCACGTAGGAAGTGACGGCTCGCCGGATGTTCTTGTTATGCAAGATGTCAAGTTACACTTAGAAATAACAATCGTTAAGTTAAAGCGGTTACAGTCGTAGTTAGTCACTTATTCAATATTAACCAGGTTCCCAATAAGTAGCTTGCGTATTTTAGAACTGCAACGGCATAATTTTAAAGCATATTTTTACGTACGATCATACAGACAGATGGGTAAGGATCAATTAGTTGGACCATAGTTAAGCGTAGTTAACCATTCAAACAACAAAAGTGATAAAAGTTCCGTTGTGACACGAAAATTATCCCAACAAATGTATGGCTAATTTTCTTGTCACATCGGAAAAGTTTCATAGAAAATTTAATTGAGTGAGTTAGCGTGGCCAACTTTTTGGTCCTTACCCAGATACAGTCGCCATCAAATATGTATATCGTAGGAGACAAAGTACTCGGAAATACCCCTCACGCCTCAATAGAGTTGAGTCTAAATATATTTTAAAACCTTGTTAGCATCAATGTGTTTCATGGCGACTGTATATCCGGCCCAATATGTGGGATTCCAACACATATTGGGCCGTACAAAATAAACAGTAAATGACAGAAGCTTTGTCTGCTAAAGATGTTTTGTAATTTGGCTGGGTTGTATCTCAAAGGGTAGCCGAGAACTTTGTGTAGGTACGGTGCAATGGTTTTTTCGGGTTCGAGAAAAGTCGGTTACACTCGCATTAGAGAGAGAGAGAGAAAGGACAAACCTAAAGGTTGTTTTACTAGCCATCTCACTGTACGTTTGTATAGTGTTTTCAAACCACGAAGATGTGCGTCACTAGTTAATTTTACGTTGCACGACTGCGTGCGTCCAATTAAGTACTAGGGTGCGTCTTCATGGGTAACCCCTATAACCTGGTTTAGTTTCCATTTCCACCTTTTAAAGCCTTGCGTGTAGTAACTAGTATGTAATTTGTAGACGAAAAGTAGAACATTGATAAATAATTCTAGACTTCAGACAAAATCGGACGATGACAGTTAATAAAGATGACGGAGACAATCGATAGTAACCGCCCACGTCGCCGCATTATATATTTAAACGCGGGGTCGAACAGGTGGATATAATAAATGGTTAATTTGACTTTGGGCCGGCACACTTTAGGAGTTATTCTTTCGTTCGAGTTAACGAAATCGGTCTGGCTCCCGCGACTGCTAAAGAAACCTATTTGAGAATGCACGCCCGTAAATGTTGTTTCTCGCCGGTTACATAATAATACTTCCAACGAGTTCAAGAGCGAGTGGATTAAGAGAATCACCTACCAGTACATCGGCTTGCATCTCTAAGTGAGACTTGCGTGCGAATGAATAAAAGGTGCGAACGTTAATACTATAAAGAGGGATGCACAGAGAAGTCACGTCCGACCTACCTAAACGCTGTTTTGTGGGCAATCGCCTTCTGTACTTGAACTATTATCTATTCTGTGCTATGGCGACAATCACCAAGCCTCAAATATTTCCAAGAAGAACTGATTACTCTATGCGTGTGGGTTGTCGACTGGAGGTTAGGAGGCTCCTAATTTGTCGAGCTAATGACTAATGGGTCAAAATTCTCGGAAAATCGATGAGGAAATTTTATATTACTTCTATCTATAATAGGCTATCTTTCAGATTAATTTTGATTGTTAATGTGCTGCCGAAAGAGGACGTGCGACTCCTGCGATGGATCTTAACTGCACAGCAAGGTTAACCAGAAGTTTGTCGTTAACATTCAAATTAGAAAACGGTATTTTAGAGAAAATCAAGTGTAAGACGAGCGTCATCTCTCTTGTTTACAGCAATGAAGTTTAAATATACCAGAGGTTGTATAGTGGACTCGTAAGCAAGCGAAAATAAAAGCGCTATAGCAATCAAATATCACCTAAAGCGCAATGTAGGTATAAAAATCATGACCACAACTTAACCATGTTACACCTTCCATTCAAGTTCTAAAACCAGATATCGACAACAGCATTTAGATTTTATCAACCTTCAGATTTCCTCCCACAAGACGTCAGACCTAAAGGCACCACGACACGCGTGCTAAGAATTAAAATTACTTTAAAATAGCATATTGCCTTTCAAAGGAACGATTGAGTTCGCATAATCTCTGTAATAGCGCCCGAAGTGATCATACGTCGCCATTCGACAAGTAACGCGTCGCAGTGCCGGTAAGACGATTTAGCACCTTATATGTCGTGATTGATAACAATTGGCACCGCCGGAGACGTATGGAAACAAATCGCTATCGATGTTATTTATCCAGTTACACGAGACAATATTCAAGTAGAACATGCTTGTGCACATGGTCGTATGAATCTTTGAGACTCAATCAGTTCCTATACATTTTACTCGACTTTCGTAACGTGGATTTAGTTTCCGACTATTAACTACAATGAAAGACAATCCCTACTAAGTAGATATTAGGGGTTGATTTTTAAAAAGTGGTTAGTGTCAACAGCACGTAACCTTCCAAAACACATTATATTTTCTCTTTTATAGGTTTAAACAGTTCGTCTTGTCAGTCAGTACCTACTGAAAAGTTATGACGTGCGATACCGCCCCATAAGTTTATTCTTCATACATTGGCGCAACCGTGCTACATCAAACTGACTGGCGATGCCTTCGTAGGTTGAAAACTCGATAGTAATATAGTGTTATTAGATTCTAATGACTCATTCCTAAAGAAAACGCGGAAAACATTGCCTTCCTTCCTTCTTCTAAACATAACATGTCTCATGACATTTTGCAAATAAAATATTGAATAACGAAAGGACCACATAGTTCAGGTACTGATGTGATGAATGTGCGTTCTGTACCGAAATATCGCTTATTGCGGAACTCGCTAACCTAAGACGAGATGCAAATGAAATGCTTTGAAGCTGTCTCGCCCGAGTTGACGTGACTTCAAAAGGAAATTGATTCGCTGTAGCACCTTGAGACCGTTAATGCAATGTAACTGTAATTCTAAGCTGTTTAGGGATTGCAACTAGGTCTTATTGGGAGTGAAGAATTTTACCATGGATTCTTTTTATTTCCAAGCGTAGGTATAATTCAGTAAAATTTAGTTCCTTACACTGAGTGCAAAGAACTAAAGTCGCTTTATTAACGAGCTTAGTTTTATGTAACTAGTTAATCGAAGTAGTAGTCAATGTGATCTCTCCATGGCTGACCACGGGTGAGCTCAAATTCAGCTAAGCTGTGCTCGCGCCCTTTTCATTACCACAATCTATGTACTAGTATAGCGAAACTTCTAAATGTAATGAAATAAATGAATTTGATTTGATTTGACCTAATGTCCAACGCAACGCCCGCATTAGCATCTTAACATGTAATAACAATTCGATAAACTTAAATTCCAATAAACTAATACGATTATTACTTATTAAGTACGTAGCGGACTCTTTCCACCTAAGCTGTCCAAATTAATTGGTTTAATGGCCTTATTCGAATTGCATTGCATCCGATCCGAATCCGATTATTTGTACCCGTGGCCGTACCCTTAACATTGTTTGAGCGGTCGCGATCTGTGATTTCGGACTGTCATGCGCTGAAAATTATTTTTGAAACTATACCTACTCATATCCGTATCGGATGCGATTTTGCAATTCGAAAACGGATACAGTTCGACTGAACAATCATCCTGTCGTTTGTAATCACAAAGTTACCGTTGTCATTCAGATGATGGTGCTCATCCACCCTAGCCTAAATCCAGGAGTTCATGTCCCGAGAGGGTCTGCTAGAGCGGCCGAGGAAGAACATCTGTTAGCATCATCGCATAGTAACAGACTCCTGTAAACTTCTGGAATGTGCATGCACAAGAGCGCTCATCATTCGTTCTCGCTTGGTTGGACATCGAGACCGCATTAGCTAAGAAATCGCAAAAGGAACGGGCAGTATTTTATAATTAGCCTTTGTAATAGTATGTAACTAACGAGCTAAGAATATTCGACGCGGAAGCCGACAAAGCTTGTTTATGATGCAGTTACACAGATGACACTCTAAGACGCCTGGAGCTCTCTTTGGCGCGGTGAAATAAAGCTTAACGACGTGTGATTTGTCTTTGGTTTTCGCTTTCCGGACGCAAATGTTGGTCTCCATAAATAAACAACTCTTATTTTAACATTATTATGTTACGAACATAAACATATAAAGTGTTGTCGTTTAACGAAGCGCCTACGCCGTTAGTGGATTACCAATTAATCCGATAAAGTGTCAGTGTTGCCACAATTTATGGGCTGTTTTTCTACAAATTTTACCCAAAATAGTATACGTTGTAAATAAAAAATAGGGTCCGGGACCACGTAATTGTTTCTCATTCGGGTTTAAAAGGACTGATTGGGCTGTATTTTGGTTACGATGAATGATAATTGATAAGTATGTGGTTCGTTTAACCATTTAAAATGAAATAAAATCCTGCAGAATTAAATGCACACTTTTGCCCTTAAAGAGTTATTCCGCTAAGAAAGGCTTGGCAGAAAGACTTTGAGGCGGTGACAGTTAGAATTACAATCGTCGAACTCTAAATGCCGTGCTTGATAATAACTGATTGATGTAGTCAAAGTGCTACCAAAACCGTCAAATTTTCGCAGACACTACAATTTTTCTAAGCCATACGCGGACAGTTGAAGGCAAAATCTAGTCAATTTTAATAAAGCCAATGCTAGATCACGTCATCATACAATCAACACCGGCAATGGGTCGCCGTTAAAGCGCTATAAACGCCATTAAGGTAATGAACTGATGCAATAAAGACAATCTTAAAGGACAATAAGTAAACCAAACTACGTTAGCAGGGATGAGTTCGTTTCGTTGAGCTTTAATTTCAAAACATTTAAACAGTACAAAGTAAATGGCTTCGCCCGTTCTGCTTTTGAGTAATCTTAAAACATAAGCACAAAAATTATATAATCTTTGTACTTATGTTTTAAGATTACTTAAAAGCAGAGCGGGCGAGAGAGGGAAAGCCCTTTACTTTGTACTGTTTAAATGTTTTGAAATTAAAGCTACGATTTCTTACATTCGATTTAAAAAAATGGTTACCTACACTAGTTCAATTTTGGCTTCATCGTCCCAATATCTCTTCGTAAAATGGCTGTAACATACGGACAGACAGACAGCAATTTGGGTACGGAACGACTACATCTCGCAACAGAACAAAAATAAACAAAGACCGAAATCATAAATCACACGGAGGCGTAAAGTTTATTCACTTTCGCTATTAAACACACAAAAATCACGAGTCGCGTGCACATATTTGTTTAGTCACTTTCTATTTCAATTGAACAGTAGCCAACATGTAGTCGTGTACACATCACCCAAAACACGGGAATTCACACTTGTTTCATTAGCAAACACACGAAGGTTTAGACAAAAACCATCTCTACATTTTGCAGTCAAATGTTAACATTACTTTGCTTACTATATACTTATATAATTGAGATAAATTAAACAAAAGGAACCCCAGTGTTTCAAGACGTTTTTTTTTAATTAGTATTTCGCTAAGTTTTGACGTTTTGACTTACTTTGTATATGTCTTTCATTTGAATATATGAAAGTTACCTAAAGGGCAAATAAATGTCAAAAGCGAAAATCGACCCATCTCTGACAACTGAATGTAGGTCAGTGTCTATCAATGGTTTGTGAAATACAAAACAATAGTGTATCCCAATTAGGACCAGCTAATTGTATGTTTGTCGATACGGCACAGGGGTCACGGCAACCCGCTATGAAGATGACAGAGCGTTGGCGGAACCTTCGTCATTTCATTACAGTAATGATAGGTTTGTTACTAACTACACCGCTTGTAGCGGCACTAGTCACTAACATATATATTTCCTTTTGTTTGAAAGCCATAACACGGTCTGAATCATAATTGAGATTGATTGAAAATAACAATAATTAATTTAGGGCATTATAACAATAAATAATAATAAATATCAGGGGACAATCTCACACAAATTGACCTAGTCCCAAACTAAGCTCTAGGCTTGTACTATAACAACAACAAACAACGATAAACATACTTATATAGAGAAATAAATACTTAAATACATATAAAACATCCAAGACTCAGGAACAAATAAACGCGCTCATCACACAAATATCTGCCCTTACCGTGATTTGAACCCAGGACCGTTGTCTTCGGAGGCAGGGTCACTCCCAACTAGGCCACCGTGTCGTCAAAATTATAATAAAGAAAACAATAAATAAATGGGGACTTAACATTTGAGAAGTCCGCTGGTACAAATAATTGTTGTATGGCAACATTTGAAAAAGTCAACAAATTTACTGTTGAGTTGTACCAAAGAATTAAAGTAGTACTAATTTTATAATCTTTGATAAAGGTGTCCACCACAACATTAAAGTGAATAGTCATAGTAGGGTTGCTTTTGGAGCTACCATGCCACAGATTCCATTTGCGTCGGGGGATAAAAAGACATTATTTATTTCATAAGTTGTGTTAAAAATGAAAGGTCGCTTTTTGACTGAATGTACGTCATGTGTGCCCGAAGAAGGCCGCGGATTCCCACGATCAAGCGCGCCGGGTGCATCCCACACGCCACTAGATGTCAGCTGATCACCGCGTTGATATAACTCTCCATTAGGCTAACAACCGTGAGAGTATTCCGGAGAAAACCATATCAGCTAGCAAAAATAAATAGTTAATTAAGAAAATCATCGCAAGCATCATGTTTGTTGTGATCAATTATGCTTTTTATGTTAAAGAGATGGCACGCGAGCACTCAGGCCACCTGATGGTAAGTGGAATCTGAGACCCATAGACATTTGAATTCTCAAGACTATAATCCCAAGACCTCAAATACGTTGCCGACCCTGAGGACTACGATGGAATGCCTCTATGCTAGTACTTTCACCGGTTGTCTTATCCCCACACCGGAGCACAACAATGCGAACAGTGTTGCTTGGCGGGTGGTTAATGGATAAGATGGTGGTAGCGATCCGGACGGACCCTGCACAGGGACCTACCACCACAAACCACCACCGCAGGGTCCATGCTGCGGAGTTTATACGGTTGTTCAATGTTTAAAAATAAAAAGTCGCCTTCTTCGGTATCACAGAATAGTTATAAACACTCTGTCAATCATTTGATCATGGAAAAAAATGGATCACTAAAACCTACAAAGTTTATAAAAGGTTGATAAATAAAATGCGACCACCTGAAACTCATATTGATTGCCGACTATGGCAATCAATATCCTCGCTTCGCTCGTGGATCTACTGAAATATTTTTATCAACACTTTCTACACGAATAAATGTAAGTTATTCATCCCTCGCTAGCTGTTCATCTTATGTATCAAGTTTTTATGTAATTTCTCGCTGATCTTAGAACCTGCAAATAGATTTTGATGCGGTTTTTACATCTTTTAAATCATGTCTCGAAGAATATTAAGAAGTAATACATTGATAATGCACGTGCGCGATGCTGCTTCGGTTCGCTTGTTACCATTTTTAAAATAGGGTATAATCAAAGTTAAAAGTACTCACCTTAGTATTTTATCGCTTTAACATATTTGACAATCTGTTTGACATTGCTTACGACTCTTACGAGGTCGCGGCAAAGTACAAAAGTGTGTATTTACTTTTGATGTTGACTACCATTTTTAACAGAATCAAATACTGCTTTCGAAAGTAGTTGGCTTAAGCAGGCAGAGTTTGGTTAGTTGCGAGCGGGCCCGGCGGCACATTGCCATATAAAAAAATGGTCGGTTAGAAGGGCTTCTAACTGACCATTTTTTATATGGCAATGTTGCGTAAAGGGCTTTACGCAACATTATTCAAAAGTCACTGGAAAAATTACTTCAGCCAGACAAAAAACGCATAGGGGCCGGCGCACTCATAAAAGGCGTATAAAAATAGGAAATCCCTGATTTTATAAGCGTCCCCGGCTATAAATCATCGGGCCCACCTCGGCGTCATTACGGCCCGGTGTTCACGACTGCACGCGACGCTCGGCCTATTGCGCGAAAACCCGTAAAGGGGTGCAACGGGGAAATTTTAGGAACGCGTTGGTTTGTTTGGTTGGTAGAACATCTTGCATAGATAATTTTGAACCAGTTTTATAATATTACAAATGAGACATTTTGTGTGTGTTAATTTTATTCTCCTTCATGCTGCAAAACAGCTGGACGGATTTGAATGAAATGTGGAATAGATCTAGTTTTAATGTTGTCTGGAAGAGATCGCTATTTAGCGGTAAGACCGCCTGTTGTATACCTATGATTTAAATGTACTGTTCCGTGTTCTGTTTTTTTTTGTGTTCAATAGAGAGTATTTGTATTGTATTGTATTTATACCCTGAATTAACACATAGGCCACTTTTAGTGGATATTATCGAATAAGGGTAGTTTTTAAAATTAATGTTAAGGACTAAAATTAAAAAACGGGTACGTTTATATGTGGGTAACAAAAATTTGTCATTTATTACCTTTATTTGGTAAATTTTTGTGACTCACGTGTAAATGTTATGGCTTCAATTAGGTACTTACAATTATTTAAAAAAACTATCCATAATTGAAACCCAATGACAGTGAGGGGATATTCTTACTCAGTTTCGTGGAATAGAACTAACAGAACGAGACGCCCATATATTGACGAGAAAAGATGCCTCTTGTCAAGATGATTATTCAGGGATTTCCGCTATAGTTTCCGTAAATCCATTAAATAGAAATAGCTAGACTAATCTCGGCGATTTGTTTTATACAATGCTACAATGAAATAGTTATCATAAAAATAGTGTCCAGAATTGAATGTTAAATAAATTTGAGTTTTCTTGAAGCATATTTCTAACCAGAAGTGGAAAACAGCTTTTATTAAGATAAACTACCTAATTAAGAATTCTCCCTTAAATTGTTGTGATTTCGACATCCGTCCATTAAATTTGACGACACGGTGGCCTAGTTGGGAGTGACCCTGCCTCCGAAGCCAGCGGTCCTGGGTTCAAGTCCCGGTAAGGGCAAATATTTGTGTGATGAGCGCGAATATTTGTTCCTGAGTCTTGGATGTTTTCTATGTATTTAAGTATTTATTTCTCTATATAAGTATGTTTATCGTTGTCTAGTACCCATTGTACAAGCCTAGAGCTTAGTTTGGGACTAGGTCAATTTGTGTGACATTGTCCCCTGATATTTGTTTGTTTAAATTGTTTCTTTCGAGTAATTTGTTGCATTTATGTTACTTCTTATAAAGTTAATTTCTTGGTTTAATTTATTTTTCTCCTACATGTTCGGAAATGTAACCTTACTGTTTAAAAACTATGTTTGGACTAGCATAACTAACACTAAACAGCCAAACACTGGTACAATTAAAGTTCTTCGATTTGAGGATTTCGGTAACCTTCGGGGAGGGAAGATGGCCGATTGAAAATGTCCAGGATAACTTTAACCACCCGGTTAATACATCCGTTGAGAGAAAAGCAAATTGTTTAAGAGATTCACCTTCTAGGATTACATAGGCGCATACCTTATTTGGTTGGTAGACTTGGTAGTATGAATGCATAACGAATACGTAAACACTTTTTCGACCGTCCGAGTCAAGTGTGCATTCTTTGTAAATATTTATACAGCTTCCGCTTGGGTATTGTTGTAGTTTATGATCCCAAGGATTTTCATTTAGTTTTATTATTTTTGCGCGGTCTTTCACTGGAGTCAAGATGAATTCTGAAGTGAAAAAGCAAATATTTTAATCAACTCTTCGAAGAAAGGTACGCATAAACTTAGTATTAAGTACCTACACCAACGTTCCTTCATAAAAATAAAAAATAATCTCTGAGGCAGAGTCTAAGGTACAGTCAAGAATCGATCTTGAACACAAAAATGATCTGAATATTAAAAATCTAACTCAGCGTCCCACTATATTTTTAACCAAAAGCCGAATTCAGTTTGACTGACCTATCATTTTAAAAGAAGTTATTTCTTGCTTTTTGGAGACGGTTAGTAGTTTTTTATAACATTTATTTTATTTCATACCTTTTAGTGATCATAATAATACTGTTACGTCATCCACGTATATTTATTCCTATAACATTTGAAGAGTTCCCTCGATTTCTCCAAGATCCCATCATCAGATCTTGACGTGCTGGAAATGGGACCAACTAGAAAGTATACGAAAAACAAAAAAAAAATCCAATCAGTCCAGCGGTCTTTGTGTAATCGGGGATTATATATTTAAAAAAAACCCGACGAATTGAGAACCTCCTCCTTATTTTCAAGTCGATTAAAAAGGAGGTATGTGAGGAAAAAATCTACTAATAGGAGAGCTGCACTAAGCGAGGCTAGGGATTTTATTGCGGGAGCATAATCCAGGCTTTGCTATATCATTTTTGGAATAACAAGTATAGCGCGAGGACATTTTTATTCATTCCGCATATGTGAGTTTGATAAAAAAAAATAGATTTGAAAGTCCGCCATCTGGTGTCTCACTTAAAACAAGAGTTTAAATGATTAAATACTAGTAAATATTCAAAACAAGAGCAAGATTTTTTACATTGATATAGTCCTTTTCGAATTAAAGTTATCTTCTAATCTTTCGCACGATCTAATCTCAAATGAGAGGGGCAAGGCAAACGAAGTTTCAGATTGAGTGCTGTTTAGTACCCTCCTAGGCCGACTTTAAATTAGAATAGCATTTAAATAAACTTTCCGATACCTTCGATAAGGTGTTCTGGACCGACCTTAATACATAGTATAATTTAAATAATTCATCTGCAGCTGTTAAAACGAGGTTTTTCATAAACGTAATTTTAATGACGAACCGAGTCAAATGAGTCCAAACTCAACGGATCTACTAAGAAGCATCGAGGAGTTCCTATGGCCACTTTCCATCGTCGACATTCCAGCTTAATGGAACCTTAGTGGTGGTAGGACCCTGTGCAGGGTCTGTCCGGATTGCTACCACCATCTTATCCATTAACCACCCACCAAGCAACAGTGTTCGCATTGTTGTGTTCCGGTGTGGGGATAAGACAACCAGTGAAATTACTAGCATAGAGGCATTCCATTGTAGTCCTCAGGGTTGGCAACGAATTTGAGGTCTTAGGATTATAGTCTTGAGAATTCAAATGTATATATGGGTCTCAGATTCCACTTGGGTTACTCTCAAAATTCCCTTTTCGCCAAATGACAATATAGCTCAAACGTCTGGATTGTATAATGTCTTTGTTGCTATATAGACATGAACGCTAAATGTATCTTTAGCAAAACGTCTGGATCTTAGAATGTTACAATTAAAAATACACTAGTAGCGAAACGTCTTTATCTTAGAAATGTCTTTATTACTTAATAGACATAAAAGCTGAACGGCCCGGTAGCGAAACGTTTGTATCTCAAAATGTCTTAATTACTTAATAGACTTGAACGCCAAATAGCCCGTTCGCAAAACGTCTGGATCTTTAAATAGCAACTGTTGATATGTACTTTCAAACTCCTTTCCACACAATCAATTATTATCTATTATTTAAATCCTTGCACTCGTTCTGTGGTCATGACAGTCAACTAATTTTGCTTTCGACGAATTAAATATTCAAATTATATGAACTATTTTAATTTACAGACGTTTTGCTAATAATTCCTTCTATGTTCATGTCAATCAACTAATTTTACTTTCAATTAATTAGGTATTCTAATCACACAGACTATTTATATTTCCAAACGTTTGGCTACTTGTTCATTTCAATTCTGTGACGTCCTGCTAAATTGACACTTTGCTGACTGAGTATTCTACTTTCATGTCATTTAGCTGAATTGACTCTTTGCTGACTGTGTATTTTACTCTTATGTCATCTAGCTGAAATGGTCCTTTGGCGAAAAGGGAATTTTGAGAGTAACCCTTCCACTTACCTAAGCCTAAATGCTCGTGTATCTTCTTCTTAACATAAAAAAAATAGTGTCATCGGAATCGCATAAGTACGAGTATGCCAAATTTCGAGTCAATCCGACAGTTGGAACAAGGCTAAAATTGACTTCCGGAATTTGATTACATTGTTTTTTAGTTGGATGTGGAAGAAGCGAAAGAGATTTTTCAGGAACGTAGCAGGTGGAAAGAAGTGGTCTCTGCCTACCCCTCTGGAAAACAGGCGTGATTTAATGTATGTTTGTTAGTTACAAGTGCCTACGATAAGATCCTGTGGACGCCTACCTTAACGCAGTAGTTTCACGGTCATTTATTTTAAATAACTCAAATAAATCAGTTGTTAACGACACGTTTTCGTCACCTTCCCATTATATTGAAAGTGACCATTTACATATTTCTTAGCTTCATCTCCTTACGGAACTTCCCTGTGGCCGGCCACTCCTATTATTATTAATACGAGCAAATTATTCACGTGTCAGTTAGCGTATAAACAAAACAATGGTGTACTCAGTTTACGCACACCGCGACCGTGGGTCGGTGACACATTTACATACTTTACGATATTCATAATAATTTACATGTCACCTTACCTTACATCACGTTACATTTGTTACGCTGTTGAAATAAGTACAACATACATACATACATAACATCACGCCTTCATTTCCAGAGTGGGGTAGGCAGAGCTACAGAAATACCAACAACTCTAAAGACTTACTGATATTTCTGTAACCACATTTTGCACTAACAGGCTAAGAGGTTTACTAGTGAATTAGTGACAGGTTGCAAGCCCATCGCCTAACAGTACTATAAGCCCTTATTCCCTTAGTCGCATCTTACGACATCCACGGGAAGACATGGAGTGGCACTATTCTAACCCGGCAACCACACGGGGAAAAATAAGTACAAAGCAAGATTAAAACCCAAAGAACTGCTGTTTCAATAATCTCGTCAATATAATGTTAGTTACCATGTATATCTTTATATGTATAGTTCGCCGATTTCACACTTAAAATAACCCAGTGATACTCGCGACACTGAGACAAATTTTACGACACCTCGCTTGTCTAAATCAGGCCATCCGTTCAGCCCTTACAAGGGAACAAAGAACCATAGATTCATTCATTCAATCATGGTTGGCTAACATTCACCAATATTAAGCTTGCATAAGGACAAGGAGACCGTTGCTAGCCTGCGACTGTGAGGATAGGTAGGGTTCTCTAGTATTCTAAAAAGCCTTCGGCGGTCAACAATACTTAGTTATAGGAATTTAGTTTTTAAGTTAGTGGTTAGGCACCTAGGTTTATCTTATTCTTTTAAATATATTTGATGTTTCGTATTCGTTTGTATTAATTTCACCCAGCCGAGCCCGTAACAAATGGCCATTTATCTTCGGCAGTCGGGTAAATAAGAAACTCACTGGCTGACTGATCGATCAAAGCACAGCCGAAAGAGCCGATACCGCTGGACCTAGGGACTTGGGAGGGAATATTCCTTGGATATCCTAGGAGTGCACCTGCTGCTAGGGATTTTTGGAAAATCATCGCCTAAGGGCTTCTCTACGCGTATGAAGTCACGGCCGTCCTCTAGTTCATAAGTTCACAATGAAAAGTGTTAAATTTACAACCTTTATTTCGAGGTCCACGACTAAACGAAAGAAACTATGTCATTTGTTTGGATAAAAGAGAAGCAGGAAAGCCTTTATGCACTTCTCTCTTCCATTTACACCAAAATGAATCCTGTCCTTTGATTTTATAATTATCCTGTCATCTTTACAAAACCGAGATAAATCGCTATAGGTGTATTATTTGAAGAGTTTAAGGGGTATTCGATAGGGTATTTGATAGATTTGTTTTTACAAGCCCCAAGGATACACTAAGCTGGAGCCCATTGTTACCCATAATTTTTTTCGTCATGATGTCATTGTTGAAATAATTATTGAAAGTCATAATTTTTTACATCGCTCAAACCATTAACTTTTCAGAATTTCTTAAATATCGTACGTGTAGACAAGGTTACGTTAGGTTCAGCTAGCATCTTAAAACAATACTTTATGATATAACTTGCGATAATTATGATTTAAAACACAAATTAAGTCAGACAATATAGACCCGCGCTAAGCCTATCGTCGACTCAGTCCAATGAAAGGTTAACCAAACGATACAGTTAATTCGAAGTGCTAATCCAATCCACTTTACATCTGTTACCCTTATTAAACTTAATAGAACGGTTTTAAGCTGTTTTAATCTGTATGCACAAGTGTTTCGATTTATAATTGCATTACCTAACAACTGACTGGGTAGCAACTAGACAGAAATGCCCGAATGGGTAAATAAAGCGAGGAGATCAATAGGGTAAATAGTAAATAGGTACCCAGCTACTGCTAAGTGCTTAACCTTTTCAACGCTATGTCAAATACAAAACCAGAGCGAATGTCAACTTTGCCTCATAGATACTCAGGTCTATTTTGCGCTGTCAACCATGACGGAAATATCCATCAATGGCGTTGAAAAGGTTAATATGAAACTACCAAAACTCTAATGAGCTTGGTAAGCTCTATGGACGCAGTTAACTACTTCAAAAAGATTCCCCTAACTTTACGGTCACACAATCATAGGGTACCCATATCGATTGGGAAGCCCAATGATAGGGTTACCCTACTTATAGGGTTAATCAAATGAAATGAATGAATGAATGAGGTTTTCCGGTCCGTTTCGAACAAAAATAAAACAAATCGATCCAGCCCGTCTTCGAATAATCGGAAAATTATAAACACTTAAAAAAAAAAACAACGAACTGTGAACCTCCTCCTTATTTAAACTCGGTTAAAAAGACACAACGAAAATTCTAACTTAGAATGTATTACAATACCCTAGACTATAAATCGGGACTTAATCGCGTAATATATTTTTTTTTTTTTATGTTAAGGAGAAGGCAAACGAGCACTCAGGCCACCTGATGGTAAGTGGAATCTGAGACCCATAGACATTTGAATTCTCAAGACTATAATCCCAAGACCTCAAATGCGTTGCCAACCCTGAGGACTAAGATGGAATGCCTCTATGTTAGTAATTTCACCGGTTGTCTTATCCCCACACCGGAACACAACAATGCGAACACCGTTGCTTGGCGGGTGGTTAATGGATAAGAAAAAAGAAACAAAACAAAATAAACATAAAACAAACATTTACCTCGATGTTCCGACTGTGTCATTTATAGTTTTAGTATGTGTCTAAATCGTGTTAGTTTAAAGGAAGGTACAGTCGGCATTATTAGTAGCTGCACACTTTTGTACCTTGTCGTTGTAACACCTTTGACAGATTAGTGCACCAGTTCAAACATGATGTCAAAGTGACACAGCACTTACTTAAGGCCAACCGTACAATGCTGTATGACTAAATCACATAAGACATTAGTTGGACCAAAACATTGCGTTTATTTCTCGCAAAAGTTTATATTAATATGTATACATTTTCGAAATACATGTCGAAATAAAACACTGTGTTGCTGACTGTACCACACCACACTTATTCTCCTTTGTTACATTAGGCGGTGAAAATTGGTGTGGTAACACGGTGGAAATTCTATTCGTCATTGAATGGAAGAAACTATTGTCATTAGGGTCGGGTCTTTGTGTCAAGGCTTTTGTCCTTGAGTGTTATTTTGTAACTGAATAGATTTGCATCTTTCAACTTATTGCTTGATGTATTATTTGGTAGGATAAAATAATAAGAATAATTGTATGAAGATCGAAGTAAAATAAATAAATAAATATCACAGGACAATGTCACACAAATTGACCTAGTCCCAAACTAAGCTTTAGGCTTATACAATGGGTACTAGACAACGATAAACTTACTTATATAGAGAAATATATACTTAAATACATAGAAAACATCCGAGACTCAGGAACAAATACTCGCGCTCATCACACAAATATCTGCCCTTACCGGGATTTGAACCCAGGACCCCTAGCTTCGAAGTCACGATCACTCCCAACTAGGCTAGGCAACTTATGTGTTTGTACATTTAAATGTAAAATTAGAAAAAAAAAATTAACTGCTATAACTTTAATGTTTTATTGACCATTAAAGTTATAACTGTTTTTAAACTGTAGGTAAAATAATCTCACTATTTATGAATGAATCATATAAAATGAATAGAATAACAGGGCATGAAGCACCATGTTATGTGAATGCTATTATGATAACAAGCAATAACAATTATATGTTTAACATTATACATTGCCGGAGCTCTATTTCGCTCAGTAAAACAATATTGCTTTTGATATATAGTTGAGAGCAATAAAAATGGGTCAGTACTAATACTGAATTTCCATAGATACTGACCAGTTTTCATTGCTTCTGAGTGTATTATCATACCGTTTTTAACCAGACCACCATTACTGACAAGTAAATAGGAGTTTTCCTACTATTGACTAATAAAAAACATGTCAAAATCGATATTGTTTAACCAAATAGAATATAACCCCTGCATCATAGAATACTCATTTACCTAAACTTGATGCATGTACATAAAATACCATATTCACATCTCACTCACACACTAATGAACTTGTGTCAAGTTTAGCTGTGTAAGCACTACCTATTCCAACCCCTGATAATAACAAACAAATACTACAATAGTCGGAGGTGAAAAAAAAACCAAGTTCTAGTCTCTTCGGATTGCAATATAACCCAAAAAAATAAACTTAAAAATATACAGATCTACTCCTAAGCATATGAAAGGTTAACTGAATAATTTTAACACAGTAATAGGTAACATACCACACATTCGGAGAGGACAAGCTATCGTCAGAAGCACTTAAAAGCATCAACCTACAGGACGCACTTTTGTTTTGTAGGAAAACCGGAAGATGGGATCCATGCTGGATGGGAGCGTCGCTGGGCCAGTAACCTACGGCTCAACCAAGGGGAACAGGGCGGAATGACCGGGAGACTGATCGACCACCCGCCTGTTCCGGCCGGGCATCCCCACCCATCATCATCATCATCATCAACATACCTGACTGCAACACGGACACTAGACTCGTCGCTGGACATGGCTGCATCGGTAGACCTGCAAGTAAAAAATCATCACCATATAGATTTAAACAGGAAAGCTTATAGATTGTGTTATAAGCGGAAATGTGTTATAAGAATATGCATTGAAAAGTGACTGGCACTTGTAACATAAGTTCAAGCTTTTGTGAAACATGCCCTAAAGATATCAAACTTTTCATCAAGATTGTGATCATTATCAGCCAGAAGATGTCCACTAGGACACAGGCCTTCCCCAAGGTTTTCCACAACAAACGGTCCTCTGCTGCTCTCATCAAACTTTTTATACTTGTGAATCATAATATCATTATATCAAAATGCTTCCACATTTGAACAGAACCTATTATATTACTCAGCTTTTCAATGTTATATAAAAATTAAATAATTAATATTAAAAATTGGTAAGTTTAAATAATATGATTTGTGGGGACGTTGGTATTATCTAGAATTTTTCTTTTCTAGTCCAGAATTATACTTGGGTATATTACTTATATTTTAATTAAATCCATTTCAGAAAAAAAAAAATTGTTCTGGGTCCCTTAACACAAACAGTAATCCAACATAAAAATATAAAATCCCTTAACCCCTTGTATGCGGGAGGTGAAAAAAATACCAAGTTCTAGTCTATTCTTCTGTTCTAGTCTCTTTAAAATAAAGCTTAAAAAATTACAAAAAGATATCCAAATTTTGAACACGGATCCGTGTCTTAAGCATACGAGGGGTTAAGTGATCATTTACATATTACAATGTTAGCACATTAAGTGTTCACATAAGTATTGCCATTAATAATTTAGATTTAGTTAGCAATAAATTCTCTGCTAAATATTTTTTTCAACATTATTTATGTTTAAGTTGATGTCTCAGACTGTTACAACTTCTTGGGAAACTTTTGAATAAACTTTCATACCTTATTTTAATTTAAGTTAACTTGAAACAATGACGACTTCACATGCTCGCAACTTTAACCAGTTATAATAAATTACCGTACAAGCAGAAAGAAATGATAAATGATAAACTATTGACATGAATCATTATGTCAGTTAGTATTGGTGTCAATAGCATAATGCCGAGCACTGCTGCTATAACTAACTGCCGTAGACCGCTGGGGACGCCGAGGACTCTATCCAACTATAATAAATAAGTATTATTTACGAATACTTACAACAGATTCGGTAATCCTTAATTCTCGCTTCACTATTTCACAGAACACCTAGCCACTCCATCAATAAGACACAGGTGTACAACTATCTCGATTTTTGTCCATCTTTTATCTAATGAATAGAATACGATGTAAAATTATTATTACACGTCTTATTATTTAGCGATTTAAAGCAGTTTAGCACAAACTTTCATTTTTCACTGACGCTAATTAATCTCCGGGTTATTTTGTTTTGATCGTGTGTAATAACAATCGAATTAGACGGCGATTAGAAAGCGCATCGCCGCTCTCCATTCACCACCACTCGCTCGAATTGACTTGACTGTCTAACTGACAGTTACTGGCACTGGCAGACAAAACGACGACAATCGGTGAACTGTCAACGTGACAGTTTAATTTTGTGTTGCAGTACTAAACCATAAACAATCGTTAACATGATTTTGTATGTGTTTATCAGTCAGTTAAATATAAATATTGTTATTATTGTTTATATTACAAAGCAATAATTTGATGAAATACAAACAAACTTTGTATTGTTCCGTTTTGTTACATACTTTAATGCGGTTTCGCTAGCACTTTCATCTGTTGAATCAAATGAAAACTCTTTTGTATTTACTCAGCTGTGCCTTGAGTAGGCGATATAGTTTATCATATAGAAGCTAGATGGCGTGGTTGTAAGATAACAGAGTAATGCGCACTCGTCACAATAGATGGAGCTTGACCTCGGATTTGTTTGTATCCGTAACAATGAAAATAATTAAACAATTAATAATCCTACTGTGGAAATGTGTTTTTTCCCTGGATTGCAACTTTGGATTAGTGTCTTTGAGGGGGTGTTATTTCGGAACATTCTATAGTAACTTTCAAAGTCGCCGGGTAGGTAGGTACCTAAGTAATAAAAATATGTGTATTTATAAACAATGAGTCGTCTTCATAAAAAAGTAAATATTGCATCTTCTCGAATTATCCTTTATGCACTGCGTTTTTTTTTAAAGATGAGCATAACAACGGTCAAATTTGCACATGTTTCATTTAATAACTTAGCCAATACGGAGTTTTTTTTTTAAAATACCTATTCTAGTTCTTGTTATTAATTACTTATAGTGAAAGCAATTGCAATTGCAATTGGCAATTGTTTTTAATTTCTAATTTTGATTTCGTTAAAGGCAAAAACGTGTGCAAAATACGGACACTTATTCTCATAAAAAACGAAGTAGGTTTCGGTAAGTTAAAAAAAGCGGCCAAGTGCGAGTCGGACTCGCCCATGAAGGGTTCCGTAGCAGCAAGTAACATAATATAAAAGTTCGTTGTAGCTTTGATCAATGTTTTTATGACGTATTAAAAAAAAACTACTTACTAGATCTCGTTCAAACCAATTTTCGGTGGAAGTTTGCATGGTAATGTACATCATATATTATTTTTACATTTATCATTCCCTTATTTTAGAAGTTACGGGGGGGGGGACACACATTTTGCCACTTTGGAAGCGTCTCTCGCGCAAACTATTCAGTTTAGAAAAAAATTATAATAGAAACCTCAATATCATTTTTGAATACCTATCCATAGATACCCCACACGTATGAGTTTGATGAAAAAAAAATTTTTGAGTTTCAGTTCTAAGTATGGGGAACCCCAAAAATTTATTGTTTTTTTTCTATTTTTGTATGAAAATCTTAATGCGGTTCACCGAATACATCTACTTACCAAGTTTCCACAGTATAGCTCTTATAGTTACGGAATAAAGTGGCTGTGACATACGGACGGACAGACGGACAGACATGACGAATCTATAAGGGTTCCGTTTTTTGCCATTTGGCTACGGAACCCTAAAAACCAAGCGGGTACTCATCTGCGTCTTTAAAGGAAGTGGCACGAGGCAACAAACACTACGCAGTACGCACCAAGCACCTAGACGATAAAGACTTTGGGAGGGTGCCTTAGTTTAAACATAATATGGGGAACCTAAAATAGACAGATTTTTTTGTTAATTATTGAGATAGTAAAAAAATGCACACATTAAATTTAAATACATTCGTATTGTACCCACATAGACAGATAGAATATAAAAAAAGCGGCCAAGTGCGAGTCAGACTCGCCCATGAAGGGTTCCGTAGCAGCAAGTAACATAATATAAAAGTTCGTTGTAGCTTTGATCAATATTTTTATGACGTATTAAAAAAAAATACTTACTAGATCTCGTTCAAACCAATTTTCGGTGGAAGTTTGCATGGTAATGTTCATCATATATTTTTTTTAGTTCTATCATACTCTTATTTTAGAAGTTACAGGGGGGACACACACATTTCAACACTTTGGAAGTCTCTCGCGCAAACTGTTCAGTTTAGAAAAAAATGATGTTAGTAACCTCAACATCATTTTTGAAGACCTATCCATAAATACCCCACACGGGTTTTATGAAAAAAAAAGTTGAGTTTCATTTCTAAGTATGGGGAACCCCCAAAATTTATGGTATTTTTCTATTTTTGTGTGAAAATCTTAATGCGGTTCACAGAATACATCTACTTACCAAGTTTCAACAGTGTAGTTCTTATAGTTTCGGAAAAAAAGTGACTGTGACATACGGACGGACAGACAGACAGACATGACGAATCTATAAGGGTTCCGTTTTTTGCCATTTGGCTACGGAACCCTAAAAATTAAGGATAAACAAAAAAATCAGTTTTGCTAAAGTCCTGATTAGAGCAGCTTTTTGATATAGGTAAATGTTTTGAAACGTTTCGACTTAACCGTAAACTGGCGGCGGCAATGCATGAGAAAGGCACAATAAATCATATTTGTGTACATTCTGCAAACCTGTCCGCTAGATCCGATTAATCCGTAGATTTGTACGCCAGTTTACAAAAACCAGATTTATATCGTCCAGACAAACATAACCAATATACCAGCACCCGGCAATTGTAAGAGACTCATTAGGAACGAGGATCTCGGTTATTTTGTCGCGACGGTGAGTCACTGCGCTCGCCGACTTACTCCCAGACGTCTATTAAATTATTATCCACTTATATTCAGCCAAAAAAGTATTATCTCTTTTTTTGCAAAGTTTTTTAACGCCGCGTCTTTGAAATATTTTACCAATATGGTGATAATAATACAAGGTCTTTGAACCTTGGGATCTTTAATGAATGGTCGTAATGATCCTCTTTAATAAGAATGCCAAAGTTTGGGCACAGATTGTTAGTAGGTGCTTTAGATGTAAAGTAAGTAGGGTGAACGCGCCAAATATTGGCGCTGGGAATACTTTTTCGTTTTCGAAACGAAGTTATTGTGAATTAAAACGGGTTTTAGCTGGGCAAAGGTGGTCCAAGGTTTACATAATATGGTTAATTCTTTTAACCAGAGGGTCTTCACTCTTATTAACTAAACAGAACTAGCTTTTTGGTTAAAAATAGGTAATGAGCCTGGTTTTCAACTTCTATGCGGTTTGGGAGTTCAAAACGTTTCTTTTATCTGTGCCCGTTTTGCAGGAGACAAGGGTTTGGAAATAGGGTCTTAGGACCGTATTAATAAACTCATCGTCAGTCACAAGATACGTCAAAGTAAATGTCAAGCCACAGAAACAATCAATGATGACGCATCTTGAGACGAGCATTACAGTCGAGATCCGTTTGTTAATACGGTCCTTAGTCTTCAGGGTTTGCGACGCATAAATATTGCAATAGAGAACATGCGTGAAAATCAAAATCGAGTTTCATTGATACGATTTCGGAGAAAAAAGCAAAAAAAAACATAAAAACTCAGTACACTAAGTCTAGGCCCGTTTATTAAAATTTTATATGGAATCAAAACTGGTTAAAATTTCAAAACTTTTTAATGTTTAGTTTTTTTTTCGGCATCCTTATTTTATTTACGTAATATTTTAATTCAACGATACTTAAACATAGTAATTTACGAAATAAATGCAAATTTCTTCATGGGTTCCTTATATTTTAAACATGGAACAACAGCTGTGACGTCATTCCTGTCGTCGATTTTGTATAGAGTGTTTTTGCGGGGGTCTGAACTATGACTTTTTAAAGCTTCATATCTTATGAAAAAAATACACGACAATTATTTCGCGTATACAGTTATTCCTCTCTTTCATAGAACTTTCCAGAGAGCGTAAGAAAAACAATGCATGTTCCCTATTATTTCGAAGCTCATGGGCGTCAGGTGGCTGTGTGCTCTACATGACATGTAAATGCAAGTACAGCGCCATGTACTCCATTATTAAGGATCAGTCGTAATGGAATTGCCTAATACATTTGAAAATATCAACAGACCGTTAGTACGGTCAAAGTCTTTAATTGTTATGCCACTATGGAACCCTGTCATAATGACAGCGTTAATCATTAATTTTAGCTTTCTTTTATGTGTTTTGACGCTGTCATTATGACAAGGTTTCATAGTTGCATTAACTATTAAAGTCTTTAACTGTACCTACCTAGGTCTAATTTTACTTTCGCCTTACTAACTAGAATTTATGACCTAAAAGCCCTCAGTGAAAGGCTACCGAGCGACTAGAAGCGGTTTCATAATTTAGCACAGTATTGAAAACCGATTGCGGGTCCAGACGGGCTTGGGAGCGGATAGACTTACGAACGACATCATTTCGCCTTTGGCTGGGGCTATTCTTGTTCAACCTTTCAAGGTATAGGGCTTTTTGCAGGTTCCTGCCCCCTATTTCACCATCTTGACAATGACAAGTGACAGGTGACACATCTGTACATGGCGCAACTTATATGAATCCTAGTGCCGTGAAAACTTGATAACTTATATGTACTCGTATACCGAAGCGTCACCTGTCTTGTCAGTATGGTGAAATAGAGGGCTGGGCTGAGATTCTACACGGTAAAAATAATATTGCCTTTGACGTGTGATAGTGAACGAATAGAAACGCTAGTTAGCGAACGCATCTTGGCTATAGGCTCTAGTCGCTCGTTAGCACCGCACAACTACTTTCTCATAAAGTGACTGTGCCGAGTTGTTTGTAATTGAGTTATACCTACTCGTTATACCATAATGAAATGATAAACTTAAGTTTATTAACAATTAGAAAACTAACTTTGTACATTTTATAATTTTGACTAGTTAATGCTAGTTCTCTGTAACACAAGTACGAGTATATAAACTAGAATCTATTGTAGTGGTGGACGATAGACCAACCCGAGGCAATACGGCACTCATATTATTTTGATACTTAGCGGTCTATCGTCCTACACTACCAAAACGTAATATCTAGAATATCAGTGACATTAAATTTTAACCTTAATACTATGACGATACCGTTTGTTTTTCAATATGAATCTTGTAGTGGCACGTGCTAACTCGGTAGCTAGCGGCTTTGCGATAATAGAGACATTGGCCTTTGTTTGAAAGATTAGGGCTCGAAGCGAAAAATTCACCTCGGAAGATTCATACATACATTCATGCTTACATAATAACTGCATCAAAATCCACTGCGGGGTTTAGGTAGATATACAGACAGAAGCGACTTTGTTTTGTTATGTTCCTACTCGTAAAGATAAAAATTATTTGTTTATTTGAATTTACGCGCTACCCTTGCCACAAAGTAGCAGTTTTGATACTGTTGTGTTTCGGTGTGGAAGCAAGATAACCGGTGCCATGACAAGAAGAAATTAAAATTACTTTCTACATTTTCTTTGAAGTACGTTTTGGTACCCCGTGCGGATGCCAGGTTAGCATAGTGCCACGCCATGTCTTCCCGTGGATGTTGTAAGAGGCGACTAAGGGAATAAGGGCTTGTAGTACTTAGGCGATGGGTTTGCAACCTGTCACTAATACACTAGTAAACTTCTTGGCCTGATTGTGCAAAATGTGGATATAGAATTATATACAAGTCTTTTTAGATTTGTTGGTATTTCTGTAGCTCTGCCTACCCCACTCTGGGAATGAAGGCGTGATGTTATGTACGTGTATGTACGTTTTGGTAATTATATCAACTCGTTTCCGTTTTTTGCTTTTTCCTCAATCACCCAACGGTTGGCTATAAGAAATCCCTTAAAGGGATAAGTTCGCCTTTGTTATAGATCTCAGAGCCAATTTACCATCAAGTCTCCTGTGCTTTTCCTCGCAGTTAAACAATCAACTCGAAGCCTAAAATAAGCAGGTAGGTTTCGTTTTTAGGGTTCCGTTGTTAAACTAGGAACCCTTATAGTTTCGCCATATCCGTCCGGCCGTCCGTCCGCAGCCTAGCTCAGAGACTCTTAGTACTAGAATGCTGTAATTTGGCATGAATATACATTTTTTTTCGTCTACCTCATAGTGTCGTTGGATAAGTCTTTCAAAAGTAGGTATTATGGGTTTGCGGGACCAATTTTTCGATTAACGGATCCGTTTATGAAATACACATACATACATAAAATCACGCCTTCATTCCCAGAGTGGAGTAGGCAGAGCTACAGAAATACCAACAACCCCAAAAAGACTTGTATGAAATATTAAGCTATAAAGCGCTAGTAAATATACCAGCACAAACTCTTACACAGACACACACACAGACGCCACATACACGCACACACACACACGCACATAAACACACATACTCACACACACTATAGGGCATAATTTTCACATTTTATTTAAGTAGATTAGATTTACCTACCTTACTTGTCTTGTGCAATTGAACATTTGAAACGGGTTGTTTAAACTTCAGGTTTTGTTAATCGTTGTAGGTACGTAAGTAACAACCACCTCGGTAACCAGGCATCACTGAAAATCAGTGTCACGGAATAACCATGGGCTTATTTCGTGGCACTAAGCTGAGTGACGACCTTTTTTAGGAAATTGTTAAATGTTATACTTAAGATTTCTATGTTCTTTTTATAATCTAAATAAACTTATTTCATTGAGTCAAGTGTCCCCCCCCCCCCCCCCTATACAGCCAAAACTAATACAAATATATCGAATTTTAAAGGAAAACTGTCACGACTAAGTAGACATCATTGGTTCTTGAGATACAGGCGACAATTGACTTTAAATACAAAATTAGTTATTAGGTTGTTGTAGTTGTAGTTGATTTTTATGTCTGTGGTACTTAACGGCTTCGGATTCCTACACTGGGCATGGTCCGAGATGCTCTTGCCCGGTTTTACAATTGTCCTAGCTATATACACTTCTACCTGACTTTATGTCGAATCAGACAAAAAATGTATCACTTTGTAACGGTGTCGGGTCCAGGTCGGGTAATACGACAGCCGATAGTCCTAAAATAGATCTGAATTGACATTTTCTCGTACACAATGGGGCCAATGGACGTCCGCGAAGTCTCGATCCTCTCTTGAACAAAAGTCTGTCAGTTTTGGGGTCCCTACTCCGCTAATGACGGGCCTATATACGGGTATAAGTATCTAAATATATCGTACGTTGTGTATATGAAAACTGAAATGATTATAACTAGAGCGAGAGATTTACTTATTTATTTATTTAAACTTTATTACACAATACACAAAGTAGGCACAAATGGCGGACTTAATGCCTTAAGGCATTCTCTACCAGTCAACCAATGGGCCAAACAGAAACAAAATAAGGTTGGTGCTGAGAAGGATACACGGGTCATACACAGATTTAGGTTACCTACCGTCTTTCCTGTGGACACACCGAAGGTTAACGTTTTCAAGGCCTAATTTTCTGGCTAAGCCCATCCCCGCAAAAACGCCGTCAGGACTGCTTTAGATCTATCAAATAAAAACATTACCTACTTACTTATATAGACACAAGCTCTGAACTATTGAACACAGGAGAGACAACTTTTGTTTGAGTGTGAATGACCCACAACCAAAATAAAATTTTAGTGACAATTACACTTATTAAATTTATAATAAATATGAAAACACTCTTAATGACATAAGGTAATTTAAAAAAATATAACTATAAGTATATAAATAGTATATGCAATAATACATAAGTATACATAAAAATGAAATATATTGATAAATAAGTATCATACAAACATAATTATATACATACCTACAATTTGAACACAATGCAGAAACTAATTGTTAAAGTTGTCAAGAAAGTGCTTGCGGACCATGCGTATATTTAGTAAACATACCACTTTCATTTCTTGTAAAAAATATACTAGTAAAAATGCTTTTAAATATCAGTTTGTTGGCAGAATGTCAGCCATTTGGAGCTACTGAACACGTTTGGACACGTTTTCAAGCAAATCAATATGGTAGAAAAGGTAAATGATGTTTGTCTTGTACCTACCGTTTTATTTTTGATCGTGTTCATATTGTTTTGTGGGGCATAGCAAGATTTAGACAAAAAAACTATCGGGTTTGCGATGTTTTTCTTTGTTACATTTTTGTGTGGTGTCCAATAAAGTGCGTTTGTCTTCGAATTGAGACAGATATAAAGAACATGTTATTTGTATCTCTATTTCTATTAAAACTATTCCATGTCTAACAAAACGTTATAGTATAACGACACAGAATAGCCCTAGGCGCGGTTCGCATTCGCAAGCCATTCTACTTTCTTATTTATATCGATCTGCATAGGTATCTCACCGCGCGACTCATTTACATAAAATCTCACGATAATCGGGTTTCTCTGATAAATCTTGCCGTTTCGGAGATAACTCTGTCTGCTACTAAGTAGGTAACTTATTAGGACGTCTGGGGGATTTAACGGCTCTCTGAACTTCCTGGTAGGTAGCTTTGGAATTCGATCGACAGTTTATTACGAATTCGTAATAAATTTCATCTTCATGATGGCTTTGCAAATGATTTGGAATATTGGTAAATCTTAAGATTGTTTGTATCCAATCCCTAATGCAATGATTAACTTAAAATAACTGTAGTTCCTGTCACCGCATCAACCTGTTTTTGCCCAGCTGAGAGTATTTAGGAAGCAACCGCATGTTGGAAGTTGAATCAGCTTGGGTAGATTTTGTGATTCTGTGACGATCTTACTACAGCCAACCCATGGTCCTAACCGCTTCTCGGCATAAAGGATCTGGGTTCTGGCATCATTCACTGAAACCAACTAGATGCATAGAGGGTTCATTAGACTGATCGTTGTGAAGACAGTGGGATTATTTTAAACTGGCACAATGAATATGGATGTGAAACCTGAAAAATTATCAAGTACGAGTATTTTATGCGCAAGCTAAAGATTGGTCAAAGAGCAGTGGTAAGAGCGATGCTCCGGATTTTTCTTCGAGATACAACTAGAGCTAAAGTAATTCTCCAAAAAACTAGTGACAGATGTTAGCAGCTGAATATCTATGTTGCAGTGGGCAGGGAATCTCGTGCAAAGATTGAATGACTGTTAGAGCAGAGGAATTACAAATCGGTCACCTTGAACAAGCAGAAGACGAAGACCTAAAGCTAGATGATCCGATGACATCGTGGTGGTGACAACAACCAGGAGAAAGTGGGAAAGAAAAACAATGGAGGAATTTAAGGAAAGGATTATGTCCAATGGAGAGTTAGAAGCTTTAGATGATGATGATGAAATCTGAATGAACGCGGTACCATTAAGAACTTTATAACCATTCCCATAGTAGAACCCTGTCATACCGATGTAATTATTATAAGAAGAAAAACAATCCGGTAATCAATTTGTTACCCACTTTATGTGACAGAAATGTACAGTATCTTTACAACTTAAGTCTCTAATCGTATTCTAGGTAGCTGCGTGATACTGTAAGGCAGTTAAATACGCAATGCATTCACATTTTGTACTATAATTTTATGGTTTTATGCATTTTATGTAATAAAGATAAAATAAATAATTAAATATAAAATGAAGTGCTGCCGCAATTGCTCGCCAGCAAATGGGCACGTATGAATAATTATAATAAGAATAAAGTATTTTGTGCGTTTTATTCCCTCAATAAACATACAGACAAGCATTGCCAATTACCCATTTCCGACAGGTAGTTGTAAACTGCCGCGGCGAGTTATAAATTTGCTAACAGCGGTTTATTGTCGGCCAATTTCTGTTCCTAAAGGTATCACAAAGACTGTTAACACGTTCGGGACCAGCCTGCCTGATTTTCTTCCAAAGTTAACTGAATATGGAATTTTTGGCGCTCGATGAGGCGTATAGTTTAATAAGGATTTAAAGTAACCTTGCCCTAATTATGATTCATTTCTACTAAAAAATATGTATTGCAGACAAGCTTGGGTAAGGACCAAAAAGTCGGCCACGCTAACTCACTCAATAAAATTTTCTTTAAAACTTTTCCGTTGTGACACGAAAATCAGCCATACAATTGTAGGGATAATTTCCGTGTCACAACGGAACTTTTTTCACTTTTGTTGTTTGTATGGTTAACTACGCTTAACTGTGGTCCAACTATTTGGTACTTACCCTTATCTGCCTACGGTAGGTGCGTTTTTCATATGCTAATCGAGACCAAACTATCGTCGAGATTCTACACGGTAAAAACGATATCGCTTTTGAAGTGTTTCTGTATTGTCAATGTTTTGATAACTCTTATGTCACTAATAATAATGGCGGCCGAATCATAAACGATTTTAAAAGACTGTACTAAGCATACCTACTGACAAACATTAAAGCAAAAATATGAAGTTAAATAAAACCCGAGTCTTACGCTGGCTGCTGAGAATACGTCCATAAAACGTCGTATAACTTATTTTTGGCAATTTTGATGCATCTCAGTTGATACGCCGTCTGCGCATTTTATTACACTTCATTATATACTAAAATCGATCAGCGCAAGGCGAGTTGCATAATGATAAAGGAAGCATTTCTTTTTTATTGACAAAATTAACGTGAGATTGACGTAAGTAAACTGATGATCTATCGCGTCGGCTGCTCAAGCCAATACCATAAAATTTGTAAGTTTTCGCAAATCTTTTTAGGCTATTGGCACACTTAATATACTTAAGTACCTTATAAAATCCATGGTTTTACAGGTGGTAGCCCCTTGTGGGTGAGCCGGTTTTTGTTTACATTTTGTTAAGTACATAATTTGTTAAACTCTTAAGGCTGTTATATAAAAAAAATACATAATACGTTCATTAGAATATAGACCTACTGCACAATAAATAAAATAGATTTTTCTTTGTTTTATGAAGGTCAATGAAAGTGGGTCCTATGAGGTTAATGAGGCATTATCTTAGTCCGCAAAGTTGGTACTTGTAAACCATCTCTCGTTTCTCCGTTCTCAGGCTATACAAAAGTATCATCAGTAAGCGGATACCGTCACATCTCAAAGTGGCCGCCTACCCTAACGCTAAAGGCATTGGAACACGTATGTAATACTAATCGCGTCAATGGGCAGTTAAAATAAAGGCGGTTCACACGCGGCGCGGCGTCGCATGTCGGGGCGAACGCACTCCGCAACAATGCGCGTATCATTTCACTCGGTGTGACCTGAGCCTAATAACTGCCGTGCGGTTGAAATGAAATCGGATTACTCATAGAAAATATTAGCTTTTCTTGATTTATTCTCGTGAGGCCCGCCATGCTATATAACAAGGGGATTTTTTGCGAGTGGGAACTTGAATCTACTCGTGCCAGCAAAGAAATAAAATTCATAATCTTACTAATTTTGCTCTTTAATGCCATTTTAAATTTTGAAACAAATGAAACTGAACTTTATACTAGTATAAATATAGTTTAAACTTAGTTGCCGTAATTATATAGGTGACAAACTTTAATAAAGGACCTATTGTATGTAAATAAATAAATAAATATCTCGGGACAATGTCACACAAATTGACCTAGTCCCAAACTAAGTTCTAGACTTGTACTATGGGTACTAGACAACGATAAACATACTTAGATAGAGAAATAAATACTTAAATACGTAGAAAACATCCAAGACTCAGGAACAAATACTCGTGCTCATCACACAAATATCTGCCCTTACCGGGATTTGAACCCAGGACCGCTGGCTTCGGAGGCAGGGTCACTCCTAACTAGGCCAACGTGTCGTCAAATGTAGTTGTAACACATCCGTATAGACCGTTCTACATTCTATATTTGACATAAGTTCCGTATTACTTTTGTACACAACTACATACATACAACAGGTCGTTTACTTAAGTTTTTATACCTATACCTCATAATAGCACACCGGGTCTCGAGAGGATAATATATAAAAAAGGGAACAAGGTTGAATTTCAGTTATCAACTGTTTCGTTTGTCCGAATTATACCCACTTTGCCACGCCTCAAACTCTACTCTTTTAATATAAAATATTATTGATTTAACGAGTTATTTTTTTTGGGAGTGTTTAAATTTTAAGATTGTTGTAAAACAAAACCAACCTAACCTACAGGATCTGAAGGTTAGGAAAAGTTAATGGGTTAAGAAAAAATGGTTTTCTAACTTATGAATTTTCGAACAAATAAAACAGTTGGAAAACAAAACTTCGGGCTTGCGATAGGATACCATTAAAAAAAACCGGGCAAGAGCATTTTGGACCATGCTCATTGTAGGGTTCCGAAGCCGTTAAACAAACATAAAAAATCATCAAGTAATCACTAATTTTCTATTTAAAGTCAATTGGTGCTGTCGTAGATGATTTTAGTAGGTATAAACATTTTAATCGCCTGTATCTCAAGAACCAATGATGTCTACTTAGTCGTGATAGTTTTCCTTTAAAATTGGTTATATGTTCTTTTATTTAAGATTTTTGTCAGATTTTTAGTATATGTAGTTTTGGCTGTAGGGGGGGGGAGGGGACATGAGTCAAACAAAAATTAACGCTTTAAAGCTTAATATTTCATAAACGGATTACTTAATTAAAAAACTGTTTTGACAAACCCGTAATATTTTTGAAAGACCTATCCAACGACACCCTACACTGTAGGGTGAACGAAAAAAAAAATACATCAATCCCCAAGTGACGTGTAGGGGAGGTACACTAAAAAAATATTTTTTTTTACTTTTTATTGTATCATTTTGTTGGCGTGACTAATATGCATATTCATGTCAAATTGCAGCTTTCTAGTACTAATAGTCTTTGCACTAGGCTGCGGACGGACGGAGGGACGGACATGGCGAAACTAAAAGGGTTCCTTGTTTGACTACGGAACCCTAAAAACTAGGAGAACGCACTTATGTGTAGCATTCATTCGATCCCCGGATACCTTATCCTCCAAGAAGCTATTTACCTATTCGTTACTCCATTATTTACAGTTTACATTTTGATAAATAGTAACGTATTTCCTAAGTATGTACATCAAATTTTTACAATAAATTGTGTTACATGTTCACCCAACCACTTCGCCCTTTTCATACAAGGCATCGGGACACTTTAACAAGGTTTACTAGCTGTACTTTCAACTAGAAAATATCAAAAGTGCAAAGTGATGATTTTTATATCACCCGATATGGTCCCAGACTCTAAATACGGGCGTTTCTCTTAATCATATCATCGATGTACCTATCTATGCGACTGCAATTATTACTTGATTGATATGCATTATATGTGCCCGTTAGCATTTCGCATTTTGAAAAAAAGTGCGATAAGTTAATTCTCTAATGGAATTTCGTTTTCGACTAACATATGTTGGATTTATATAATGATATTTATAAACAAAAATCAATTACAATAATATTATCAAATCAAATTATGCATTGATATGTATTATCACTACATTACGTTATTATTTTTTTGCTGTGGCAATTATTGGCTACCCCTTACTTGGACGTGTACTTGCTTCCCAGTGTTTAACAAAAGATAAATTAATATATATAATTATCTAATCCGCAGTTAATCTTTTATTCCACGGCCCTAAACTTCCAATAGGTTATGGGCACAGCATTTAAAAAGTAGTACAATCGTTGCAAAAGTGTAAATATTAAAATCAGTAAAAAGTGAAAGTGTCATAGTAAAAAAAAATCTGATAACCGTTAACAATGGACAAGTTTAAACAAAAACGGAACATTAAGCCTTTCGATGGCGAAAAATATAGCATATGGAAATTTCGAATGCGATCCTTGCTTCTAAAATGTGATTAATGTTATTGACAACGAAATTCCTGCGACTCGAAATGAAGACTGGGAGAACAACAATCGAGTGGCGAAGAACATGCTAGTTGAGTATTTATCTGATTCATATATTGGATTCGTAAATGACACAATAACAGCCAAAGAAGTGTTTAAAAATCTTGATTCGTTGTACGAACGTAAAAGTTTAGCAACGCAATTGGCTTTAAGAAAAAAACTATTATGTTTAAAGCTACAGGGTGACATTTCCCTAGTAAAACATTTTACTAAATTCGATGATTGGATCACGGAGTTGATTGCGGCCGGGGCAAGATTAGACGAGACGGATAAGGTTGCCCATTTGTTACTGACCCTGCCTGGATCTTATGATGGTGTTATAACGGCTATTGAGACTTTGTCTGAAGATAACTTGACCTTGGTTTTTGTCAAAACCAGGCTATTAGACCATGAAATTAAATTGAAAAATGAAAGAAGTGATACAAGTCTAAAAGTGTTACATGTTGAGAACAAAGGTGAAACAAGTAGAAAACGGAAATTTAGCGATGAAAATCCTACTTCAAACTACCCACGACAAAACAACAAAAAAATACAAAGGAAAGTTTAAATCGAAATTTGTAAAATGTCATCATTGTGGTCGCAAAGGGCATACTAAGAACGATTGTTATTACTTTAAAAGGAATAACAACCAACAAAATAACCCAGACAGGACGAGAACAGTTCAAAACGTTCAATTAAATCAAGCATCTACGTCAGATAATTTTTCTGGATTTGCATTTATGACCGGCGAGCACCTGCAAGAAAATGACGCAAATAAATTGACGTTTTTATTGGACTCCGGTGCATCGGAACACCTTATAAACAGGGATGATTTTTTTAATGTTTGCGAAACTTTAAGTACACCTGTGAAAATGTCTATTGCTAAAACTAATACATTTATTTCAGCAACAAAACGAGGCCATATCAAAGTCATCAGCGATGTCGGTGTCCCTGGTGTTTTGGAGAACGTGCTGTTCAGCCCGGAGCTGCCTTACAACTTGCTGTCAGTCTCAAAGATGCAGAAGGCTGGCTTCACTATAATATTCGATCAAGATGGGACCTGCCGCATCACAAGGAATGGTGAGGTGATCATGAAAGGTAAACCTACGCAAAATTTAATTGCTATTAATTTCGATCTGCCTGGAAGAATGAATAAGTCTGTTTCCCAAGTATGTCAGAGTAGTGATTCTTACAAATTATGGCACGAACGTTTAGGTCATATCAGTAAAAGTAAATTCCTTGAAATGAAAGGGAATAATATGATTGAAGACATGCAACAGATTGAAAAAGTTGTTCCAAATGACAACTTGTGCGAGGCTTGCATAAATGGGAAACAGACGCGACTACCCTTTAACAAGGTTAAGGATAAAGATTATGTTAAACGACCTTTATTCATTGTGCACTCAGATGTCTGTGGTCCTATTACTCCACCGACAAATGACAACAAAAATTATTTTGTTTTGTTTGTTGATCAGTATACACATTATTGTGTCGTATACACACTAACGTATAAATCAGATGTATTCTCAGCATTTAAAGACTTTGTTACAAAAAGTGAAGTAAAGTTTAATCTCAAATTAGTCAATTTGTATTGTGATAACGGTGGAGAATATTTATCTACCGACATGAAAGATTATTGTAAGGAAAAGGGTATAACTTATCATTTAACAGTACCTAGGACTCCACAGTTAAATGGTGTGTCCGAACGCATGGTTCGGACAATAACTGAAAAGGCTCGTTCTATGTTAACTGGTGCTAAATTGAATAAAAGTTTGTGGGGTGAAGCAGTGCTAACTGCTGTGCACTTAATCAATATAACACCAACAAGGGCTTTGAAACAGTCTAAAACACCATATGAGATGTGGCACGACAAAAAACCTAGTGTCAAAACCCTTAGAGTGTTTGGTTCAACTGTGTTTGTCCATAATAAAACCGGTAAAACTAAATTTGATGACAAGTCTTGGAAAGGCATATTGGTAGGTTACGAGCCAAACGGTTATAAGGTGTGGGACACAGAATGCGAAAAATGTGTTACTGTTAGGGATGTTGTGGTGGATGAGACGAATTTTCTTATGTCCAGGCCAAGGCCAGAAGGGAGTAAATTTGAATATTCCCGGGACAAAACTGATAGTGCCCTTGTGCCAAAATCAGTATCGCAAAAGTCTCAAGATACACACGTTCCTAAATCAACGTATTCGAAAGTTGATGAACAAGGCAGTCCAAGTAAAATTCGCAGATTAAATTCTAATGAACCACTTGAATCTGAGATAAACTCTGATACATTACCCGTAAATAGTGATGAGTCGAACCTAGGTGTACTTAGGAGAAGTGAGAGGCTTAAAGGTCGTATACCCGTGTCATATAATGAAATGGATGATGATTATTTGTATAGTGTACAGTCAATTACAAGTAAAGTACCGAAAACTTTTCATGAAATTAAAACCCTTGATGATAGGCCTCAGTGGGAGAAGGCAGTTAGGGATGAGTTAAATTCATTAAAAATTAATAACACGTGGACACTTGTACCACGACCCACAAATAAAAATATAGTAGACTGTAAATGGATTTTTACAATTAAAAGTGACGGATTTGGAAAACCTTTGCGGTACAAAGCACGCCTTGTAGCTCGAGGTTTCAGCCAAGAATACTTGACTGACTATAATGAAACTTTTGCACCTGTTGCTAGAATAGCTAGTTTTCGATTTATAATTAGTTTCGCAAATCAGAATAACTTGTTAATTCATCACATGGACGTTAAAACAGCATTTTTAAATGGAACTCTTAAAGAAGAAATATATATGAAAGTTCCCGACGGCGTTTTAAATAAAGATAATAATGTGTGCAAACTAAACAAAGCCTTATATGGGCTTAAACAAGCTGCAAGATGTTGGTTTGAAGTCTTCGAGAAATCACTTAAGGAAAAAGGCTTTCACAATTCGTCTGTCGATAGATGTATATATATTTTAGATAAAGGAAACGTCAATAGAAATATATATATTGTACTTTATGTCGACGATTTGGTCGTAGTGTGTGCCGATATTCAAACAATGAATAATTTTAAAAATTACTTAAAAACTAAATTTGAAATGACGGATTTAAAGGACATTCAATTATTTCTAGGTATACAAGTGACACGACACAGTGACACTATTACTTTAGACCAAAGTGCGTACATAAAAACTATACTTAGTAAATTTAACATGAGTGAATGTAATCCCGTGTCTACCCCCACTGAAGCAAAACTAAACTATGAGGCATTAAACTCAAAAACAAACTATGATGCCCCTTGCCGTAACCTCATAGGATGTTTAATGTATCTTATGTTATGTACACGACCTGATTTGAGTGCTTCAGTAAATATACTAAGTCGTTATACAAATAATAATAACCAAGAACTGTGGCAATGTCTAAAAAGGGTACTTAGGTATATAAAAGGTACTATGGATTTAAAATTAACCTACAAAAGAGGTAACTATAAAAACCTTTTAAGTGGGTATGCCGACTCTGATTGGGGAGGCAATGACAATAGTGACAGAAGAAGTACTACAGGTTATGTATTTCAATTATTTGAAAAATGCACAATTACTTGGTGTACAAAGAAACAGATTTCAGTAGCAGCATCGTCTACTGAAGCTGAATATATGGCTTTATACGAAGCAGTTAGAGAAGCATTGTGGCTTAAGTCTCTTGCAAACAGTATTAATTTAAAAATTACTGAGCCAATAATTATATTTGAAGACAACAACGGATGCATTAGTATAGCAAATAATCCAACTAGCCATAAAAGGTCAAAACATATTGACATCAAATATCATTTCTCAAGGGAACAAGTTCAGAATAATGTAGTAAAACTAATGCATGTTTCTACAGGTGATCAATTGGCCGATGTTCTGACGAAACCGTTGCCTGCAGTAACTTTTCAAAAGATGAGAAGCAGGATGGGTCTCAATTATAATGATTATAATTAATGTTCTAATGATTTCAAACTGTTCTGAAATGATTTTCTGCGTTGATAATTAAAATCATGAGTAAAATCAAATATATCATAGCTTAATATGTTAAACTAATTTGATAGAAATGATCTGATTAGGTTTTTCTGGGTTTTCCCTAATCCTTGCAACGAATGTTGGATCATAATGTATTTCCCAGCATACACTCGGAAGTAATATACGGTCTGTAAATCAATGCTACTTGAATTTATGTAAATAGGTAATTCATTTTTGAGGGGGCGTGTTGGATTTATATAATGATATTTATAAACAAAAATCAATTACAATAATATTATCAAATCAAATTATGCATTGATATGTATTATCACTACATTACGTTATTATTTTTTTGCTGTGGCAATTATTGGCTACCCCTTACTTGGACGTGTACTTGCTTCCCAGTGTTTAACAAAAGATAAATTAATATATATAATTATCTAATCCGCAGTTAATCTTTTATTCCACGGCCCTAAACTTCCAATAACATAGAGCCGTATTGTACGGATTAGTAGTCAAGTTATAAAAAAAACATATCCTTATCTTGAAACGGTAATCTCACTCCAGATCAGGTGCTGTATTATGCATGGTAAAGAGAAAGGCAGATTTTTCCATAATTTATCTTTATATTTTCTTAGTAAATAATACTTTTAGCATTTTTGCTCTCTTTTTACAAAACTAAAACAAGTTAGTTTTCTTTTGTTATTTACTATGCCATAAATATACGTGGACAAAGAGGAATATTCGAGTAGCTATGAACCTGACAATCTAATTTTTTATATCTGTATCTTCATAGAAAGAAATATTAACTTTTCTGGGGAAGTCCATTTTACTGACCAGAGCTTGGCGGACTTTCACAGTTCATAATAGGGTTTCAATTGAATATTTCTGATCTTGGTCAAGAGTTGACAATGCATTTACAGCCATAAAAATTGGGTTGAAATCGATCAACATACATACAACCAAAATAACAGACAAATTGAGACAAAACTCCTCCTTTTTTGGAATCGGTTAAAAATGAAATTGTAGGGCAGCCGGGACTTGACCTTCTTCTAATATAAAAGCCAGGTGCCACAAGGGTTGTTGCCGCGAGTAATAAAAATACCTAGTTCGCAGTTTATTTTATTGGCCGGCAGACCACTAAGGGCGAGCACACACGGTTGACTGGGAAAGAGAAGAATGAATAATGAGCTTTATTTTGCAACTATGCCGGCTGGGGCATCTTTACATGTGTGAACCAAGAATTTCTATATGACACTGGAGATTGCACGGCGAACAACATTTTGAAGCGAAGACAAGTGACCTTGAATCTCGTAGCTTATGTTTCTTGTCCCTTTCTTTTCATCTTAAATAAAGGGACAAAAAACATAAGAGACGTCATTCAAGGACATTTTCTTGGCTTCAAGGCGTTTTGTTGGCCGTTCAATCTTCAGTGTCATATATAAGCCTCTTGGTCTGAACACACTGAACTAACAGCGCTTCCCAAAAAATATTAAGAACAAGTGCCTCTCGGAACTTTTCAGTCGGTTTACCCGACTGCCGACAAGCGTACCGTTTGTTAAGTAGGCGAAAATCGAACCCTAATGGTATGTTTCTGTTTTACATGAGATAATTTATCTCTTAGCGCTGGGAACTTGTTTTCTTCTCGCCCTTGACCGTTCCAATCTGTAATTGCTGTGATTGTAAGTGTAAAAGGTGACCTTACGGCCAATTCAGGGCTGGGATTCTACACCTTGACACCTTACTTATTGTTTTTGACAACGCATCGACATCCATATTTATAATTTATAAACTATCGAGGCGATAGATCACGTGGTCCTCATATACAGTTACGTAACTACTTTAAAGTACTTTTAAATCATATTTTCAGTCAAAACAATTTACCCAAATAAAATTTTGAATTTTACACAAAGTAGGAAGTATAATAAAAAAGTAACCCAAGCCTTTATAGCGGGTGCATCCGCGGCAGGAGATAGCTTACGAATTTTATCTAAAAGTCACGTAATGGGGTGTTATCTCCGGACAGGCTTCCGAGGCTCGGCTACCGCGGTGTTTGCGAACGAGGTTGGCGCTTAGTTTAGAATTAAGGTAAAAGTAATATATTTTTTTTAAACATTGCGCTTTGGAGCGCAGCTGAAATTATTTATTACTCTTCGCGTGTTAATACTTAGTAATAATTATTGAAATATCAAAACTGCATTGAGCTGGCCAATGAGCACACAGACAACTAGATGGTAATTGACTCTGATATCCAAAGACAATTCAAATTTCAATACAGCAAATGTTTAAGCTTGCAACTGAAAACCAGCACTGTGGCTCTACTGCAGCACATGCTGAACTGCCACCTTTTTAAAGCCCCAAAATAACTCACCCAATGTTGTATGTACGCCTACGTTTGTTAAATTGTTTGTAGGATTAATACTCCACATTTTATATCTTAAATACAATACAATACAATACAAATACTCTTTATTGAACACCAAAAATAAAAAATAAAAACAGAACATGGAACAGTACATTTAAATCATAGGTATACAACAGGCGGTCTTACCGCTAAATAGCGATCTCTTCCAGACAACCTTGTAAGAGAAGTAACTGAGGACACATATTCATGGCAGGGGGTGTAAACTAATTCGTTTAGAACTCAAACTAAATAACTACACGAAACAATTAAATTATTTCAATTTTGAAATTAGAACTATTTATAAATATACTAAATATAAATACATAAAATAAATAATTGAATAAATACATACTAAATACATATAATTATACATCTATATAATATATACATACATACATCCTCCAAAAACAGCCAAACAATGACAACAGACGAAGCATGAGATATAACAAAGAAAAAAAGTAAGGGAGATAATATAAAAACTACGGAAGTGTCAGAAAATGATCCTTTAGCTTGCTTTTAAAAATGGCAACAGACTTAGCACGTCGTACCTCCACAGGCAAAGCATTCCATAACCTTATCGCCTTGATGGTAAAAGAATTTGTGTAAAATTTAGAGGAAGAAAAAGGAACTGACAGGAGAAGGTTTTGGGACGCTCTAATAGATTTAAAATAATTGAACCGCTCCTTTAGGTAGCGCGGGGTTGCAGGGTTGAAAAGAATGCTGAAGAGGAGATTTAAAATGTGAAAGTTACGACGAGCACGGATTGTGAGCCACTTGAGCTGATTGCGAAAAACGGAGACGTGGTCATACTTGCGTAACCCAAATATGAACCGTATGCACAAATTCTGAATACGCTCAAGCTTATCTAGTTGCTCCTCAGTGAGATCCAAATAGCACACGTCAGCATAATCTAGAATAGGAAGCAGTAAACTTTGAGCAAGCGCAATTTTCGTGGCAAGAGGCAGAAAGTTCTGAAGCCGTCTGAGAGAACCTACAGCTGCAAACATCTTCCTGCTAGTCTCACTAACTTGAGGTGCCCATGACAAAGTGCGGTCCATGATGACACCCAGATTCTTAACCTGGAGAGAGTAAGGTATCAGAACACCGTCGAAAAAAACTGGGGGAAGATTCACAAAGTTGACTCTAGAAAGTAGTTGGGAGCTGCCAATGACGATCACTTGAGTTTTAGAAGGGTTTACTTTTAGCCCAAACGCATTGCTCCAACTCAAAATTCGTTTCAAATCTTCATTAGCAGCGTCAATCACAGAAAAAAGATCGTCAAGCGTACCCTGAGTATAAATTTGAAGGTCGTCAGCATAAAGGTGATAAGAAGAGAGAAGGTTTTGTGTAATGGAATTAATAAAGATAGAAAAAAGAAGCGGAGACAGCACGCCACCTTGCGGAACGCCGGCCAGCGTGCTGCACCATGAAGATCGAGAATCACCTATCTTTATTCGCTGCCGACGACCCATTAAGTAGCTATGAAACCATTCAATTACCGCAGGAGATATGTTAAGGGAGCGTAGAATTCCAAGCATTATGTCAAAATCAACGGTATTAAAAGCATTACTAAAGTCTAGCAGTGTCAAAATCGTTAGTTTCCTGCTATCCATGCCAGCGCGAATGTCGTCCGTGATTTTGACAAGAGCAGTAGCCGTACTATGACCAGGACGGAAACCGGACTGAAAGGGGTTAAGGAGATCATATCTGTTTAAGTAGGACGACAATTGCTGATGAACAAGACGCTCCAGGATCTTAGATAAGAAAGGAAGAATGGATATGGGACGATAATCAGAAAAGGAAGCGGGATTAGGTTTTTTGGGAAGAGGGACAACTTCAGCATCCTTCCATAACGAAGGAAACTCATTACTTATAATGGACCTATTAAGGATACTAGAGATGATAGGAACGAGAAGGTCAAGCAAAGGGAGGATCATATTACGGCTAATGCTATCAACACCAACTGCGTTGGAACTGATGGATAGTATGCTCCTCTTAACATCACTGTCAGAGAATTGAGAAAAGGAAAAAGATGAAGTATCAGGAGTTGATAAGTTAGAAAGAAATTTTAGAGTATTGGCTTTAGCCGGACCATCAAATAAGGTAGAAGAAGAGAAATGCCGATTCAGCTGATTGATTTCAATATCTTTACTATCAGAATTTACTTGAGATTTTCCAACTCCTATAGATTTAAGAAACTTCCACACTTTAGCAGGATCCCCATTTTCCACAGATTTATGTATATGACGAGTTTGTGCATCACGACATATCGTGCCACAGCGGTTACGCAAGGTGTGGTACTTGAACTTAAAATTATCTTTTGTTGTTTTTTGTGTGTGCTAAATAAACTTTTATTCATATTCATTTAAATGAGTTCAATTAAATTCAATTTATACAGGTTATGAAAATATTTCTTTGATTTAATAATGTACATGTATTTTTCGTAAATTCATGCATTTATGCATTTTCGTAATTTTAATAAGCAGTAGTCTCTTTAGCTGCGTTTAAGAATTCATCTACTGAGTAACACGCCGTGCCTATTAGAAGAATTTTAAGCATTTTGATGAAGCACTGTAAAGTCAAGTGTGCCCCTCCTACAGCCAAAACTACAAATACTAAAATACTGAAAACAATCTTAAATGAAAGCGCATATAACGAATTTATAACGGTAGACATTATTAGTTCTTGAGACACAGGCGATTAAAGTGTTTATACAATATAGAGAAATAAGTATCTTATAAGTTGAGAGAACTTTGAGAGCTATTAGTGTCGAATACAATGTCTTCTGATGTAGTTGCTTGCGTCGCCGCTTCGACTTGACTGACTGTACATAACCGTGTATCCCTTTGTCCTTCCTACAAATGTTAAAGTTATTAAGAACCCTAATAGACCGAAATGGATGAAGTTCTCTTATCTTTTTCACCGCATTTGCATATCAGCTGAGTTGAGTTGCAGGGTGATCCTTTGTTAAGCCTACTATAAATACTGTAATTTCTGAAGATGACTTCATGCAAAGCGGCGCCTAAAGTCATCTCGTCGAAGTTAAACTCCCATCTCAAAAAGAGGGTTGAATATTTAGCGAAAGTAGGACGTGGTATTGTTATTTTTTTAATCAAAAGTTACCTATGTCATAAGTTCGATTCAATTCGAACTCGTAAAATTACTAGCTTAAAAGTATTTCATCTTGATCCTTAGGATTGGGAATATAACTCGCCAAATAAAAAAAAAATTGTTCGTGTCCAACAAAAAAAATAATACCCTTTTCACGAAGTCATAGAGGCTCCTAGTAAAAAGTGGTACACATTATTTTGTAATTAAGTAACGTAACACTTATAACTTTCCAGTCTCAAAAATCTCCAGTAAATAAATACACATTGCGCAATGACTCAAATCTGGTTAAAAATTTCATAAGACATCGTGAGTTGAGGCACTTTATCACCCGTGGGAAGAGATGAAAAATAGAACCATAAAAAACAACATCCTGTCAAATAGCTCTTTAATGTTTGACTGTTATAAAGCAACTTCCCAAAACGTGGAAAGTGGCGAACTTATAAATCACCATCAGAAAAGGTTAACATAATGAAGACGGAAATATTTCGCGTTACCGTAGGCGAGGGTGATAGAAACTCATTTGCATGTAACGAAGGCCCTTAACAGGTAAATGAAACGATATATTTTTCAATGAGGAAAGCCGCCTGATGCTTTTTGCTTTTTATTGAAGTATAAAATACTCGGGAGAGAATCTCGGTAAAGATAAATTTAAATTAGATTGAAGACGCAACTGGTGTCGCATTTATTTTTCAATCGAATATATAAATTATATTAAGATGGTAATAAGTATGATGCTTATTCAAATGAATCAACGTTAACGTAACGTCGTGAAGTACATATAATATCACAAGTGATAACATCTGAGGACATGAATCGGACGGATCGGTTTTTCTTTTTTAAGAACAGGATTTAGTTAAAATTGCGTAACCTATTATTTTATCTAAACACCTCCCAAAGAAAGTATCAATACGCGGAATTTTCATTATCCAAAGGCATTTCTCGCCGCATTAGTTTATTTTTAGTAGGAAGTCACAAGAGTAACCTAACCTAACCTACGTAATTATTGTTTAAGATATTCTGATAACATCATGGTTTCAGCAGATAATAGCGTTCAGTGAAGTGAAATTTGTTAAAATTATGAGTTACCTTAATATTTACTAGCTAGAAGTTAACTAAAAATTTGCAAACTAGCAAATAACATATATAGGTACTTAATCAAAAACTTGTAAAAAAACCTACTGCAAATTCCCTTCCTCACATACCTAAGTAAAAAGAAAATGTCAAATAAGAAAACGTTGTCTCAAATCAATACGGCTCTTACCTTGATTCCTTTGTCACGCCGACACCGGCGGGTTGCGGAAACAATTGCTACAAGATATCCCGAAGATACAGCTGAATCAGTCACTGAATGCGGTCTTTAGTTGTAGTGGTTTAACCAACACAATGATACTTCAGATCTAGGTTTACACAGACGTGTTACGGTCCTGCGTTAGTCGGCTATTGGTACACGCTTATACGCACGTTAGCCAATGCAAGGCTTTAGAGTTTTCTCAATCCTTGATTACTTCCTGAGGATTCAAAGAAATCTCTGGAATAAAGACTTAAATTGAGAGGTCGATAGTTAAGGTTAGGTAGTGTTTTGTTCGTCGAGGATTTGTGGGGATTCGTAATGGAACCATTTGGAATAAGGAAGGTGGACAGAGAAACCTTTTGTTGATTTATTTATTGACAGACCAACAGTCAATTTACAACGACGTATGTTGTAAAATCTTTATTGAATTGATTTTCGGGAAAAGCGTTTCGTAAAACAAGATGTAGTTTCTTGTAAGAATAACTTAGAGCAAGTAGACTAGGATTACTTTAGAGATGTAACTGCAATCCTTTTTGCTCGCATTCAACTCCGCGAGTTTGTTTCTTTGTATGTTTAGTTAAAATAAGGCTTGGCTTGCCTTATTTTAACTAAACTTTTTGATCAGCTACCGTTGTTGGACTTGACTGATGGATTAGACATAGGTACATAATGTTTTCCCACCAAATAACCAATTAAAATATGATATTAAGGTGTCTAAGAGTTATTTGATTCTGGAGTCAAAAGGGGGCAACAAGTTGTCGTCAGTCGCCAGCGTCGTAAGTGTCACTGGGTCCTTTTTAGGGTTTCGTAGTCAAACTAGGAACCCTTATAGTTTCGCCATGTCCGTCCGTCCGTCCGCAGCCTAGTGCAGAGATCTTTAGTACTAGGAAGCTGTAATTTGGCATGAATATGCATATTACAGGTTGGTAAAAACAGTTTTTTGATTAAGTAATCGGTTTATGAAATATTAAACTTTAAAGCGCTAATTTTTGTAAGACTCAAGTGCCAAAACTACAAATACTAAAAATCTGAAAAAAATCTTAAATGAAAGAGCATATAACGAATTTTAAAGGAAAACTATCACGACTAAGTAGACGTCATTGGTTCTTCAGATACAGGCGATTAAAGTGTTTATACCTACTAAATCATCTAAGACTGCACCAATTGACTTTAAATATAAAATTTGTTATTACTTGTGGTTTTTATGTTTGTAGTACTTAACGGCTTCGGACGGAACCCTACACTGAGTATGGTCCTTTATGCTCTTGCCCGGTTTTATTTAATAAAAATACCACCATGGTTATTGATATAGGTACGTAACACAAAAATATGAATTAAATTAAGTGCTTAAGTACCTTATTCCATTTAAATAAGGTGCAAAAATGTAAACATATCTTTAACGTCGATCATCATAAGAATAACAAAACATGCAGTCGAAAAATTGCTAGTTATTAGGGCTCCATATTAGTCAACAAGGAAACCTTATAGTTTCACCATGCCATGTCATGTGTGTACGGTCAAGGACTTTTATTGTTATGCCACTATAGAACCATGACACAATGACAGCGTTACTCATTAATTTTAGCTTTCTTACATGTGGTTTGACGCTGTCATTACGAGTATAACAGGGTTCAATAGTGGCATAACAATTAAAGTCATTGACTATACAAAGCTGTCATTTGGCATACATTAAAATTACGCAGACAAAGTAATAAAATAATATTTGTCATAAATCTGGTAGGTAAGTACCTTCCGTACATGTAAAACAAAGGTAGGTATTATTTTAAAATTATACCATCGACTGAGATATCATTGTATATAGCTTTTGATTTGGGGACCGAGTAGGTTATATTGAACTTAAATGGTGTAATTTTCGCTAGAATTGCATTAGTTTTTTGATTTGTTGAATCTGCTTCGGTATAGCCTGCACTGACATGCTCGTGCCCGGTTTTTTATTACACTTGTTCCATTCATAAGTCCTGAAGCACTAGTTAAAGGTGGAACGCGAGTAAACGGTGTTATTACCTTAATGAAATCATTGATACCATTTCAATCACCAGCCTGCGATCATTTAGTGACGCGTGAGTCAGCGCTCGGTCGCAGAACCAGTCTTGCATCCTTCATGCGCACGCGGCTAGCATGATCCTGTTAAAACTGTATTTTTTGGTGATATTACAGACAGTACTAGAGGACCGGACGCCCGCGACGTCGTATTCGTAGAGTTACTTTCCCACTACTCTCCCTATTTTAAACCCTTACGCTTATTTTATTCCCCCCAAAATTCAAGTCCCTAGGGTCAGCAATTTTTCAACTTTCTTATTTTATACGTATAGATGTATTGTTATGTTATTTTCCAACATTTTTATCTCAATGCGGAAAGAGATTACTGACGAGAGGGGAGAATTGCTGTAAAGAAAAAGATTTGTCTTGGAACCTACATGATTCTATATAATTATATTTTCAATATTTACGTTTACATTCAGGCAATGTCTTAACCAAAATCTAAAATAGATTTTGCCCGCGACTGGATCCGAATAGAAGTCGTTTAATTATATTACTTCGGGAACTTTCTAGAACATACAGGGGTCATACACACTCTTAAAAATAAAAGTTGTCTCTCCTGTGGTCAAAGTTAAAAGTTTGGTTGCATACAAGTTATGTTTTTATATGATAGGTCTAAAGCAGTCCTTGCGGCGATTTTGCGGGAATGGGCTCAGTCAGAAAACAGGCCTTAAAAACGTTAACTTTCGGTGTGTCCACAGGAGAGACGGTAACCTAAATCTTTGTATGACCACAGAACCTACTGTTATTCCGTGTTATAAACTCTCTCTTATGTACTCTCTGTACTAATTTCAAGTCGATCGGTTCAAGCGTTGAATCATAAAGACGAAACCAACTAATAAATAAGCAAACCCCTTCGAAGTTATACATATTTTAGTAAGGATTCCATACTTAACCTAGGACTCAACTCAACACATAGCGAGTATACAGCCGGAAAGCGTTTAAAATATAAGGTTGGCGGGCCTGGACCGGGATGGAGTGCTAGGTTTAACTGCGACAAAGAACTAACAAACTGCCGTAGGTAAACTAACCTGTCATTATGTTAAAAGTTCACAGACTAACAGATTCGGGTACATTTGATTTATTTGTTAAATATTACTATATTTCAGTTGTTTTTCTACTTATATACCTAATCAAACAAAGGGTGAACCTGGTAAAATAATTTTCTATACTAGGTATACACTTTACATACGTACTTTGCTACTACGTATGTACCGATGCGAACTGAAATACTAGACAAGACGCGTAACGCTAACGTAAACGATTTTCGAAAACTGACAATAGGTATGTATGGCTTTGATATAAGTATTTGACACGACCGTCTAGCAGCTTTTGTCAATAATATACTTTTTCGGAAACGATAAAGTTCTCGCAAAGCATCTTGTCTAGGGCCACTGAAGTGAGTCGGTCTCTCCGCTCGTCGTGCTAGGCTCGCCACGCGTGGCGCGGACGTGTCGCGACAGGTCCTGCGCGAAATTTTCCATCTCGATGCAATAACGAGGTGAGATCAACCCTCGCTGGCGCTCACGCATCCTGACCAAACAGAAAAGGTTTAACTTAAAAACCGGGCAAGAGCATGTCGGACCGTGCTCAGTGTAGGGTTCCGAAGCCGTTAAGTTCAAACATAAAAGCAACAAGTACTTAATAACTAATTTTCTACTCAAAGTCATTTGCCGTCTTAGATGATTTTAGTAGGTATAAATTAACACTTTAATCACCTGTTCGTGTCTCAAGAAACTAATGATGTCTAATTAGGCAGTAACATAATTAGTATCTACAATGGGGCAGACGAAAAAAAAATACATCCCCACGTTACGTGCAGGGGAGGTACACAAAAAAAAACACTTTTTTCTTGTTTACCACTTTGTTAGTGTCATAAATACCTATGTATATTCATGCCAAATTACAAATTTTTAGTACTAAGTCTCTGAGTCAGGCTGCGGACGGACGGACGAACGGTCGGACATGGCGAAACTATAAGGGTTCCTAGTTTGACTACGGAACCCTAAAAAGGCTAACAAAAAGCCAAATTTGAAAAACTCGACTGCATATCGTGTTGTCGTGTAACTACTTATACCTACTTATACTCATATTAATATTTTTTTTCTTTGTTATTATTCTTATATCTTACTATGAAGTATATCAATAAATTTATCGGCCTGTGGCAATTGCAAATACCTAGGTACAATAAAGAACTCGGATCCTATTTTATTTTTTTAGTGCAACGCACTTTAAGAGCATTAAAAGAACTCTCTAGTGCATAATTATGTTTCGTTTAACCTGAAAATAACAGCGTTAAAATTGACCGTAAACTTTAATAGTTAACCTACAGTTTATTATTATGGACATTTTATTTACTAGTAATTCAGGACAGGAATTCAGACGCTTGCAGTAAATTGGAAATAGGTACTTAAAGTAATGTCTGTCTAAGGTTAACTATGGATTAGATGACTAAGTTTGGACATTAGCGTTTCTGACTGATCCTTTTTTGAGCACAATTTGTGAATTTTAGTGAAATACCTAGTTAGATTTGTTGTTGGTTTTGATAACAAATACATTTGCAATTTTAAGAATGTCGCCTATTGGATCTCAGATCCAATGGGCGACATTCTCAAAGCTTTTAGTTTTAATGACTGCGTTTAAAGGAATACGTAAAGAGCCATGAGTGTTACTCATTGACTTAAAATAAGGGATTTTACGCTGTTGTCCCCAATGTTTGCGAGCTTTACCATTGTTTTCGGGGTCTTGTCAAAACCAGTCCCGAAAATATGACTGAAAACATTACTTAAAATCGAATGAAATATCGATTTGTATGACATTGTACGAAGGATCAATCGATTTGTTACAGTTATGTCATACACAGATACAAAGAGTTAATCAATGACACAACTTTTAAACCTAGTAGATACACCCACGTTTTATCAAAGACAAACCATGATCTTTGCCTATTACATCAACCCAGCCGACCCGCAAACAAAGGGTGCTTCAAGACTGACCCTGTAGTGGCAGTTCTATAGTAAAATAAATATATCGTAGCGGTAAACGTTCGGAGACGCGGGCGCAGCGGGGCGGGGGGCGTTGACCTCGGTCGGGTTTACGAGTGCATTTGCACAGTGACACCCCCCCACCCCGCCGCCCCGCGCGTGCGTTCACGCAGCCAGCGACGATTCTCGAAATCGCGAGTAGAGTAGGGGTTGTTCCTCTCTGGGTGAAAGAAGAAAGGTAGCTTGGCAAACAAAAGTTTGCTACAATATTTTTAAATAGCAACAAAGTAGGTACGTAACAGATTTTGGGTTAAAATTGGATCATGTTGCCAATTTCTTCGCAAACAGCGCTCTCTTTTTTTCATTTTTGCCAACCTATTAGTTAATAATAATAATAATATCAGGGGACAATCTCACACAAATTGACCTAGTCCCAAACTAAGCTCTAGGCTTGTACTATGGGTACTAGACAACGGTAAACATACTTATATAGAGAAAAGCATACTTAAATACATAGAAAACATCCAAAACTCAGGAACAAATATTTGCGCTCATCACACAAATATCTGTCCTCCTTTTGCTGCTCCTGAGTTATATCCAACGGCCCTAATGCTGCATGTGTGTAAGTTCATGTACTTAATACCTGTATATAATAATATTTATAACAATGGCGATCGACATTTAATCTCGCATAAGCACCGTGACGTGTGGGTGACCCGGGGTTATCGCATCTACGGGGTTATTGTAACATACACATGTCTTTTTCGCTAGGTAAAGTCACAGCGATGCCAATAACAATCTGTTTTTAATGTCCCGTTCCCATTTTTCAATCCGCGGACAGTTTTACTAGTAGACAATTACACTATTTGTACAATCTTATCATATCTTGACTACAATCTCTCTTATCCTATACTGTAATTCTATGGAACTTGCTAACTATGTAAACAAACAATATATTGAAATTGACATCTAATGTCAATTTTAGTATGGCGGCTTGTTTACATAGTTAGCAAGTTCCATAGAATGACACTTTACCTATATGGTAACCGATTAACAGCCCCAAGGTAGCCAATTGCATGTTACACACGTATCTAACAAAGCATCTCCATTTGTCCGTGTAAACTGTTTCAGGTAAGGTACTTAATAGTACTTAATCATGAGGAAGTGTACTTTTGACAACCTCTCCAAAATCTAAGCAATGAAATGTCATCTATATAACGACCCGTGCGCTTTTCTTTCTATCACTTGCGCAAGAAATGACGTTTCAGCATACCTACTAATAATTATATTCTTGTACTCAACAACTAAAACCGTTCTTTGAATTGGTAGTAATCGCTACACGAAACCAAATTCAGTCTGAACCATTTCACGGTTTCCCTTGAACGTTATACAGGGGGGCCCTGTACACTAAACAAGATGCAAACGCTAACGATCTTCTTTTCTATTGCTCAAAATGTATGGGGTGACAGTTCACCACGTGGTTTATCGTAACGCACGAGAATATCATCCCTTGAATGGTGATTTTAGGTTCAGTTTCATCGGGCTATAGCATTTAACCCAAAAGCTGCTGCAGCAACAAGGATGCGGACTATCAACCAATGAAACTGAACCTTTAAAAGAGAACATACATGTCATGTATATGTCTTTTCTTACGCTCTCTGGAGAGTGCTATGAAAGAGAAAGTTAACTGTGTATGCGAAACAATTGTCGTGTTACATTTTCAGAAGATATGAAGCTTTATAAAGTTATAGTTCAGCCCCCTTCAAAACACTCTAAACAAAATAGACGACATGAATGATGTCACACATGTTCCATGTTTAAAATATACGTACCTACCTACCTTATGAAGGAATTTGCATTTATTTCAGAAATTACTTTCTTTCAGCCAATATCATTGAATTAAAATACACAATCTAAACCTTAAAAGAAGTTTTAAAATAATCGGGTCAAAACTTAGTGTTTTGCGTTTTAATGTTTTTTTTACATACATACATACATAACATCACGCCTTTATTCCCAGAGTGGGGTAGGCAGAGCTACAGAAATACCAACAACTCTAAAAAGACTTGTTGATAATTCTGTAACCACATTTCGCACAATCAGGCCAAGAAGTTTACTATTGAATTAGTGACAGGTTGCAAGCCCATCGCCTAACAGTACTACAAGCCCTTATTCCCTTAGTCGCCTCTTACGACATCCACGGGAAAACACGGAGTGTACTATTCTAACCCGGCAACCATACGGGGGTTGCTTTTTTATATTTTCTCCTAAATCGTATCAATGAAACTCAAATCTGTTTTTCATGCACATTCCCTATTCTACTAAACCACTCGCATTTTTAATACATCGATGAAGTGCGTACTAACCGGAAAACTACATTTCTCCCGCTTTTTGATACCTAACTCTTACCAAACTCCTGCGAGTTACTATTGCATTGACCGAGCTTCTTTGTTCACAAAACTTATGGCCAAAATAAAAATACATGCACTGCAATGCTCATACCTCGTGATATCTAACTCTTTGACGGGACCACTTTTTTTAGACTCTTGGAGAAGGCGAACGAACACACAGGCCACGATGGTTATTTTTACTGGAACTAAATGTCAGTGAAAAGCAGGTTTTCTACAATAAGAAGTAACAATTTAAAAATGTATTTAGGTAGTTATTCACACAGATAATAACATAATTGATAAGTAAAGCCCGGTTCTCTATTGAGAACGCAAGACTTTGCCAGTACGATAATTAGATTCCTAATCCGTCTTGACATTAATCCTTGTCACCGTGTTTTTGCTGATGCTACATTAGTATAGCTGCCGACGCTAATTAGCTAATGTCTTATCTGGCAACAAGCATATCTATTAACTCTTTATCACTAATTTTGGTCATCTTCATTCTTCTGGAGTTGAAAATTATGGCAAAGAAAATATATATATTAATGATGATAATAAGTTGTGTTGTAACTTCAAAGTCAAATGCTGGTGGAAATTACAACAGAGTGATTCTCAGACCATGAAACTTACACGACACTTGTACAGCTCTAATAAACATGATGGCATATAAATATGAAAAAAAAAGTATGGTTCAATCATATTGTTATAGCTGATTAAAAGTATTTTAATTCTGTTATCTGTATCTGGAGTCAAGTTGGTCTGTTGTAGTTAGTAGCTATACTGTCTGCCTTAAAATGGTCAACTAGGACAGCTGGATAAGTTTTCCTAGCTTGTAGTCCATATACGTTTTTGGAAGAGAAAGAAAAATATGAATTTCATCTATCAGGTAGATTCGGCCTCTAAAAGTAACTTAAATTACATAAGAGACTCATGGATATCACTGGAGACCGAAGAGCTAGCAGTTTCCGCGCTCAATGAAATAGTTTAGCTATTTAAAGAGGAAATGCAGCCGGCACCTTTGGTACAATGTCGCAGGGGCCATTTTTATTTAGATTAGTATAAGTTTTATTTAAGCTTAGTTTCAGTTGTAATTTTCAGTCATTGTTTGATATTTCATGCATTATTTTATTTGGTTCTTCAATTGAATATGTACAGCTAAATTCAGATCATTATTCCGCAAACATGGTTCTTCACTTCAGTACAATAATTTAGTTTACATATATAAGAGTCACAAATGAATTAACTACAAGAAAGGCTTGAATCATAAATAATTTAGAGTTGAGAGGCTCGTAAGGAGCGGCCCGAAACGCACCCAATTATGATTGATACTTCAAAAAAAGTTGGAAATGGACAAACCGGCGCGGGCGCGGCCGATTAAGGAGATCCGATAAAAACCGGCGACAATATAACGAAGCAAAAACAACACGTAATTATGTGAGTTTCGGCAGAGACAAAGCATGATTGGTGGATGCAGCATGCTTAGCGTTAGTTGAGCAATCCATTGTAAAGTCAGTTTAATAATTGAATATACAACTTAGTGCTATTTGACACAACCTCAATTTTTTTACTAGCGTGTTTTTATTTACCTACATCTTTGCTCATTTTAATTAGGAGTCAAGCCTCCTTGAAGGCTACCAGTTAGCCAAGCTGGTCTATAGGCACTCTTAAAATTGAGGGTGTTCAATCCAGGGACCGGTCTGCTATCCCATTCAAGAGGTTTCGAATGGGTTTTTATAAGGGTTTTACTTAGAAAAGCCGTATCGCCTAAAAGCCGTTGGATTTGCTTTTAAAATCCGTTATCCCATTCAAGGGGTTTCCAATGGGTTTTATAAGTCTTTTACTTAGAAAAGTCGTTCGATATGCTTTTTAAAACGCTATTTATAAGGGTTTTCTATGCTTTAGCTGTTAAGGTTTCCCTTATAGTGAATGGGTAGTTTAACAAATAATTTAATCATATATTTCGTTCCAAGAAGTTATTCTTTTAGTGGGGTATTCTATTGAGAAGTTAGTCTTTCAAAGGTTTTTATCGGTGAATGGGTAGGCGGGTCCCTGGTTCAATCTCTCTACAACTAGGAGTCCAGTCTTCAAACGTTAGGTAGAATTTAGAAAGATACTTCTCATGTCCTTAATAGCTTAATTTGAGTTGGTTTTGCAATTTCACACCAATAAAGAGACTCCATCATCATCCCTGGGATTGGAATTCGGTAACAGGGACTTTGCAATTACAACTTGACTCGATACCCAAGGGGGCTTTTAATCAAGTAATATTGTTACGGCGTGGCTGAATACTATGGTAGTTTGCTTTAACATACGAAGAAAAAGTAGAAAGAATAGTTACTAGCCACATATTGCAGAAAAGAGTGAATCATATCCCAATCCCTAAGCAAGCAAGTAGGCCCCCGACGCATAGTTGATAAAGTGACTCAGCATTTGCCAAAAGCTTATTGCAAAGTTTTTGTTGATAATAAAGCAGAATTGCTTAAGACAACACCTTTCTGCTTCATGGTATAAGTAGCATCTCTCTCTTTAAATGTACTGAAATAGTACAATTATGGCTCATGACGTCAACCGTCTGAAGGGTCGGATCCGTAACGAGATGATCCAAAAGAGAAGAAGGGTAAAGTCATAGACGTAGCCCATCGAATTTTGAAAAAACTGAAGTGGCAGTGAGTGGTCGCCTTCTTAGGTGGAGACGTAGGATCGACAAACGCAGTGTATCACGCCCTCAGACTAAGCTGAAGCAACGATATTTGCATTGTACAAGGCGAGAAGCTTACGAGTATAATCTAACAGTGGACTAATATAGGCATGTACTGATGATGATGATGAAGATGATTGCGTGTGCCAAGTTCTCCTGAAACTGAATGGTATATTTACTGTAACGGATTATTCGACGCTTATGCCATTATTGTTTCTTCCTAGTCGCGATTCTGCACAATATGAATTCCACATATTTGCATTTGATCACATTCGTTATTCTTCACAGTCATAATTTTTATACAATCCGGTTTCTTCCTAGTCGCGATTCTGCACAATATGAATTCCACACATTTGTTTTTGATCACATTCGTTATGCTGGACAGGTTACTTTTACACAATCGCGTTTCTTCCTAACTCTTAGCTCGACATGTTATGACTAGGTACATACGACATTAGCTTTTGGCGTAAGGCAAAATGATGTTAAATAATGAGATTCAACAAATTTTGCGATCACGATAGTTCCTTTGGCAACGTCGACCATAATGTCTCAATGAATATTCACCAGAATACCAACGCTTAGTTCCAAGTTAACATAAACGTCCGGAGCTAATTAAGTTATTATAATATCTCATACATTGATTTCCATAAACCGTTAGGAAACTTGTGAGATAATCTACGCAGTTTCAAGCCTGATAGCCTGTCGGATCGATGGTATCAGGCCCATCGGTTTTTAAACGGGTTTAGCGGCATTTACCCTCTGATACGACTGTAAAATAGCAGGGGGTAGCAGGAATTGCTTATCGCTGTAACGCTATGGAGATTGGGAACTGGAAAATATAGTGATTAGTCGCAGGTTTTATTACACTTGAATAATTATTGATTTATGTCTGGCTTGCTTTGAGTAAGTGTTGTTTTATTACCTTATTTTATTAAGGTAGTTGGAATTAAGAATGAGTTTATTAGTCATACATTATACACTCAGGAGCAATTAAAACGGGTCGCTTTATATTGACATTCCGTACTAAGTGAGCCATTTGCATTGCTCTTGACTATAGTAATGTTATGAAATTTAGCAGATATACATTAATATTTTTTATAAGTGATCTAATATTATTTCCCAGTTAATTCCCAGCATCTAGAAGTTTCTAATGTTTGTAAGTTTCTCGTCCGGCTCGAGAACTTAGATACAAACGCACTTTTATGAGTTTCAAAAAGTTATATCAATAATTTGAATCTAAGCTAGACTCAAATCAGGTTTCAAAAGCATTTTCAGTTGAGCAATAAATGGAATTACCGTATCAACAGTTTTTTTTTTTCGTTGGTTTGACGCTTTTGGGTCGATGGCTTGATCCGCTGAGCTCTGGTTGGGCTGTTATCGAAGAGAAGAGCAGATGGAAAGATAGATGCTTCCTTCATCGGTTTTTTTAGCCTGTTTCAGGGTACCACTGCTGGGCAGAGGCCTCCCCTCTTTTCCGTCATTCGTCTATACTAAATACATGCTCCCATCATCTGTATTAAAAAGAGATATGGGACAAAGGTATCTTTAGAACAAGAGTAAATTGGCTGCTACTAAACCAATTAACACCACCCTTGACTAGGTTAATATCGTCTGGCATGACATAATCTTTTTTAGTCATAATGTACTTTAGGTTATAATTTTTGCAAGTAGTGCATAACGTATTTTATTCAGTAGGTAATTTACTTTTTTAGGATTTCCATTAATTAAACCTAACCTTAACATACATACACGTTAGATATTTAAGAAATTCAGAAAAATGTATGGCTCCAGCGATGTAAAAATTATGACTATCAATAAAAATGGAAAACAACGGCTCACCTCTCGACTTTATCATCACTTGTCATTAATTCCTGGTCATCTTATTTTCATTAGTTTTATTGAAGCCATATAGAACTATGTCACAGTGACATTTTATTTGTCAATTCTTACGATTTAATTTATAACGTCACTGTGACACAGTACTATGGCGGGTCAGAGTTCCATTTTGTCGATTGTACATATTCTTATAGGCAATTAGTCTTACTGGGAAATAAAACTGTAAACTCGATATTGAATGTATTTACCCAAAAAATAAGAGACGTTAAGTATCGTAACCGGTCCGTGCGCGTTTTTCTTGTGTTCTCTGAAGCCCCTATTAATTGATCTCGCGGTTTCCCGGTACCGCTGCCGGCGCCGGCTGCGCGGGCGGCGGTAGGCAAACAACCGTACCGTCAAGCGTGAGCGCGAACAAATTTTTAGACACCAATTGTAGAATTGGTTGTTTTAATTTAACATAATACACGTAAACATATTTTTTAAGTTGCTTTGTTCATTGATAAAGGATGAGGAAAGGGAATATAGTGCTTTTGGCCTTGGGACGATCTTGATTTCAACGATTATCAAAAGAAGAACTTGGCCTACACATTAACGTGTATTTATTTTGTGGGGTACTAGTTGACTAACCAAACTATGGTTCAGAATTTCTGTCAGCCGAACCTTTTCTTTTTGTCACTGATAAACCTCGATAAGTTGATTTACTTAATTACGCTTGGTAAATCGATATTTACGGAGACAAGATGTGGGGAGAGAAACTTACAACTGTACTGTAATCATACTTATTAGGGATATTATTGCGTCTCCAGGTATCAATCTTTTTTAAATTTAGTCACATAAAAACATTTTAGCTCAAACACGCGAATTCAATAGATACCAATTAGTCATACCGTTTATCTTAGTCTACGGTAACAATAACGGATTACTAATTGCTTGGCAATCTTGTAGGCTACAAATTTATCTAAACATGTGGCCTGAATTGGAACTATTATATTAATACCCGTTTCTCTTGAATACTAAACTTACAGCGCTAAGTGCGACTGCAAATAAGTTGGTCGTTGATACAGTATTCACACGCTACGGTCCAATAATTGCTTAGGCTCCTAGACTACATTTTTCATACATGTTTCGGTTGAAAGGGCGAAATTTTTAATCTGTGATGTCATGGATGTTATGACGGAATCTAGCCAGTTTCTAGCACTGACAGTTTCTGCATCTAATGACCAGCACGGGTAGCACAAGTTGTATTTTCTCGCTTGTCGCTCAGTGCGTCTCTATCGTTACAGGCTAAATAGAAAGGGATTTCCAAGCGACAAACAAGTCGCGGACCACTTGAACTAAAAACGTCATGATATCTGGTTCGAAGGACCATATTTGACTTCTACCCTACTGAAATATTTATCTTTACTAAATAGGGTGTGAATAGATTGGAAGTGTAAATAGCTGACTCCTTCTGAATTGCGTAGTGACTTAATGACAGAGTTAGAAGGTGACCAGGTTAGGTTGCCAGAGTCTCGGCTGTAAGTGCCTACATAAGCATAACGTGGAGCCGCCGAATTTGTACTTATTAGATCGATCGCAATAAGTAGTAAGTAGTACTGTTAGGCGATGGGCTTGCATCCTGTCACTAATACACTAGTAAACTTCTTGGCCTGATTGTGCAAAATGTGGTTACAGAATTCATACAAGTCTTTTTGGGGTTGTTTGTATTTCTGTAGCTCTGCCTATCCCACTCTGGGAATGAAGGCGTGATTTTATGTATGTATTTATAGCTAAATAGTATTTGACATTAACCGCATCTAGCAAATATTGCTAACAGTCACGCGTGTCATTAATGGCTGTTTGCACGTGACCAGTAATATAGTGGTGTTCGTCATCACTCGCTAAACACTCCTCGTAAAGGCGCTGCGAACGATCCCTAAAACTCGGTAGTAACGTGCGCGGCGCTTTTTGAGGCGCGGCGCGAGCGCAGCCTGTTTGTACTGCAAACAGCAAACACACGCGCGCACGTAGCGCGCTAGGGCTGCTATTACGCTTATTTTAAATAATTAATGGTTATCAAGAACATACAATTCAAATTATTTAAACAAATTGAATAAATCTTGAAGCTAATGAGGGCATGATTGACCGAGTGAAATTTTATTGTAACCCGTACAATATGACTTAGGGATTCAATTTGAGTGTAGAACTGTAGAAGTAGGGGACGACTTTCTTCAGGGCTTAAGGCTTAAAAAAGCTTTAATAGATACAGTTTGCTAAATAAATTTTTGTTCCGCTATATTGTTTTTAAACCACGAAGGCGCGCACAGCCACAATTTGATGTTGCACGTTTTACGTCAATGTATGGTCGGCGTTAAAACTAGCTGCACATTTTAGTGCTTTATCACAATTATCACTTTAACGTCATGTTTGAGCTGCTGCCCCAAACTATTAAAGGTGTTAAAGCGACAAGGTACTTATTAGGCAGAATCTACATAAAATCTTGTTTGCGACTACGTGGATTAAAAACACTATTGAGATGGACATTTATTTTCTACACGGATCACATCCTTTACCCGAAGGTTACTTTAACACTGTGCGTTTTGTCTACATAGATCGCAGTCGACAACCCTGCCGCGCGGTGTCGCGACCCGCCATTGTTGTCGCTGCGCTTGCGTCGCTGCAACAGCCCACAATCACCCAAATCTTAATGCACCTGCGCTTACTCGCGTTAACACTGCTCAATAAGGTGATGTTACCGTCAACTTAATAGTACTTACTTACTTATTTGTTTACCGCAAACTGGATTCGAGAGAAACTTTCTATTTAATTGTTCTTGTTTTTTTGTAGGTTATTTTAGTTTGACTTCAAACTACTGTTAAATGTTTCTTACCCGTAAGATGAGGAATATAAAGCCAATTTTTATTTTAGCCTGCCGGGTTGGGCTTGTATCAAATATGTGTAATTAAAACAAACGACACATTCATATACCGGGTGTTGCCTGGAATAGGAGCAATAAATTTGGGGATCGTTTCCACACCACAAACGTAGCAACATTTATTCTACAACTTTTGAAAATAACTTATTGTTAACTAAATATTAATGAATTTAGATTTTCCAAGCAAGCAATGTATTGCGAAAACTACGAAGTTTGTGGGCTGACAGTAGATGTCAACTAGACTATTGGATGGAGTACATTGAAAATGCTATTTAGTTTGTTTGAAAGAATCCCTAATAATAAAATAAATTGATTTTTAAACGTTGTAGAACAAATGTTGCTACGTTTAAAGAGTAGAAACGATCCCTCAATTAATTGCTCCTATTACAGGCAACACCCGGTATGAACAACTGTTGGGAACAGAGAGATTCTATATCATAAATGTTTAAATAACTCCTCCAGTATGTTGTATGTTTGACCCAAAACTATGTAAAAGCCCCTATGCACCTGTATGTATTTACATCTGTGCAAAATGCAGAATATTCCCGGAAGTTAGGATATCTTCTCAAGAAATTACTTAGGACATTAGACAATGTTCATTCCATACAAAAAAAGAATATTCTTATTTTCTCATTAGAAACTTTCACAATAATGCTAGTCTGTACTATAATAATAAGCTATGATGCAGTAGGCCCCTGTGCGTATTATTTCTGTAACTACAATACACTAAAAATCACTTTATTGAACACCAAACAAAAACATTACAGAGAAACAGCACAATAAAAAATAACACAGGTAAACAACATGCGAACCGATGATGTCTATCTAGTCGTGATAGTTTTCCTTTTAAATTCGTTATATGCGCTTTCATTTGAGTGTTTTTTCAGGTTTTTAACGTTTGTACTTTTGGCTGTAGGGGGGAACACCTTGACTCTAGCAAAAATTTGCGCTTTAAAGCTTAATATTTCATAAACGGATCCTTTAATCGAAAATTTGTTTTAACAAACCCGTCATATTTTTGAAAGACCTATTCAACGACCTCACACACTATGGGGTAGAGTAGAAAAAAAATACATCTCCACGTTAGGTGTACAGGACAAAAAAAATACTTTTTATTTTACCATTTTGTTGGCGTGACTAATATGTATATTCATGCCAAATTACAGCTTTCTAGTACTAAGAGCTCTGAGCTAGGCTGCGGATGGACGGACGGACTTGGCGAAATTATAAGGGTTCCTAGTTTGACTACGGAACCCTAAAAACAACGTTCTTTCAAACGTATGTCAATAAATGCTCCATTTCCAAGCGATTTATCGCATCATAATCCTATTATGGAGGAGCGGGATCTTTTGACACAGGTATTCAGTACATACATATACTTAGGGCCTGTTACACACAATCGACGAGTAAATTTATCTGCCATTTATCTGGTATTGGCTCCTTTTCTATTTTCAAGTGTAATAAAGAGAAATTTATCTCTTAAGTAAGCTTTACTTGTCGATTGTGAAACAGGCGGTTAATAAGGGGAAACAATATTTCCAACTTTTTAATTTTGGTTTTCTCTGGATGTAGGTATATTTAATGGTTGTCACTATAGTTCAAAGGCAGCCCCTTTCAAACAGTATTTTAGTTGACATTTAGACAGTCAAGTATTCAACAAACTGCGCAAAGGCCAATATAAGTTGGTATGCATGCTAATTCCAAATGTAAATAATCCACATTAACCTTTAAATTAATTACTAATGATGGCGAAATGTAAACACACCTCGTAGCTAATATTTTAATTAGATATAAAACTTTATTACCTGCAAGGGAAAGCAAATGATGGAATCGCTATTAATAATAAAAATCGTTATCTTCGTCATCACGTGACGTGGTCAGTAATCGCTGTCCCATAACGTAATCATAATCATAACCGCTACACGCGAATTGCCAAGTACACCACATAGGGTCAACTTTATACAGTAAAAAAGGGCTTGGGCGCTGAAGTTGATAAGTAACGGTTGCCCAAACAGTGGCATTACGTTAATTTTCTGTTCGTCCTGGGTGGCGCGTGCTCAACGCGGCAGGTTAAGGCCGGTTGACACGATGCGAGCTACTTTCGATGAGTTGTTTCGAACGGATTCGATGTACTGTAAAAAGGTTTTGCTAGCGTGTGTTAATGTATATCTTATTCATATATACTGAAATATCTAGAACCATTTTCCATGTTGATAGAAAGTAATCGAGAATCTAACAATTTGATTCAAACAAATACAAACGCCTTGCTGTCTGTCTGCTGCAAACCTAAAATGAAATATTGAATTATGCCAGTACGCACGGTTTATGTCTTAGCACTATAGCAAGTATAGCTAGGGTTGTCCCTCGGAATTATCACCTGTCCTAAACCGATTTTCAGCTGATTCAAACAACTTTTTAAGTGTGTCTCAATTACTAGGTTGTATTATTATTATAACATGGCTTGATGATAAACCAAACTTGGGACAAACTATGCATTAGGACAAAAGACGATTAGGGATTCCAATATAGATCCATACCAAGCCCTAATGTGCGAGAAAACTGTCTTTACGATGCGTTTTGCATAGTATAGGTACCTAGTTAGATTTGATAAAATTCAAACCTCTCTCGCTTTTTATTTCCCCGCATTATTAACCGGCGAGTTTTAGTTGTCCTGTCCCAGTAATATTAATAAGTTAAGGCGTGTTTTTTTAATTTTGTTGCTTTGCACTACTCGGCAAAGTGGTCCTACCCAGCCTTACTTCCCTCCACGGGAGCGCAAACGGTTTGCAGGTTAATACATTCTTCAGCAATTTTTAAAGAGAGTTGTTTAGCAAAATAGCACTCCTAAGGGCGTAGTCTAGATTCATTTGTATAGGATTGACGTGAGCTGATGACATGTCGAATGCTTACAACCCCATACACTTTGAGTCGATACAAGACGGAAACGTTAGCAGCGTTCGCATCTTCGCCTGGCTTCGCACTCGCACCGTGTAAGCCCCACGTTACGTTCTCCACAACGACTTACAATGCAGGTGTTCTACACAAGTGGTTACTCTCCTCGCAAAGCAGAAGCAATTGTGTAAACACACTCACATATTTCTACTGCATTCATTGAGTTTGTTAAACGTTCAAGCTTAGTCTCTTAAACCATGTTTTTATAACACTTAAACACGTGTACAAAAAGTCTAACAAGAAGCAAAGTTTTTAACACCCGACTGCATGTTTTGATAATGTCGTCTATATAATATGTTTATATAATTTTTGTGCCACTATATTGTTTTTGGTTTAATGTAAGTATTTACCCAGTGAGACTCGCGACGTTAAGACTAATCTACGAGCTCGCTTGTTGAAATCGGGAATCGTTGAAGTTCATCCAGCCGCTACGAGGGATCATAGAGTCGGACAAACATACAGGTCAAACATAATCCTCCTTTTGGGCTTTGCCGCAGGTAAGAAGACTAAGCAACCCGTTTGTTATTCGACTTTGCGATGCTAAAAGAAGGATTTAAGGTTTATAAGGTAATTTCTGTAATGGTGTTCAAAAACGAAAGACGTTAAATAAAAAATAAATATTTTATTCGGTGTTAATAAACAAAATCATTAATAAAAGTTTATAATTACTAATCAAAAGTAGTTTCAGAACTTAATGTTTACCACACAGCATGGTGTTAGGGGTGTATTGTGTGATAGAATTAAAGGAATAATATCTAAATTTCTTGGCCTGATTGAGCAACATGTGGTTACAGAATTATAAACAAATCTTTTTAGAGTCGTTGGTATTTCTGTAGCTCTGCCTACCCCACTCTGGGAATGAAGGCGTGATGTTATTTATGTATGTATACGTGTATAACAATCTATGTCGATATCGTCCCTGAACGTTTTCGGCTACAGCAACGGTGTGTACTGCAACTACTGTACATTAGCATGAATTGTGCCCTGAATTCGATTATTCCGGGGTGTCACGGGTGTCACTAATCTACTCTTTTGTGCATTCTCAGGTGGCTGGTAAGCATGCCGACATTGTTAGTGGAGGTACGAGGGCATCTTGACCACGCCAACACCCCGCCGACGTATTTGTAGATGATGGTCGCAGTTTTTTGACAAGTTCATCTCGATAACCAATTTCATTTTACCTGTTGGTAGAAAATGCGTCACCATTTGGAAAGTTGTGCTGCTTTTACTTCCAATTTTAATTTTTAAATAATAACTAGTTACGAAGACTTCCCTCACACATGGAATTAAGTACCAAGGAGATGGAATGATGGCATCAAATTAAATTAAATACTGTCTGTTACTCGTAATTAGTGATCGGCACTGACGGTGCAAAACTTTAACAAAACTTACATTACAGTACATTACAGCCATGAAAATTACATTAAAGCCATGAAGATATTTATTTCCTTATACCAAATCCGAGACTCTGATATACAGGGTATCTTTTTTATCAGTGCACAAATTTTAACATATGATTTTGTATCGTTAATATCATATATTACGACAATAAAACGAATTCATTTTTTTTTTTGCAAATTATCTCTCTTTTACCTTCTTGTGTGGACACAAAGTCACACTAGAAATGATGTCATGGGTTGTCAAGCTGTAGGTAAGCGCTAAACTGTATTGATATTCGAAATTTGAAATTTCATGTACAGCTTATCAGACAAGCCCCTCTCCTACTGATATTCTAAATTTGAAATTTAATTTATTAACTTACTTAACAACACTCCCCTCTCCTCGCACCCCTGCATTAGAGGGTCCATGAATATCGTTAAGTTAGTCAATCATTGAATCGGCAATATATCTAATACTTTTTAAGCTAGAGTAAAAATAACACAACATGTGTTATTGATTAACAATAGCGAAGCAAATATTTAAATTTGTGCACCAGGGTAATTTTTGTAGAGTTAAATTGAACACTAATCTACATAAGTTCTCCTTTATGTCAGATTTACAAGTTTTGTTCAAGTTTTGCTCCGTCCGGCCGATCACTACTCATCATACAAAGCACACTCATCGTTTCTATTTTTGACTTCATTGTCCGAACGTCATATTACTGACAGAAAGGTCAATGTATTTTAATTGCATTTTTTACACTAGTTATGTGGATTTATCGGGCGTAATGACGCAGAAGCACAAAAACTGCAATGAAATACAGTCATCAAATGATTAAGTGTATTTATAGTACTAGAACTCGATAGTCACCATTAGCGCCACCACAGTACCACTAGCCCATCAAATGCTAACGACTTGTTATTAATGACAAGCGATAAAATATTAAAATTTGAATTTAATGTTGGCACGACACTTTAGAATATGAGGTGTCAATCAATTTGTATTAATTAACGGTTGTTGAAATATGTACAACGTCTCTATTTGTGGCACAGTAGTATTTAATTAAATTACCTATAAGTACGAGTGGTGAAAATGTCTTTACAACTAAACTGCACTTCCAGAATTTGAGAACTAAAGATTAAATACAGATCGCACTTTAAAATTAAAATCATACGAGACCTTATGTGATAGTAGCTCTGTCTGTATGTCTGTTTGTTATGCTTTCACCGATAAACCGCTGAACTGATTTAGATGAAATTTGGTATGGAGATAGTTTGGGTCCCGGGAAACAACATTGGATCTTTTTTAGCCCGATTAATTGGACGGTAGCTGTAAGTAAACGACTTCTACGCGGACAGCGTCGCAGAAAACAACTAGCTCTACATTTAATTTACACAATTATTATTATTTTTTGCAAGCAAATGACAGCTGAATATGCCACTTGTAATCTTAACGGTTCCGGTTTCCTTATAGGATCACGCGCGTGTCTGTTTTCCGTCCATCTGTGGCGGCCTATTTGATCTGAAACAACTTGAACTGATTGAGGTGAAATTGAGTGCACATTATGTATGTCGGTGTCCCGAAGAACGACGTGTAACGTAAATAAATGGATTTAAAACATGGGGCCCATGTTTTCTCAAAACATACGTAACCGTCTTCATACGCGAGTTTAACTCACACTTCGTCCGGTTATTTAAATTACATTAATTATCTATGGAAAAAAGTTGTATACCTCACATTGTAAGGAATCTTGTTTATTCCAAAATTCCACAATTACTTATGCCAAAAATGACTGACTAAATACCGGGGCGCATGTAAACTGTTGACGATGGAGCTGATTGCAATCTCAATCGGAGCATTTGACCAAAACAAGTATAAACCAAATTTGGAGATGCAACTTTCCCAAACTCTGATCTCAACGGAAGTTCTAAAAACAACCATGAGTCACGGTATTAAAGTAAATTATAAATTGCAGGTAGCTGCCGCAGGCGCTCTATCACATTAAAAGTAAATGTTCCAAAAATCATGGCCGAATTTGGCGATTGCAGTTTCCGAAGATGGCATCGTTATCACGTGATCAATATTCGTCAGTTGCGGCCAGGGCTACCGGGGTGACAGGAACTTGTGTAGCATGTCAGGAATTCAGCTCCTTTGTCAGGAAATAAGAAAATTTGACAATTATTTTTGCATTCTATTTCAAATTGCAGTACAGGGAGTCATGAGTGGTTTTCTATTTGATTTACGATCAGCCCCCTATTTTACCAACCCGACAATGACAGGTGAAAGGTGACATTTTAGTGTACACAGCACGCAGCTTTTGAGAAACCCAGTAATGTATCAGTGTATTAACTGCAATGTTTACCGAGTTGTCACCTGTCACGTGTCATTACCGGGTTGGTGTAATAGGGGGCAGGTGGCATGTGTTCTTCTTACCACAAGAAAAAAAAAACGAGTCATTTTGTTTTCATAATCATGGCATTGTTAAAATTGTAACTTAAAAAAGGACAAGGAGAACATTAATAAACCGAGAGTAGGAAGTAAATTAGGATAAAAAAATATACTAGCTATTATCTTAAAAAGAGTCTTTAGAGAAGAGGTGACTATACACATGTAAATTAAAATAAAGGATATCACAAACATAAATACAAACATAAACTCTGAAAACATTAGTCCTTTTTGGGCTGTCGTGTAATATGTAATTCAAGTTACACTATGTGAAAGCGCATTTTGTTTGTCTTCTCCGTCATCTGCGTAGTCCATAATCAGGGATTTTGTCAGGAAATCTCAGTTTTGGATCTGGTAACCCTGGCTGCAGTGGGGTCGGCGACCGCGTTCGGCGAGCGTGGGAGCCGCTCGTTTTTGCAACTACCCTGCGCGCGCGTCGCAAAAAGTGGACACTTGTGGTGTTGAAACGGGGAATTAAGGATTCGTGTGCGTTGTTACTTTTAGTACCCTGTCGTATTAATCCCTTTGAGATGCGCATGGGAGTTAAAACGACGTTGAACCAGATGTTTAAGTTACTTATTACGGGGCTCTATTCTACTTGTTAAACATATTATTCTGAGAACTTTTAATTTTTCCGGGATATAAAGTAAGCTATGTGGTAATCCAGGATATAAGCTATCTTCATTCCAAATTTCATCTATATCGGTCCAGCCATTGCAGCGTGAAAAAGTAACAAACATTTTATACCCATACATAGTAAGGATTTTTCATTTGTGGAGACTATTGCGCAGGTATCGGAATACGCTCTGGTTAGACAAGGATACAAGTCGCTGATTAGTTGTATGATCAACCAATTTAATACCAGGGTAATTGTGGAACTATGGTAAAGTCACCTATAACTTTTGGGTCTATTACGATTTTCTTATTATGGTTCATGGTTTAAAAACTTTATTCTCATAAAGAATAGGTATACAAAATTCACTTACATGAGAATGATGATACACAATTTGATTTGTTGGAACAAGCGCACAGGCTGTGCTTATTTAGTAAAAGTCACAATAATCGCATCGCAACACTTAATCACAATTTCCAATATCGGTATTGTAAGATGTCTCTTAAATATGGCTTTACAAAATTGGTTTTCATAGAATAATGCAATCTCTGAAACTCTCAGATTCTGAAATATGGCAATATCTTTGAAACCATTAAAAACTAACGCAGCTCACTAACCTGCATTCAGCAGCAAGATAATGTTTTTATCATAAAACGTTTAAAACATATGAAAGTGATTGTAAAAACAAAATATAGGTAAGTAGCTAAGTGGTGCATTCACTAACGGTACCGTGTCGAATTCGAAATCGAATTGTAATTTAACCACAGGTTTTTGACCGGTGACGGATGAGTATTTTGCAAAAGAGATCAAGAGACACTGCGACTTGCCACTTAAAAGGGATGAGTTCGACGTTTGACATCCTTTCATTGTATTGTTTATCTACATACATACATACATAAAGTCACGCCCTTATTCCCAGAGTGAGGCAGGCAGAGCCACAGAACCACCAACAACTCTAAAAAAGCCGTTGATAATTCTGTAACCACATTCTGCACAATCAAGCTAAGATGTTTACCAGTGTATTAGTGACAGGTTGCAAGCCCATCGCCTAACAGTACTACAAGCCCTTATTCCCTTAGTCGTCTCTTACGACATCCACGGGAAGACATGGAGTGGCACTATTCTAATTCTAACCCGGCAACCACACGGGTATTGTTTATCTCTTGTATAATAAAGTAATTACATACATACACACTTGTCCACTTGGGACAACTGTTTTTACGGAAACCACTCGAATTACCCAGAAATGTCTTATTGTTTTCAGGATATCCTGAACATTGATTGAGTAGGTTAGGGTAGGTAGTCTGCATGTCGTATTTACATTATCTAATTGTACCCTACAGCGTAGGTACAGTCGAGTTCTCAGGTATGTATACACTTTTGCACCTTATCGCATTGAAGTAAGGTGTAAAATTTTATACATATTTAGGAACTCGACTATTGGGACTATTTTTTTAAATTAGATTGCCCTGCGATCTACTCTATCCCATCTGATGTTAAGTGACGATGAAATCGAAAATGGACTTTGCTGGTTTATTAACAACAGCACTATTCAATTATTGTTTTGAAAGCACCCAACTTTCTCTGAAAATACAGACATTTTAGATTGTCCCCTAATATTTACATTTATATTTTATTAATGGATTGTGGAATACCCTGTTGTCCGTATTTTCGGATACTTACGAACCCGTGTCCTTCGAAAGTAGGATCAATAGGTTATTTTTGTACGACTCGGTTCATCGTCAACTATGTCAGTTCTCTTTGGTCTCGAGTTGGTATGAAAGCAAAGATCGGTAAGTTTACCTACATACCCACAAATCTGCCGAGTTCTTCGCCGCCGTTAGAGAATAAGCTTGAAGGACTGCGCTGCGCCGGCGACACCGCACTTTCGTGCCAAACCAGTTGTTGCGGCTTACCTGCGCTGCGGTTTCTAAATCAAACTTTGCTCTGCGCATGATTTGGAATCGACTTCGTTGAATAAGTCGGTGTGCATGAGCTTTTGAAGCGTCTCCGCTTTAATAACGGTCGTACGAGTTAGTACGTGCGGAGAAACTTACTTCTTAACCCCTCGTCTGTCTTGTCACAGATCAGTGTTCAAAATTAGGATAGATTTTTTTTTGTTATTTATTTTTTCGGACTTTATCATAATCCGAAGAGATCTTGGTATTTTTTCTCCTCTGACAGACAATTGGTTAATATTGTTACATTAATAATAAACAAAATACGGTTACACTAAATAAACAAGAAAAAAAATATTAACATTGTGGTCGGTGGCCTTTGAAGTCATAAGTTTGCTTTTCTGAATAACGAATGAATGTCGAATTAAGACAACCGGTGAATACTAGCATAGAGGCATTCCATCTTAGTCCTCAGGGTTGGCAATGCATTTGAGCTCTTAGGATTGTCTTAAGATTAAGTCTTGAGAATTCATATGACTATGGGTCTCAAATTCTACTTACCATAAGGTGACCTGAGTGCTCGTGTGCCTTCTCCTTATCTTAAAAAAAATATCTATCTAAGTCCTCAGGGTTAGCAACATACTTGCAGTAATGATATTGCAAATTTTTATGGGCCTCAGGGCTTACTTACCATTAGTACCTCTATTAGTAGAATAAAGGTCAATGACAACAGATCCTATCATTTTAGTACCAACGTTTCACAAATGTTTCATTTCATAAACATATCATTTGATAACCCGCGTTTTTTTTACCGAAACGGTTAATAATTCTAGATTTATTTCAGGACCATCGTGTAGGTTTAACGTTAGGTTAGTTTTATAAAAATCCTGAAATATTTGTAATTACAGAAACAAAAGCGGGTTGGCAAATGAATAGTTTGCGAAACGATGCATTTGTCAAAGATTTGTCGGCGAAAAGGCAGAGAACCCAATGACATTTTATCGTATCGTCAACGTTACGATAGCTCTTATTTACTTGACAGCTCCTAATGGCGGCCGAGTTAAAAATAAAGCGATAACATATTAAAGGCAATACCATTTTACCCTGTAGAGACCCAGGTAGGGTGGCCTACAAGTATATACTTAATCGGTTGTCTTCTTCATGTTATAAAAAAGTAAAACATAGAATCTATGGTTGCGTGGCCTTATGGCATAGATTAAGGCCGCGGAACACTACATCAGACTATCAAACACCATTAGCCTGAGGGTTTTAGGTACAACGCAGCATTAAGGTTCAGGGGCCCTAGCTGCAAACGCTCCTAACGTTTTTCTCTTCAGTTACACAAAATGTATAGGATGGCGGTTGATCACGTTTATTGTAGCGCACGGGAATGTCATCTCATATTTTGAGTGACAGAAAAGAAAAACGTTAGTAGCGTTTGCATATTATCTAGGGCTTTTAAAATCTGTTTTAAAGTTTAACGCAGAGAAACAGATAGAGCTGACTGCTGTTACTCTGTCATTTTCTCCGCCTGGGACTTGGCAGGATTTGACATATAACTTCAGCGTTGGCAATCAAAACTGAATCATTACCTATTTGCCTGTCTGTAACCCTGTACTGAAACATAAATGAAATATTGCCAGGTACACTTACACTAAAGATATTACGAAGATAGAGTGTACGCGATGTGACACTTGCTTATAATTTCTATTTACGCTAGAACGTGGTGGGACTGGTGGGAGTGGACATACTAGTCTGCAATGTGTTTCATGCGGATGTTTGTATTTAAGTAAGTAAGTCAGTCAGATGTGCAATCAAACCAATCAATAGCGTATGCTTATAAACCAGGGGCCCGTTTATGAAAAACAATGTAACTGTTATTTTATTACAAGCGGATCTCTTTCCACTTATATGACGTATTAAAAATTTACTTCTACTTGTATTGCGATTGTCAAGCTTTTATAAAACGGGCCTCAACTCTCATACCTGCTTTAAATCTATACGCTCTATACAAATGTATAAGTCAAGTTAATGTCATTTGATTTTCATGAAATACCTTCAGGAATCTTTCCCCCCGTTTATCTTTGTTAAATTGGTGTGTTCTGAATATTCTTATGAAGGCATTAAAATATATCATCAACGAGTTCACCGGCAAGCTTATTTTGACCTGTGAATGTGCAAGGACTAAGTACATGTAGACACGTACACAACGTGTCTTAACCTTAAGTATTTCATTCGACTGAGTATATTCATGGTAAAATTTAAACTCAACTCGAAAAGTAACTTGCTAATGTTGTTAACAAATTCGTTTATATAACCCTAACTTGTTTCATTAGGTAGGTACAGTCCTAAATAGGCAGTATCTAAAATTCAACAACCATAAGCAGATTGAATCCTCTCCCGTTAGTAATAAGATTGCATTTGCTACAGAAGTTTTGTCTGAGATACCGCCATTTGCCTTAGCAGCGCGTCTTTTTTAGTCGTGTCTATCGATGTGGATAAAACATCTATCCACCACGATAAAGACCACCATAATACGGGCTCTGGGCAGTATAGGGTGGCAAGTTTAATAACGAGAGGATTATTTGACATTATTTGTGACCATGATTCAGAATAATAGTATTTAGTGGTGGTAGGACCCTGTACGGGGTCCGTCCGGATCGCTACCACCATCTCGTCTATTAGCCTGCCGTCAAGCAACAGTGTTCGTGTTGTTGTGTTCCGGTGTGGGGATAAGAAAACCGGTGAAATTAGTAGCATTGAAGCATTCCATCTTAGGGTTGGCAACGCATTTGAGGTCTTAGGATTATAGTCTTGAGAATTCATTATGTCTATGGGTCTCAGCTTCTACTTATCTTTGGTATATCCTCATAAAAAAAAATACGAAGTCGCGTTCCACTACTCAATTATAAATACGAGCTTACGTGGATTGAACAATTTAAAACACTACACAATTGTCGTCGCGATGCTTATGAGAATGTCAGATGCGATTGTCATTGTACATCTTAACGCACACATGCGCGAGCGCCGGGCTGGGCGATTCAGCTGTAAGTAGCTGATGATCAAGTGAGCGGCTGGCTGCAGCTTACCTGGCAAGTTGTTTGTCTTGTATGCGCAAGCGCTCCCAATTAAGGCGACATATCAGGCCCTCCGAGCCAGTTTCACCCCGCGGGCAGATAATGCTGTGTAGAAAGTACACCGAAGAATTGTTTCCATACGCGACATGACGCTTAAAAAGTTTCAAGATTTCGGTTATAGAACTACTTAGGAATGCTTTTCAGGACGTCGACGAACGGTACAAGTTTTTTTTTTATCCTGTTGCTATTTGGTGCTAATTTATCTCTCTCTCTTTATTTAAGAGTCATGCTCTAGTCGGTGGAGTAATCGCACTCGCTCCGGTCCTCCGTCAACTGCTTGACTTTCTGGTTCGACCCAACCTTAACCTTCTTTTATCTGCTCAAAGTAATTTATATTTTACAATGAAAACTATAAAAGCTTGTAATAGAGAGGCACAAACAAGGAAATGTTTTTAAGTGACCCCTCTGCGGCAGCACGTCTGCGACGCGTCGCACGTCGGCGTTGTTCAAATAAAGGACAAGCAAAAAGCCCGAGCCGAGAAAAATGCAACCGCTCCCGAATATAAACCCCTTTTTGCGCAACTTGCTGCGGACGCGGGAATAAATTGTGTTTTACTCAACAATAACTCCGCTGTAATACACGGCTTCCGCGAAGACTTGGGTCTCTCCGTAGTAATGGGGATGTTATAAGAAACATAATGATAAGTCTGGGCCTCTATTCAACAGCGTTATAACGATATCGTTTTTGACCTGTTTCCGTATTGTCAACGTTTTGATAACTCTTATGTCATTTACAATAATGGCGACTGTGACATAAACGATTCTTAAACGTGTCAAACACGATATCGTTTTAACTCACCTGAATAGAGGCCCAGTACGGAGGTAAAACAATATTGCTTTTGACGTATTTAAACTCGGACGCCATTACTGTCAAGTATATAAGAGGTATCGTGATGTTGACGATATGTCAAAAAAAAACTATCGGTTATACCCAGTAGGATAGATACTCCAAGCTGAGATTCTAGACGATAACATCTCGACGACGATTGCTTTTCTCGTGTGTGTTGTCAACGTTTTGATAGCTCTTAATTACGTGACAGTAATTACGGCCAAGTTAAAAACAATGCGATAACACGTTAAAAGCAATGTCGTTTTACCACGTTGAATAGAGGCCCAGAGACGAAAGATCTGTTACGGCTCAAAGTTGATATGTATCTATCTGTTTGGCCGCTGATACGTATTTCCAAATTTTCATAAGATAACATGTATTTTTTCTTGAACCCAACTTTTCAATACAGAACAACGGGTTTTGTTTGGTTAGGTTAGATAGCTTAGTTTGAGACGTGAAAATACATTTACTCGTACTAAATGTTGCGGCGTGTACATTCACCTATGAAAGCAGGCCAGGGTTACTTAAAACATCTTAAAGCGTTTAAGTAGTTACAATTTTATTAGGTCTCTAACTCTTTATAACTATCCAGTTACCGTCTATAAGCTTTATTATACTCGTATGTACGCTTGGCCTTTAGGTTGACTGGTAGAGATAGCCAGGGATTAAATCCAATTTTCATGCTTTTAATAAATGCTTTTATTAAAAGCATGAAACTTGGATTTAACATAGTGTAATAAAATAAGATTTCAAAAAGATAAAATAGGTAACAACGCTTCCCAAGAGGGAGACCACTGCTGAGAAGAAACGCCGCAAGAAACTCAACAGTGAGTTTTTTTCGAATATTGCTTATGCCAATGATAATACTTAACATAGTCGGTAACGTTTGACGACACGGTGGCCTAGTTGGGAGTCACCCTGCCTCCGAAGCCAGCGGTCGTGGGTTCAAATCCCGGTAAGGGCAGATGTTGGTGTGATGAGCCCGAATATTTGTTCCTGAGTCTTGCATGTTTTATATGTATTTAAGTATGTATTTCTCTATGTAAGTATGTTTAGCGTTGTCTAGTACCCAAAGTACAAGCCTAGAGCTTAGTTTGGAACTAGGTCAATTTGTGTGAGATTGTACCCTGTTTTTTTTTGTTTTTTTTATTACATAAAACAATATAAGAACATAAAAATAACATGCATAGTTGAGCAGGAAAACGTGTCAAAACAACGTATATTAATAACCTGATAAATAAGGCTATAATTAAACTATCATCGATATTCGCATCTCGCTTGCACATTGTCTATCCTGGGATCACAGTAATTGCAGGATATCCCGTCGTATAGTCCCGGCTGTATAGCAAGCTCGTTACCTCTTTAATGGCCGTTTCACCAATGTAATACGTAATATAATATATGCCTATGCAGTGGTGTAAGGCTCCCGCAGATCAACAGTTTACCTGCAGTCGCCAGTACCAGAGAAATGCATCAACATCGTATCAGTTACATGATGGATAATTTACTTTGAACTTTACATTAACTTTAATAAAGCTCATTCTAATTTGTATCATAATTGAAAATGGCATTTAAGAACAATTTCGAATCACAAAAATCTTCATATTTTGGGTATGCGCTTCACGAGGTTAAGAGGCCACATGCTATAGTCGGTAGTGTACCGCGATCTGGATCTCGCTAACCATAACGCCTATGTATTTGTTCTTGGAATATATTAAATAAGATCAAATTAATTCCGTGTGGTTGCCGGGTTAGAATAGTGCCACTCCATGTCTTCCCGTGGATGTCGTAAGAGGCGACTAAGGGAATAAAGGCTTGTAGTACTGTTAGGCGATGGGCTTGCAACCTGTCACTAATACACTGGTAAACATCTTAGCCTGACTATGCAAAATGTGGTTACAGAATTATCAACAAGTTTAGAGTTGTTGGTATTCTGTTGCTCTGCCTACCCCACTCTGGGAATAAAGGCGTGACGTTATGTATTTATGTATGTCGTCGGTAATTTTATTTTTCAAAAATGACACCTTTCTCGCATGTTGTCGAATCTTGAAAACTACGATTTTAACGATGATTTTTGATTTAACAATTGAGTACTTATATATTAATCCTGATTAACCATTTATAATAAATGTTGCAGTATTAAAGTAAACAGCAATTATTTGACGACACGTTGGCCTAGTTGGGAGTGACCCTGCCTCCGAAGCCAGCAGTCCTGGGTTCAAATCCCGGTAAGGGCAGATATTTGTGTAATGAGCGCAAATATTTGTTGTCTTAGATGTTTTCTATGAATTTAAGTATGTATTTCTCTATCTAAGTATGTTTCTTATCGTTGTCTAGTACCCATAGTACAAGCCTAGAGCTTAGTTTGGGACTAGGTCAATTTGTGTGAGATTGTCCCTGATATTTATTTATTTATTTAAATTTGACGCTGCTATCAAGCTCTCATTCTTCGCGCGGAAGCACATAAAGCTATCTCTTTTTATTCTTGTATGGGGATGGCATCACATGTGGGCCATGTGGCCCTGGAGTGGAGGAACTGATCTGTTTCAATCTGTGTGTCAGGCTAGAACGCAGATTAAATTATTGAACATACTTACTCATTTTGTAAGAAAGGCATATTTGTTATAAACTCGCTATCGATCATGCGACCTTATTCTTAAGCGTAAAGGTAAATCTATGGCTACGTAGCATGTGACTTTTTAAATGGGCATTGGCAATTTCCTTTGTTGAGTTAAAGAATTTCTCTACGGGGCTGTATTGTCGTTCAAATGAAAAAGGCAGTATGGGAGTCTGAACTAAATATGCGCATACGCTGTTTTTGATTTAGATGGTGGTACACGCGTAGCATGTGTGATCAGGTGCGGCGCACGCGTGCCAATATTGACACAACCCTACGCGCCTACCGCGTAGATCAACGATCTATAGTGTTTGGTTCACTAAAAGTTAACAAAACGGAATAAACGTGGTCCTTTAGGAGAGCCGCGGGCTAGTTTCAACGAGAGTATAGTAATTAACAAGCCTAGCTCCTAAACTATACGCTACAGTTTAGTATAATTTTGTTTAGACTTTCGAAGGAATGACTGAAGACCACTTAATTGTTAACCAAATATCATGTAGAGTTCTGTTATAATCGCGACATGGGTGCATTTTATAGCAAGATTGTTTAGACTTCCGAGGGTGAAACTGGTGCGGCTGTCAATTTATTATTGACCGTCTCTATTACTAACTAAGATAATGTAATTGCTGATATTTCATGCGGTTTTTGAATTGAGAAAAAATTTCATAAAGGCCTTATAAACCGGGTTTCAGCCAGTGTACAAACTTACTTAATGGTAATGGTGAACTTTCTAACCTCTTTGTGGAGATCTCCTCGTACCTATGATACTCGTACTAGCTTTTGTCCGTAACATTGTTTCATTTTTCATGTCATTTTTCATAGATAGACAGTAAGTAGAACAAGTTTATCATTTTCCTGATCAACATTTTTCATGATGGAAAGTATCCTTTGTAGTCTGAAAATTATTTTTTATACTCGTCGATTAAAATCTGTGTATTAAGATTTCATAGAGAATACTGTAACGTCACTCTTTTCACCGTTGAATAGTGTATGTTACTTCCGAAACAACCGAAATAACTATTTCGTTACGTTCTAGACAACCGAAAAAAAATTGAAAATAGAACTTCGTATTTAAATAATATGTGCCCTTGTTTAAGGAAACTCGATGCGGTACAAAATGGACAATGTATGGAGTTTTGGAACGTAGCAGCATCGCGTCATCTGTCAAAAATCTACTTAAACTTGCTGCTGTATCCAGGGCATAAAAAAAAACTACGCTTTGTGATTGGCTAATATTTTTAGCTTGGCACAGTACTGCAACATTATGGACGCCGATGGTGTGATAACTTTTCTTTTCAAAGCTAAGAATTTTACGTTTTTACGGTGGAAATAAAAATCAGACCTTGAGCTTAAAAAGTTAAAATATGAACTAAGAAAATGAGTAGTGACAGTGACGAAACATTTTTAACTCCTCAAGAAATAACTATTACAATTATCTTGTATAAAAGAAGTCGGATATTAGAACTAGACAATATAGTACTTACTATATTTAGTTTTCTTATATATGTACTTGTATTAATGATTTAAATTAATAATTTTAATGAACTCGTACAAAAAGTATTGTTAACTATAGTGTCATAATCAAACTTTTTAATCTCGTATCTTACTAAGGCCACTCAGCAAGCTTCGTGGCCTAAACACGGTACCTACTCGACTAAAAAGCTCTCTATTATAACACGATTGTGAAAATTACTATTTGCTTATAGCCGGAACATGAACTGTGTACGCCTAATTTCAAAATCCAAAGGTGATTGAAAGATTGCCATCTAAACGTCCTCAGTACCTACGTAGTTGGATGTTACCTAATAACTGTATGATATATGTGTAACATTGAAAATATGCACCTATAATGTAAGATCATTGTCATCACCAGAACGGTTACTGCAATTAAACCATGCTCTCAAAAAAATTAATTATGATATACTGGGACTTAGTGAAGTAAGAAAACTGGGTTGCAAAATTGAGGAACACCAAGATTACATACTTTGCTACACAGGAGAAACGAGAGGACTCTATGGAGTGGGTTTCCTAATTAAGAAAATGTATAAACAAAATATTATTAGCTATATTGGAATATCAGAACGTGTAGCAGTACTAAAACTAAAATTCGGAGAGTCTCCAATAACAATAATACAGACCTATGCCCCCACCGAGTCAAAAAACGAAGACGAACTCAATAAATTCTACGACGACTTGAGAAAAGCACATGAATTACAAGATAAAACAGTATTCGTCATGGGTGATTTCAATGCAAAGATTGGGCAACCTAAAATACATGAAAACTTAGTAATGGGCAGTTATGGATATGGGAAACGAAACGATAGAGGCGAAAAGTTGATCCAATATGCCTGCGAACAGAATCTCTCCATTATGAATACCTACTTCAAAAAGAAACCAAGCCGCAGGTGGACATGGATGTCTCCAGATAATAAAACAAAAAACGAGATAGATTTTATTATGTGCAACAAACCAAGAAATGTAACAAACACAGAAGTATTAAATGAGACATCATTCCCATCAGATCACAGACTACTGAGAGCTACTTTTAAACTGCAATCTTCTAAACTGAGTAGAAAATCATTCCATTTGTTACCCAAGGTACCTAAATCAGACAGTGAAATATCTGCGTATATAGAAAACTTAAGGGACAAATTGAATCAATACATAGATATACCAAAATATGACAACAATGTTCAAACCTACTATGACGAGTTGGAAAGTATAATTATAGCCAGCCTAAAAATTAAAAACATAACCCAAGAAAATACCAAAAATTCAGGAGTCCTTAAGGAAACAACAATAAAGTTAATAAATAGAAGATCTGAACTAATGAAGACAAAAAACAAATCAAAAGAAATGAAAACTGAGCTGAAAAAAATATTCAAAACCACTAATAAGGCCATAAAAGAAAACTATAATGCACACAGAAGATCAGTCATAGAGAAAAACTTAAATAATTTCAGAAGCTACAAGAGAGCAAACAAAGAATTAAACACACATAAGGAATGGATTCAAAAGCTAAATAAAGGACAAGACAAAACAAAAACAAGAAAAGAAATCATAGAACATGCAACAGCATTCTACAAGGAGCTCTACATGAAACCAGAAGAAGGCATAGACAATGAAGACCCCGTGAACTCCGAGGATACAGGACAAGACAAAATAGAACCTATAAATGACAAAGAACTAATCAGACATATAAAGAAATTGAAACCTGAAAGGAGCCCAGGACCCGATCACATAAGTAATGAAGCCATAAAAACAGGGGCTCCTGCCTTGATTCCATACTTAGTACGACTGTTCAACATGGTTCTAGAAACTGGAAAAGCTCCAATCCAATGGTGTAGTTCAGATATAATACTCCTTTACAAAAAAGGAAACCCAGCAGACATTGGGAATTACAGGCCAATAAGCTTATTGTCCAGCATCTACAAACTTTTCACGTCTATACTATTGAGCCGAATAACACCGGAAATAGACAACAACCAACCAATTGAGCAAGCTGGTTTCCGCGCTGGTTTTTCCACCATTGACCACATACATACACTAGATCAAATACTGCAAAAATACAAAGAATACAACCATCCGCTATATATAGGGTTTATAGACTACACAAAGGCATTTGACAGCATAACCCACAGTTCAATATGGAAAGCACTCGCCTCATGTAGAATAAACACAACATACATAAACACTATTAAAAACATTTACTCACAAAGTACAAGCAGAGTAAGACTAGAAAGCAGGGGGAAGGAGATAATTATAGGACGTGGCGTTAGACAAGGTGACCCCCTGTCACCCAAACTATTTATATCGGTGCTGGAAGAAATTTTTAAAAAAATTAACTGGAAGAACAAAGGACTCAAGGTTCAATACCAACATCTAAGCCACCTCAGATTCGCTGACGACATTGTCATCCTCGCGGAGTCTGCAACTGAGCTAGAACAAATGCTACAAACTCTAGACAGAGAAAGCAAATCAGTAGGACTTCACATGAATTCAAACAAAACTAAAGTCATGACAAACCACGAAAGAAAACAAATATGTGTATCGGGAAGGCAGATAAATTATGTAAACGAATATCTTTACCTTGGAAAACAAATGTCTTTCAACGCAAACTGCAATGAGGAAGAAGTAGATAGAAGAATCAACTGCGGCTGGAAAAAATTTTGGGCACATAAAGAAATTCTAAAAGGAACCTACCATTTGAAATTTAAAAAAACCATAATGGATTCATGTGTTCTACCTAGCCTGACATATGCGAGCCAATCCTGGACATACACAAACAAAATTAAACATAAAGTTTCAACATGTCAACGATCCATGGAGAGAAGCTTATTAAAGTTAAGGAGAGTACATAAAACCAGAAATGAAGATTTAAGAAAACGAACAAAAATAACAGATGCACTTCAACAAGCACTGTGTCTTAAATGGAAATGGGCAGGCCATATAGCCAGGTACAAAGTGAAAAGATGGGCACTGGAAGCAACAAAATGGCCAGGGCCGAAAGGGAAAAGAAGGAAAGGTAGACCACGAAAACGTTGGACAGATGACATAACTGAGGTCGCCGGACCTAGCTGGATGCAGTTGGCTAAAGACCGAGAAAAATGGCATGAGATGGAGGAGGCTTTTACCCGAATGGGGTCCATATAAGGAAAAATATATATTTTTGTATAAAACACTAATGCAACTTTTAGATTTAGAAAACACTAACAATATGGAATAAATAAAGCTTAAATAAATAAATATATATGTGTAAGGGCTAATGTACAATCTCCTTCCCTCTCTTTACTAGGCCTTGTATCTAACCTTCTGCGCATTCTTTTCCATACAATTCTTACCGTATTCGGTTGTTCGATAGTATTACTCGTAGTATGGAGCAACGTGCAGTACAAAGCCGTGTGAAACTTGCCTTAGGTTGACTGGTGCCATCTTTGGTTATCTCGTAACATGGGCCTAATTCCACATTGTTTTACGCCTGTTGTTTTCAATTTAACTCTACTGCGTTTACTGCCAAGTTAGTAAGAGCTAATAACGTTGACAATACGCGATAACAATAGGGAAAGACACAGTACAGGCAGGGCCTCTATTCTACTGGGTTTAAACGATATTGCCTTTGACGTGTTTCAGTATTGTCAACGTGATGAAGCTCGCTGAACTGGTAAATATATTTGGTATTAGTCATCTTTTGTCCGACTTTAGAATCATTTTAACCTTTTGAACGCCAAGGTAGGATCCAATTTTACGTGTCCCAGATGCCAACGACGTCATATGCCGCAACCGCGCCTGATTAAAAATGTACTGCGTACCTGGCACGAAAATATGATGACGTGATTTGCCGGCTTTGGCTTAATAAAACAAACTTAACCTTATCTACAGATTCTGTAGGCATCTTTAAACGTTTTAAAAAGTTAATGGGTCCAGAAAAAAACCTTATGAATTTTCGGATAAATGAAAAAGTTATGAAACAAAACTTCGGACCTGCATTAGGATACCCTGCCCAACCATACTGTGGCAACATTGGTGCATTTTAAGTTGTCAGCCTGGATCGCCAAGCAAAACTCTACTTTAATCCATTTTATAATTTTTCACCCGTAATCCTGTAACTTTCATATGCAACTTGGTTAACCGTGTATTCAACGCACTCTCTCTGTTCATGTTCTCTGCTCAAAGCATGTGACAAACTGACTCCAACTAATTTAACAACACTTACTCGTAATTTCGAAGCGGGCAGACCTCGCATGCCGTCGCCGATTAAACCCGTAACTCCTCCAAGGCATTAGTGTCGCCCGGGGCCCCGCAGCTGTGGCGACCAGTGGAACACGTACTCGCTCTTACTTTCCTTCATCCAACCGCAAAAAGAAAGAGCGCACGTTACCGCGAATATTTCATCTTTTATCGACATGTTGCGTTGACAGAAAGTGGCTCGCTTGCGGTAGCGAGAATAATATCTTATCTAATAAACTTTATAATCAAACTTTGTAAAGAAGCTACATGATTGTCGAATTGTTGAGCAAAAACAGTGGCTAAACTTTTGTAAAACCTTTTTTATTTATATTTTAGAATCCAGGACTTCTCATCAACTTTATAAGAGATAGTTTGACAGTATGAAACTAACGTTACCAATATGATTACAAGGTGGGCTACAAAAATCGGAGACGCAACAGTTCATTTAAAAGCAGTTTTTGTTTCAACACCTTATGTGAGCAATGTTCTCGAATTACGATGTAGGTACATATTGGTTTCTTGGGAACAGTTTAACCAATTTTGCAGAATACAATACATTAAGGGTTTCTGAACCCGATAAATTATTATCAGGTCTCAATCTATTAAGTTGGCCTCTTCGGGAAATCTTGTTTTCAATCCGATCGAAGCTCGGGCTCCCAGGTTCTGCTCGTAGTAATAGTATGTCATTAAGTGTACTTACTTCTAGTGTCTTACTGATGACGCTAAATGAGGCATGATGATGTTGTTGGCCACCCGCGCCTCTTTCGCTGGGGACCTAGTTGAAAAAGAGGTACTGCGCGATGCGACGTACTTAATCTTAGGCAAGTTGTTCGTAATTACTTAGTTCTGGATGAGCTTAATTGAAACGAAAAATTATAACTGGTTTAAAATTAAGCCACTGGAAATTTATAATGTTTATTTCGTAGGAATTTAAGGTATTTGTACAAAGAAAACTGTTTGATATATTTTAGGTTTACTCGTCTGACCTATTTGTAAATGTAACTCCAAATATAAATACTATAAATATATATTTGTCTACAACTATACGTTCTGAGACTATCAGAATCTATTCTACATATAATAAATGGTCGGTTTTCACATGTTTAATTGTAACTTCTTTCCTTTTCTAGGCAATTAAGCAGATCGATATATTATATTTATCGAATAAAAATCTCTAAAATACTATCAGTCAGTGTATCCCTGTTTTTATTTTTGCTTAGTTTTCAATCAGAACATAAAAGTGTCCGTCAGTTAAACATGGCCCTCAAAAGCTCATTTCCTTTGTTATAGAAAGCAAAAGAACATTAACCCCCTTACTTATGAACGTGAAATAAGCTTGGAATAGTTTATGCCATGCTTTGTCACTTTCTGTCAGATGCAAATGTCACAATTACGGATAAGGACAAAGCATGGCATAAACTATTCCAAGCTTATTCCACGTTCATAAGTAAGGGGGTAAATGTCAGAAATGCCATGCTTTGTCACTTTCTGTCAGATGCAAATGTTACAATTACAGATAAGGACAAAGCATAGCATAAGCAGCCCCACGGTTATTCCACGTTTGTAATTTAAAGGAGCTAGTGTTTAAAAAGGCTGATATAAGATCAAGGTTAAATAAAACACAGTCGTCTTACACTACATAGACTATACTTAAATAACAAAATAGCGGCGTGGCGGTGAGATCACTGTTGCTGCGGAGGGGCGAGCCGCGCGGCGAGGGTGAGGATGTCTCGCTTCTCCTTGGGGAAGCGGAGCTCGCGGGCGGCCAGCCGGGCGGCGCGCAGCTCGCGCTCGGCACGGGCCAGCTCGGGGCGCAGCACGCCGCCTCCGCCCGCCGCGGCCTCACGCTCGCGCGCCGCCCACTCGCGCGCCATCTGCTCGCGCATGGCGTCGTCCAGCGCGCGCGCAGAGTAATGTGCGACCACCTGGATTTAATCATAGTTAAGTTGGATGTTCGTCTCTAACTACACTGGACAGTAAAAATGGGTCGCTATGTAAGGAATTTCAGGTAAACGTTATCCCATTTCGTTTTGCTTTGGAGTATACAATACTCGTATCTATCTCTCCAACTCTATTAATAAGGAAAGGCACTGAGGCACACATAAACTATTTTATTCTGAGTGCGCTAGAAAGTAAAGTTTACAATCTACAAAGACGTGATAAACCTCTTAATTCTACGACGTAAGGTGGCGAAAGGAAAGTGTACGAGTGGTACCTACATCACATCAGTAACATAAATTAGTGGGGCGTATCGTCGTGGATTTTCAAATTCAATATACTTAAGTGGCCACATATGCTGCCACGCCCACACAAGAATGAAAAGGGATGGCTTCCTGTGTTTCGCGCGAAGAACGTGAGATGGAGATATACTGTGCGTGCCTTGATGGCACCAGTAAATTCAAAATTTGTTTGCTTTAAACAAAATGTATGCATTTTATGTATGCAGTTTCGACCATTAAAAATATGCCTTTAATATTTTATTACGTTATTTTTTTGCTTTGTTTAGAAAGCGTTCAGCTTTAGATGGCTATGCCGTAATCGAATAGATCATTCCGGGACTGCGTCGTGTAGGACGACGTCGTAAAGCAATTTTGCGGGTAGTTGCAAGCGAAAAGTTTTTGTGACGCTTTCATACTGGTAAGTTAGGACTCATCTTTTAAACATTACATTACTAATTAATTTAAATCTATTATTTATATCTATTAGTTCTGTGGGGCATAATATAGGTATTATACAATAAAATTGATATTAAAACAATGTGGCTCACCTCTTGCCGTGAGCACTGGCGCTCGCGCATGGCGCGCAGCGAGCCGTTCCAGTGCAGCAGCTGGAACACCGTCATCAACTCCTGGAACTCCAGCATCGTGCGGCCCTTGTTCGCCTCCAGCATGAACCTGCCAATGGAATACGGCTTGTATTATGTGTCTGGAACTATGGATACTGCTGGCATGAATTAGTCGCTAAATATCAGGCCTAAGGGCTCTGATGTACCTGTCTACACGGCTTTTTTTTTATTCTCCACAGGATTACCGTTTTTTCAAACTACAATCAGGGTCTCGACATAGCACATGGACATTTAGGTTAATACCTCAGGCATTAGGGTAGATATAAGGGACCGAGACGACACCTTATACTATTAACCCCAGAGCCTAATCCTGCGGTCGAAAAACCGGCCAAGTGAGAGTCGAACTCGCGCACAGAGGGTTCCGTTCAAACTTGTAGGTTTAAAATTGTTTTTTTTTTATATTTTCTCAAATTTACAGTTTTCAGACTTTTTCTTTAAGACCTTCCTTCATGCTAAATTTCATGTTTTTAGGTCTATGGAAAGCACCCTATAGGATTTGACTCATCTGCAGAATGTTCGAAAATAAGGTTATACCTAATGGCCGTATCTTGGATTGCGTTGATATAGAAACTTGATTTTTTTACAGCTTCAATGTACCGCAGATAAGCATTTGCTGTTAATTTCAAATTGATACGACGCGTTCCGGGTCTTGACAGATGGACAACGAAGCTCTAACGCTACAAAGCCCTAATGGAACTTAAAGGGTTTCGTTTCTTCCTTTTGAGGGACGGAACCCTGAAAGAATTATCCTTAAGTTCCACCTGAACGCTGCGATGCCGGCGCTAGGGTCCTGGTGTGCCGCCGCGTCGCCCGCGAAGCTGGCGCGTGCCTCCGCGACCGCCTTCTCGATGAAGTGCTCCGAGATGCGCCGCGACTCGTGCTCGTTGAACACGCTGTTCATCAGGGCGATCTTCGCCGCGCTGCGCCGCGCCTCGGCCTTCGTCGGGCAGTTCTGGGAATCAGAAATATATAAAAACGTGATGGAATTAGTTTTATTCTCCATCCTAGAACCCGGCGAGAATCCACTGCGACATAGTACGTCGCAGATTAATACAGTGTGCGGTAAAGCCGGACTGAAAGATGGCTAGTCGCTTCGCGTGTCAGTATCTACTCTTTCGCATGACGCAAAACACAAGAACAGGGACCACAAGGCAATAGTTGTTGTGCAACAGGGATAGTGGCCATAGAAAAGATGCAATCGATACACGTTATATTTATCGAGATCGTATTGTATTGACGTAAGCTGCCGCGCGATCGCATCGAACACTGTCTTATGACAATTCCATATATTAATACTTTTTTTTATGATAGTATAAGGCACACGAGCGCTCAGGCCAGCGGATGGAAAGCTGAATCTGAGATTCATAGACATTTGAATTCTCAAGACTATAATCTTAAGACTGCAATCCTTAGACCTCAAACGCGTTGCCAACCCTGAGAACTCAGATTTAATGCATCTATGCTAGTCATTTCACCGGTATAAGATGGTGGTAGCGCTCCGGGTGGACTCTACACAGGGTCCTACCACCACTAAAGACAGTTTTCGAAAATCGTTTACGATACTTCTTTTTGCCAATGTTAAGCTTCGTTTCAGCCGATAGCTGCCGATGTGAGTACCACAGAGCAGCGTGACGTAGATGGGTGGGCAGTGTGGCCTGACTAGTAGATAACCGTGGCTTCACTTGCCAGAGGGTAACTCAGACTCATCTGAGAGCTGCCGAAGCAGATACCGCCTGGTGACGTGACAGTAGACAAAAGACAGTGAAGGATGATGTCTTGTTTTAATACTTAGCACGTGCCCATCTGCTAGGATTAAAAGCTCTCACGTCTAAAAATCCAATACAGGCACCACTTGGTAGAGTCATAGCATACTTAGGGTGCGACTTCGTTCATCCTCAAGATAGTTAGCTCGTCTCCACCTGTAAGAGAAGCTAAATCTCACCTGGAAGCTGCCGAAGCAGGCGCCGCCAGGCAGCGTGACATAGCATACGTAGGGCGGGTGGGCAGCGGGCACCGACTCATAGATGACCAGCGCGCCGGCCGCTCCACCTCGAGATGCCTTCACCTGCCAGAACTCCTGCAGGGCTTCCACCACGTTCACTGTCGATAGGACGCCATCAGCTGTTGAGAAAGGATAATATTATTTTACGAAATCTACGCATTAAAAAATAAAGTGCTTGTTCTAAGTGGGTCGTTTGAACCACGTGACAACCGCATTGAATCATAATTAAAATTGAAATCTCAGCTAAATTTTCATGTGTTTCAAAACAGCCAAGCATCTATTTCTACGAGTATTAATCAATATGCAAACCTGTTAGAGAGCTAAATAAAATCCGTAATCATATTCGCAAAGTGTTGAACCGTTAATATGTTAAATAAATAGATATAAATAATAAATATCAAAGGACAATCTCACACAAATTGACCTTGTCCCAAACTAAGCTACATAGGCTTGTACTATAGTTACTAGACAACGATAAACGACGACTTATATAGAGAAATACATAATTAAATACATAGAAAACATCCAAGACTCAGGAACAAATACTCGCGCTCATCACACAAATATCCGCCCTTACCGGGATTTGAACCCAGGACCGCTGGCTTCGGAGGCAGGATCACTCCCAACTAGGCCACCGTGTCGTCGACTGTTATCATGTTGCATTCGATATCACAAGCGGACTTCAAACCGATGTTCCTCTAAAATAACTCAGACGCTAAAACAATGCCCTGGAGCACGGCCTAGTAGATGATACGTTCGAATATGAAACACATGTTCACTTTTACAACTAAGTCTACCATCGCCTTTACCGGCACGATTTCTTGGGAGAATAGAATACGTTGATACGTTTCAAAATCCTTACAAGGCTTTGTTACTCAAACAAAAGAGTTACAAATAGGCGAGCAACGTCAAGCGATAAAGTAGGTAGATCCGCGCCACAATGTAGAAACATGAAAAGCGAGGAAATCTCTCGATTTGCATTTCCCGCTTCTGATAGATTAAACACAATGTGATCGGGATCAGAGTCGCAAGCGAACTACCATTACAACTTCGACGTGCTCTCCTCGGAGCTCAATCGATCGTTACTCAATATACATTAAACGGATGGATGGATAAACAATTTGTTATCTTCGCCTTAGTGCATAAACTGCTTTGCGAATTAAGTATTATAGTTTATCAAACGTTATAGGTAAATGGTAATTTATGTATGTAACTGTTGTATCCTGTCTTTATAACTCACAAACAAGCTATTACTCGTATTGCTGTAAACATGCGCCCTACGCGATATCACGATTAGCACCTAGATTAAAAATAGGTACCTATTTAAAATTTATAAAAGTTTAGTATCATCATTCCTTAAATTATTAATTGTTTCATTGTACCCATATTAATTAGAAGAAACAAGTTTATATATAAACGCCACAATTTTAGTAGAAAACCATTAATAATTAATTCATTTTAACTCTTCGTCTTACGGCGCTTTTCCTACAATTAACCTCACTATTTTAAATAAAATAAAGCACCCGTTTTATATCCTCCAATGGGGAAGTTTACGAGGGAATCAGAATTCATTGCTTTTAGATTAGTGCGAATCGAATTCCACTCTATTATGCCCAACGAACTTCCCAAGATGTCTGCCGGTCGGCGGCAGATCTCAGAATAGGGAAGCGCCGTAGACAGCTTCTAGAGCTTGTCGTGTTTTCATTGCAAATCTAGAAAGTAGCGGTGGCGTGTGAAAACTGATCGAGCTATAGAAATCTTGGGAAAAGTTTAGAATAATAACTGGTGTAGAGAACTAGATTTTAATTTATCTACAGAGTATAACGAAGGAGGTTTAAAGATTGATCTTTTTACCTTTTGATAGACTGGTTTTTTAAATACCGTTTACCTATAAAGAGTAATGTTTTTGACCTGTTATTGTATGTTTGTATGGATGGTTATTTGTTTCCTCGTATAGATGAATGGGTGATTTAGATTTTTCTTAGCGTCACGAGTGTCACTAGGGGTTTTGTTACTTTTAATAAAACAAATCAATAAATTAGATTGAAAAGCGTATAGCATAGGAATTTATTATATTTATAGACAATAAAATCCAAACAGTCAAGTGTCTAACGCTTGATTTTTAATACAATTGTTACTTTTTTTTTAAATCCATGTCCTTATTCTGTTTTTAGAAAGATTTTATTATGTACAATTTTGTATATATGTACTACCTATTCAAATGAAATCCGTAAAATAACTTATGTCCCAGCAAGTTCCATATTAAACCTTGTTTTGATCATAAAAGCAAATCCCTCGCATGGTTAATTAGTGAATGCTTAGATTTTAGGCGCAACGCGTCGTATAAGGAGGCGGAATGTGATTAGTCTTGGCGTTGATGGCATTTGCAAAATGCTAATTTTCCTATTTAGATGTGTTATATAATTAACGGTAGCCACCCACGGGCTGCCCACGCTGGTTGTCACTGGCCACACAGAAACTTACTTTTAATAAAGGCCGTCAAGATTGAAAACATCGTTCGTTTTGTAAAAATCGAAATAATTATCATGTTAAAAAGGAGGGGTTCTGTGTGCGATTCGTAAGTATGTATATTTGTATCTTCACGACTACTGTAACTATTAAACTTCATACGCAGTTCCCTTCCCTGTCGTTAAGGTCACATTAGTACAAAAGCCAGTTATTGTTTAAAAGTGACTTAACTATGGCTAATCTTTATTTACTTTTTGTTTGGCCTCGCCTGCTAAGAAAAACAAGTTCAGGCAAAAAAAGATACGTAAACGAAGTACATGTTCTTATAAAAAGAAAGCAAGACTTTCGCTTAACCTATAAACGAGCAAAGAAGGGTTTCACAAACTAATGCCTAATTGCACCTATCCTTTCCGATGTTATGTAACAAAACAAACAAACTTCCTTATACAAGAGAAGGCCAAGTCTTGGAGTTGTTATTCAAAAGGTTAACATTGTAACTTTCCATCAAACATGACAAAATCATAATCAGAGATTCTAGCATTCTCTCTATTGCAACGGAAACTTGACAAAAAATACCCTAACTATTAAAGATAAAGTTTGCTAATGTAATTAGTTGAAAAAAAACAGAACGTACCTACAGCAAACGACAGTGTTATTTTTATCTTAAAGCATCAAAAATATGTACTAAGTACTTTATTATAAATTATTATTATGGGGACCATTTGGGAAATAATAAACTCTAAAGTGACATTTTAGCAAGAGTTTAGAGTCTCAACTCCAACACCAGACCAAAACGACAAATAAAAAAAAATGAAAAATATCTTAAGCGAAAGCACGACATGAATTTAAAACGAAAACGATATAAATTTAAATTAAAACTTGAGTTATAAGCACGTTTACACCTTCAGAAAATCGTCGAAGGTAGCACTATACGATTAAACAGAAAATTAACAAATTTCCTTTTGATGCAATCCAAAAATTGCCAAGTACTTTAGCCTTTGTTCGAAATATGATGCATATTAGAATATGTAAATTTACCTCAACTTTTAATTTAATATTTGAATTATATTTTCCATCTCATTAGTATGCCAGTGTCGGCGCCTCATCAGACTTAGTGCCGTGCACACAAGCCCCGCAAACAGCGCGTGTGCACCCGGCTTGATTGGGTTCGGGATAATGCAGGAAACTCCAACACAATTTATGGATAAACATTACACATGCGCAGTTCATCAGGATAATAAATTGTTAAGGTAAGGCTTAATTTAGATAAGAGAAAATATAATAATTTTAACTTAGGTCTGCTACACAAACGGCCGTATGGTTAGTATTTTTAATTTGCGTACGTGTCCTAACATTTAAATTGGCGTTTTGCGGTTGCGTCTATCTAAAAATTAAGTGCGGTGCAACCCATGGCGGCACTTCCCCAAGATAATGGAACGCCGAAATCACTGCTCGTTTGTTTAGTTTCCGTAAAAAAAAATTAGTTTAACTATATGAATACTCCCGCGTGGTTACCGAGTTAGAATGGTGCCACTCCATGTCTTCCCGTAGATGTTGTAAGAGGCGACTAAGGGAATAAGGTATTGTAGTACTGTTAGGCGATGGGCTTGACACCTGTCACTACACTGTTTAATATCTTAGCCTACTTGTGCAAAATGTGGTTACATTATACAAACCTAGTGACGCCGTTCGGGAACTAATAATTAATGGCGTATTTTTTACAAAATAATTCTAGATTAAACAGAGTATAAGATAATGAAATTTTAATGGTAAGCAGTTTAACAAAATACGTAAATAAGCGGTGTTAGATCTAAATTTCCCGGTGTGACACGAATTATGACGGTGACAATTTACGTATTTTGTCAAGCTACTAATGATTAAAATTTCTCGATACCTAATAAGCAATGTGTCCAAATCTTTTACAAAGAAAGATTAAAAATGTATTAATGGCGGGCGCCTTTATGGCAATGTATTTCTGATCAAGCTATAATTAAATACTAATTACAGTTAGTGAACCATAAAATTTAATTGCCAGGCAATTTACGTAATGTATGTCTTTGAACATATATATTTAATGCGAAGGTCAAGAAAGCAGTTTGAACAAAACCGCAGGGTCGACCTAGTTTCGAAACGGACATGTCTTAGAGATTATGAGAGTGGTGAATATGTTTGTGGGCGCTAATGTATGTTTAATGTTTAATTCAGGTTTGTAGGGTAAATAGGATTGATCTGCAGGATTATTATATAAAGGTTAAATTACCTACTCTGGGAATTAAGGCGTGATGTTATGTATGTATGTAAATTACCTACTTACATAACATCACGCCTTACAAGCATGGAAATGAAGATTCCCAGAGCGGGGTAGGCAGAGCTACAGAAATACCAACAACTACAAAAAGACTTATTTATAATTCTGTAACCACATTTAGCACAATCAGGCCAAGAAGTTTAATAGTGTATTAGTGACAGGTTGCAAGCCTATCGCCTAACAGCAAGCCCAAGCCCTTAGGTATTTCATTAGTCGCCTCATACGACATCCACGTGAAGCCGGGGCGGGTGATCACAAAAGATAAGGTTATTAATTTGTTTTGCAACAATAAAATTATGACCATATTATGGACCTTTGGTTTAAGCATTAACTGTCTATTATTAGTGCCTGGTCAGGTTAAAGTGTCCACCACTGGTGCCATCACCCTAATTTCGAAGAGTCATAATTCCAAATACTCAAAATTCCGAATTTTCATAATTTGGAATGCAATGTTTTGATAGAGGATTATTTTTTTCAAACCAAAATTTTAAATCAAATCTACCTTAAATATATTTTAGTAGTTATTAAATTAATTATGCATTTAATATCAAATAGCTCCAGCATCAAATAGCGTTCGCAAAAAATAAATTCGGGCAAATGAATATTCAGAAAAAAAGTAATCGGGTTTGTAATGTTTTCTTATTATAAGGGACTACGTACTTCACAGAAAAAAAAACTAGAATTCGGTAGTTGCTACTGGTAGCTTATGGGGCAAAAATCAGTAGATCCCAGTTTAAACTAAAAAAAAAACAACGAACAATTTTACACAATCCAGTCCCAAACTAAACTAAGACAACGATATACTTAAATACTTATATAGATAAAATAAATAAACACTTAGACACAAAGAAAAAATCCAAGACTCTGAATCAAATAACCGCGCTCAACATACAAATATTTGCCCACACGTGAAACAAACCCGGGACCGCTAGGTTCGTTGGGTCACTAACAACTAGGCTAACACGTCATCAAAGAGGTGGGAATTGGCTAAAAGTAAAATATTGCCTTTAAAAGCTCTTGTCGTTGGCCGGACATTTAGATTTCCCTATTCATCAAAATCACTGTCGAGACAAGACTACTCTAAAACGAACTGTCAATCGCTTTATTTCTTATGTACGTTGTAATAAAGGCGTTGTTTACAGTTGTCACTTCTTCCCATGTGCAGTTAAAAGCTGGTCGGGTCTAGTTTAGGTTTATAGGAATCGTAAAGGTCCCATAAAGACATGTTTCCTGGAGACGTTCAATTTGGAAAGCTTAATTGAGTTTGAAGTTCAATCAAACGCTTGCTTTATATATAGACTAGCGATCCGCCAGCGACTTCGCTCCGCTGCAAATTTTCGACTTTCCCGCTGGATATTTCATTTTGTTCTTTCATAAGAACCTTCTCCTGATAATATTAAAAACAATAAAAAAATAATCAGTGGCATCGGTCCAGCCGTTCACCGTGATGACCACCTTTAGTTTCACGTGTCTGTATGTAACGGCTAAAAATCACGTGTATTCGTGTGTTTTGTTTCCGTTATTAATATTAAGCGAAAAAGGGCAAAAAATACGTTTGTTGTATGGGAGCCCCACATGAATATTTATTTTACTCTGTTTAAGTATAATTGTGGTTAAAGCGACAACAGAAATACATCATCTGTGAATATTTCAACTGTCTAGCTATCACGGTTCATGAGATACAGCCTGGTGACGGACAGACAGACAGACAGACAGTGGAGTCTTAGTAATAGGGTCCCGTTTTTACCCTTTGGGTACGGAACCCTAATTAACAGTACCCATATTTAACAGACCATGAAGTTTATCATGCAATGATGATTGCATCGTAATTTAAACAAGTTGAAAGAGAAAAAACTCCATACATTTTACCACCCAAATTCCCTAATGTCTTTAAAATTATCCTCAAATAAACTGCAAAGAACGCCTACTTAAAATTATATTCTTTCGCGAAACTAATAAAGTAATCAATCTTTTCTCCCTGTAATTTGACAGAAAGATGAATTGGCTCCCCCGGGATGCTTATCGGGGGATAAGTGGCCCACGTGGGAATCCCGGAAATAAAGAAAAACTCCGCGATCTGGTTAAAACATCTTTCTTTGAAAATTTCACGGATTAAAAAAAAATGAGAATTTTATATAAGACATACTATGAAGGGATAATCTCACAGAAATTGGATAAGTCCCAAACTAAGCTTTTAGGCTTTAAGGTATTCTTCACAGTTTAGATTATTACAATTTCAAAATTATTACAATTTCAAGTGGCTCATCAATACACATAGTCTGGGCCTCCATTCTCCTTGAGAAAACCATAATGCTATTGACGTTATCGTATTGTCAACGTTTTGATAGCTCTTATTTACTTGACAGTAATGGCGTCCGAATTGAAAAACAATACGATTACACTTCAAAGGCTTTACGGTTTAACCAAGTTGAATAGAGAAGGACCTTTCTGTTGTCTTCTTCTGTATTAGCAATACCATAATTTTGTAAGATAATATTTTACTATACAGGGTATTTTTTTACCAGTGCACAAATTTTAACATATGATTTTGTTTCTTTAATATAATATATTACGGCAATAAAACGAATTCAATATTTTTTTTGCAAATTACCTTCTCGTGTGGACACAATGTCACACTAGAAATGATGACATGGGTTGTCAAGCTGTAGGTATGCGATACACTGTATTGATATTCGAAATTTGAAATTTCATGCACAGCTTATCAGACAACAAGCCCCTCTCCTACTGATATTCTAAATTTGAAATTTCATTTATTAACTTACTTACCAACACTCCCCTCTCCTCGCACCCCTGCATTAGAGGGTCTATGAATATCGTTAAGTTAGTGGAGTCATTGAATCGGCAATATCTCTAATATTTTTTAAGCTAGAGTAAAAATAACACAACATGTGTTATTGATGAAGCAAATATTAAAATTTGTGCACCTATTAAAAAATTACCTTGTATACGCACAGTTAATACAAATAACACCATACAAAAAAGGAATTTATTCAAAAGTTATTTTTTTTAAACGCAATAATGTCACTATTCATTTTATATTTTTGTCATTTAGTGTCACTGTTGAATTTAACGGAAAAAAAGAAAAAAAAAATCGATGCGGGAGATTTTCGCAAATAAAACAGGTATACAAGTAAATAAACGACCAGACTGGACCTCGTTACTCTGCCGTGGTGGTAACATATTACTTCTAAATAACGAACAGATGCTTTTTTACCGACTTCAAAAAATGAGGTTATACGTTCCGGTTTTTTTTTTATATGTATGTTCACCGATTACTCCGTCAATTGTGGACCGATTTTGAAAATTATTCTTTGGTTTGATAGAGTATACTTCCGAGGTGGTCTCATTGTCATCAAATCTGAATCTGATGAGGGGATCAGTGAGGAATTGAGGGAACTCCTCAAATATTGTACGCAAACCTATAACGAAATATGACTATAACTTTCCCACGGCGTTGCTAAAATAACTTCTTTTAAAAATGTAGGTACCAACCTAATAGGTTAGCCCAACTGAAGTCGGCCACCACAATATTTTCAACAAAAAAAGTTGACAACGTCCTCCCCCCTTTTTGAACCCTTTAGGGAATGAATTTCCAAAAATCCCTTCTTCGTGCTCCCCTAAGATGATATCCAGATTATGTCGAGCGGCTTCCGATGTGCGTCGATCAATCTGTTACCCAGTCAGTTTCTTCCTTTATATGTATAATACTAGCGACTCGCCCTCGCTTCGCTCCGGGTTAAAGTATTATACATATATAAACCTTACTCTTGAATCACTCTATCTATTAAAAGAACCGCATCAAAATCCATTGCTTAGCTTTAAAGATCTAATATGCATAAGTACTTACATAGGGACAGGCAGACAGCGGAAACCGACTTTGTTTTATACTATGTAGTGATATAGAATTGATAGGACCATTTGTACGTCAAAAGTAGATTCAAATTTTTGTATCTAGTCGCTTTACACTCTCGTAAGCAATGTCAAACAAGATTGTCAAATGTGTTAAAGCGATAAAGTACGACAGTGATCAGTTACTTTTGATGCGAAACCTACCTAGCTTTTGAATGTAAGGAGTACCAAAGGTGAGGAGATAGTGGATAACTAAGTACTTTGAAATCCGTAATTCGAACTTCGGATCGCCGGAGCTTTTTTGAAAATTAGTGACGCATCGTGAGCATAAAGGATAGCAATAGACAAAGTTCGAATTACGGATTTCAAAGTAGAGTCCCTGGAGAGTAACAGGAATTCAAACTAATCTATCGAAAACAGTACCTCTTAAATAAATTAACGACCCATCATATACAATCGTATGTTAAATGCCATCATATTCTAAGGCGAAGATAAACTGAAATTTCTCCAACTCCTTCAGTGCTAAGGACTCCTGATCGAGTCAACTTCGTATTGAAATTACGAAACGTGGCACTGATAGTGTCAAGACGTTACTCCTTATCTGTCGTTATTGCTCATTGTGCGCGGCTAACGGGCGGATTAATCGCCCTCAGTTTAATTAACATCGGGTTTACAAGCGCAAGCACGTGGGATCTCCAAGTAGAGGAACCATTACATATGTTTTTGACATTTATGTAAAGCAGGTAAATATTCAACAATAAATAGATAAAAAATGATATCTAGGGTCTAAAATCTATCACAGCTGATTTCTCTTAGAGAACCCAACGATTTTCATCACACCCATACACACACACATGATTTTGATAAAATGGAAAAAAATGGTTGATACGTTTGGGAGCCACGATGCCATAGAAAAATAAATAAACACGTAAAATTTATAACGCAGTTGGCGGCGGTGGTTTGCGTGGGGGGTTTAAAAGGTGTTAAGCATTAATGTTCTAACTATTGGGAAAATTTCGCGTTATCAAAAAGAGAAATATGATAAAATAAGCTTACGTTTAAACATATCACAATTCTGGGGTTCTAGTGAAACTGGGTGTGATTTCTGAAGATCAAGTGCAAAAGGGTTTAAGTCTAGTACACTCCATTTATGTATATAACCTTTTTTATTACAAGTTAAGTCGACTTATAAAAAAGTAGAGCCAAACCTTTTCAACTATAAAAGACTAGTGGGTAGGTACTCGTAGTTCACGAATGGCTTTAGATAAATTATTTTGATAAATCGGTGGCGGAAACAGTTGAAGCTCTGCTAGTTAGTTTTATATTTTCTTAAATATCGTAAAATATGTTACAATATACGATATAAACCATATTCCGATTAATGACAGTAAGGATAGTTAGTTATTGTTAATCTTGCGTTGGGAACGGTAGAGACTATGTAATAGTTTTAAGGATCTTTTGTCCAACATTAAGGGAATAAAGTATATGACTATGACTGAAAATTGGTCCTTTTCGAGCTACTATAAAATATAAATAGTAAGTAAGCTGCAGTAAGCTGTGATTGCGCACTCAACTAAATACTATATTATAAATGCGAAAGTTTGGATGTTTATTATTCAAACATGCTAGAACGACTGAAGGGTCGTTTTAAAAAAAAATACATAATTAAAGTTACTCGTACAAATTATATGGGTAACTTTCGTAAGGAATCAATTAAATTTTGTTTTAATTAAAGCCCTGAAATATTTATTATTTTGAAAACGTTTCTGAAAGGATCTGGATGAAATTTAGCACTGAGATAGATTACGGTCTGGAATGGAACATAGGCTACCTTTAATTCCGAAATCAATGTTCCCGGGGGATAGCAAACTTACGAATTGTACACGGAGGGAGTCGCGGACAGAAGCTAGTTATAATAAGACAATGGAGACATAAATAATCAATAAAGACGGTGACGTTTTTTATAATGTAAAACACTGTGTTGTTGAGCTATCATTGAACTCTGTTAATGGCAGTGTCAAGTCACAAAAAGGAAATTGCGTCAAAATTTATCATTGGCTTTCGACAGGTGTTTTTAGCGACTCAACAATTTATAGTTAGTGGTTGAGTGGTGGGTGGTGTGGTTGCAAATCACGCAAACATATTCTTTCGTATTCTTCTGTGTCTTTTTTTAGGGTTCCGAAGCCAAATGGCAGAAAACGGAAACCTTATGGATTCGTCATGTCTGTCAGTCTGTCCGTCCGTATGTCACAGCCACTTTTTTCCGAAACTGTTAAAACTATTCTGTTAAAACTTGGTAAGTAGATGTATTCTGTGAACCGCGGTAAAAATTTCATACAAAAACTGAAAAAAAAAACATAAATTTTGGGGGTTCCCCATACTTAGAACTGAAACTCATTTTTTTTTTCATTGAACCTATACGTGTGCGGTGTCTATGGATAGGTCTTCAAAAATTATATGGAGGTTTCTAAGTAATATCATTTTTTTCTAAACTGAATAGTTTGCGCGAGACACTTCCAAAGTGGTAAAATAAAATGTGTGTGTCCCCCCTGTAACTTCTAAAATAAGAGAATGAAAAAACAAAAAAAAATGTACATTACTATGCAAACTTCCACCGAAAATTGGTTTGAACGAGATCTGGGTGGTTCTACTGAGGAGGGACGAAAATGAAGTGATTTATGGCACAACATTTTTTTAGCATCTAAGGTCAGAAAAGTAGCTTGACGTCTAGCTTAGGTCGTTATTTTACTGATCTCAAACGGGCCAGTCAAAAAAATTAAATATACCAAATTTATGACCATTTAAAAAAAATATGGGCCCAGGAGACTGAGGCTATGAACAGGATACTGAGTATTGATACAAAAAAAACTTAAAACCGTTGTAAATATTGAAATAAAATTATGTTTTATTAATAAAAATAGTTTATTATAATACTGGCATAACAATAGTGTCTTCCATGGAACACTTTTATTGTAAGACCTTGACTCACAAGTAATCACAAAATGACACAAATTAGTATCCTTATTACAAAATTAGAAAATTTTAAAAATGAATCAAATAGTTTTTTTTTGTATTTTTTACACAACAAACATTGTCAAAGTTTGTAAAATAATTATTGAAAATTAAATCAACTTACATTTATTACAAAACCTTTAAGGTTACATCAGTCTTCAATAGTTTCATTATTTGTAACTTAACAGTAATCTCACTATTCATTAACATCAACTACAGAGTTAAAAACTCAAAAATCTAAAACTTAAAAGTACTACTTAATCAGTCTCATCATTATAAGATTAGGAACTTTGCATAAAATTATGAAAAATAACAAGTTTTCTAAACTACTACAAAATGGCAACATTCAAATCAAATTTTTAGTATTTAAGTAAACAAAAATCAATCCTTTTAAAAAGAAAAACATCTCAATCTTCAGTCTAAAGACAGTATTCTTTGTAGTCAGAGTCCGACGAGCAATCTGGACATGTAAATGAGATAGAGTCACTTTTGATGCAACCAATTTGTGCCCACTGACGACATAAAATACACTGGACCCAATCGTTTCCCGTGGTATCTTCACTATATAAAGTACCACAGATAAGGCAACAACAATCATCCGATTCTTTGTCATTTGCCCTCTTCGCTTTTCCAGCTTTCGATTTTTTTTTCTTGTCTTTTTCGGCTGTTTTGTTTGGTTTGTTTTTGAGTTTTTTCTTAGTTGTAATTTTCTTTATCTTATTTGTTTTATCAGCTTGTGAAGAGTCTTTGTCTGTATTTATTTTGCTTTTTTGTGTGCCCTTTTTTGATTCATCTAGGGAATCAACGAACTTTTTAGAATTTTCGGCTTTTGTTGGACTAGCAATGGTCTCATTTGGGAAGAGATCAGTAGGGTCAATTTCTAAGTCTGGCATATCGGCTAATATTTCCGGATTCTCCAAATTGAGAGAGAGATTACTCATAGTGCTTAGGTTATCTAATTCTGATATGCCAGACTGCACCCGACCTGATTCGGTAAAAGGTCTACGTTCCATAATGCTGGTAGTGGGACTATCAGCTTCAGTTCGTTCCGAGTCTAAATTTCCATAGACAGCATCGACCCTATTCCTTGATTCTGAGCTGTATTTTAGTAAACCCAGTCGGTAATGTTCACATCCGTTATTATCGCAGAAACAACTAAGAGACTTCATTATGAGCCTTTTAGGTAAATAAGCATTTCCTTGCACTTGGTGGACTTTTAATGTGCCAGTAAAAGGAATCAAACTTCGTTGATCTTCTGAAATCAATCGCGACATGTCATCTATATCACTATCATTAACAACAAACAGTGTTATATTGGGGCATCTGGTTTGAATAGCTCCACAAAACTCGTTGAGGTTAGTTATATTACCTCCATAGGCCACTATATTGTCTGCTGTTCTTTTACAAACCGCTCCAACACCGTCAGGTGCTCCTTTTCCATGACCTGCTTCGGTGTAATTCCAGGTCCAGTTTATGATTCCAGGGCACAAATCTGGAATTTTGCAGGCCAAAACGTAAAACATATATTTATTTCTGTATTGGGTGACAGGCCCATCACTTAAAAAGTGTATATTTTCAACTTTTTCTGGCAACTCTTCTAAAACCGGCTTAAGGTGGGCCCAGATGGCGTTCACGTTATGAGACAAGTTTGTAGACACTGTGCAGTATGATCTAGTCGACTCTTTTAAATATACAACAACTGTATGAAGCGAGAGTTGTGTCCGGGAGCCCCCAAAATGGAAAGACTGAATTTCTTCATTATATTTTGTGCAGTAATTTTCCGAAAAGTCCATGTGGACTACAACGTCCTTTTCAGTTAGAGATTGCTTTATCATTTTTAGTGATTGATACTGGTGAACAATATTCAATTCATGTTTGAAAAGTTTAACCAAATCGTTCTCCAGTTTAACTTTAAGGTCTCGAGCTGATGTTTCAATATTTTCTTTCTTTTGTTTGGTTACAGGTCGTTCTCTTTTTGTCTTAGGGTCCACAATCATTTCTCTTGAAGAAACCCACTGTTGGTAGGTAACCAGTTTTGTGTCGTCAAAGTCTTCGCTAAATGAAATGGCTTTATCAGAGCATAATTCACAAATTCTCTCTAAACACCTTTCATTATATCTGTCGCAGCATAAAGAAGTTAATAAACTTTGGTAGCTTGTGTCTTTCAGAAGTTTTGCAGTGTTTAGAGCACTGACAACTAATTGTATGTTGCTGTGTAGAGTACACATGCAAGTATCTCGGTCAATTACTTTTGGAGCCACTATCCAGAAAGGCCTCAACCTAGCAAACATTGAGTAACTGATGAGAACGTTGCCAGACTTTAAAAACTCTTTATGCAAGTTTCTGAGAGTATCGAGTTGATAGCGTTTCTGTTTTCTCACTTTATTTTTAGTGATGAATTCTTTTTTGCCGGCACACAATCTGCTGTATTGATCATCTTCTAGAAATTTTTGTACCTCATTCTTGAAGGTTTTTCTTGTTTTTTCGTTTAATTTGTTTTGTTTTTGTGAGTGCCACACCTTTTTGTACGTGATGAGTTTGTTTTTTAATTTCCAAATTTTACTTTTTTTAACTACACGTCCCATAAGCAATTTGTTTGCAACTCGTTTCTCACTCTTTGTGCTCAAGTTGGTAATGTTTTCTGATAATTGCTTTTCTAAAGTGTCACCAAACAAAGCTTTTTTAACAACTTCGACTCGTGTGTCTGGGTTTTCAGCTAATTTTTTCATCTTGGTACAAGGCGTTAGTTCCTGTGGGAGCTGTTCTTTTCGTTCTCTCTTCAGCCTGTGGTATCTTTTTCTATACTTCTGTAACTTGGTTTTTAGTGAACGTATAAAATCATTCTTTTTTTGAAGTTCTTGGTTACGCTTCTTACGCTGCCTCAACGCTCTTTTTCGTGCCTGTGCTAATCTAGGTGTCACATTTTGTGCATTTACGACTTGCTGCTGCTGATTTGAGTTTACATTTTCATCGCAACTAGATGGCGTGTTTTCTCTTACAAACTTTCTTGCCGCCTTTTCCAGAGCAGTTTTTTTATCATAATGAGTTTTGGAATAGTTTCTCCATTTTTTGCGGGCTTGACGTTTTTCACGATCCGACATATTTGATACTAATTTTCTTTGGCCCTTTTCTTTTCTAGTTAAATATTTTTGCCGACTTTTTTCTTTTTGAGCCGCTAATTTAGTAGGATCATTTTTAATTTTTTGATATCTAAGCCTTTCAGCTATCCTTTTTTTCTCTAATCTTTCTTCCTTAGTAATATTTTTTGGTTTTGCCATTTTGCCATTTTTCTGTAAAAGAATATAATGAAATGTATATACGGTTTTTTACATTGCCTACACATATTTTACATTTTCTATCTAAAAATGTACTTATTTAATTTCAGATGAAAATGTAGAAAAAAATATTGTTTTTAATCAATAAATAATGAAGTTTTATTATATATATAAATCGGAGTTTTTGCTTCAGGTAATTCCCAGCTTATTAATTTATGATAACTATGATCAATAATATGTAACTAATCAAATAATACGTAAATGTACTAATAATTAATATATCAATCATGATGAACTGGATTACTATTCGTGCGGATCCTTAATGACTCTCAGTCTCCTGATTCATCCTCAGTCTCCTGGCTATTATGTTTCCAGGAGACTGAGGACAGGATACTGAGATTATTTTATGTTTTTAGCCAATAACTACGTTAATGCAACATTAATATTGAAATTATGCAATTCTGTACTCTAATGTAACGAATTTACGACCTATGAATGCAAAAAAAGTATGCAGAAAACAATGGATTTTAAATAAATACGTACCAGGTTACTGTTAAGTTGACTGGCCGTAGCACAACCTCACTCACACAACTTGCCGTAGCGACTAAGCCAACTGCGAGCCAAGACGGACGCGAGTGGTTGTTAGCTAACTTCACTTCGATCTTTCATTCAGACCGGACAGCAACGCGCTAGACGCGGTAATTCAAACAGATTTTAACGTGTTTTGATGTAGCAGGAGACTGAGGTAAAAACCGAGAGACAAAATATAATGCACTTTTTTTTTAATAAGTTTCGCATTTACGGTGAAATTCGACAAACAGATTGAAATTACATATATTATAGATTTCTATTTTAGTGCAGATATACCGTACATACTCAAAATAAAGTTATGATGCAGCCTTTAAGCTTTCATTTCGTCCGAGAGACATGCCTGGAGACTGAGAATTTGGCACTTTAAAGTACGATTTTTGGAAGATATTATATTAAGGGATGAGCTAATTTTTAGTGTCATACTAGAAACCATTTAGTTGTACGGTTTCGATCGTTAATCAATATAATTTTCCTACAAAAACTATACAAAATAAGGTGAGCCGCGGAAAATTCCCTTGCGAGTAGAACCACCCATCTAGAAAGTAGTTTTATTAAATTGTCATAAATCGTCTTGCTGCTACGGAACCCTTCATGGGCGAGTCCGACTCGCACTTGACGCTTTTTTATTTATGGCGACCCACCGTGTTTCTGCAGCGATTCCGCCAGTGTCAAGTAACTAAGTATAATGAGAGACGAAAATTAATGACAAATAAACGCTGGACATTTTTCCCTCCCCGAGTTACCGCATCCTCCCCCTTATCCATCAACGCACTAGGTATAGGTACCTACCTAACGTTCCTGTTTTGGTTAAAGTGTTTTTAAGAGGACCTACTTGTATTAAATCCGTTCATAAGATTGTATATTTTTCATCTATCAAAAACGATGTCACTTTCTTATTTAATTCAACATTAATTTCATTAACTAACAATAACAACTCGTTCTGGCGGCTGCATTAAGAGGTATTGAAAATCGGATGAAAGTTAGTTAACGAACGTTTGGTTAGGGTTACTTAGACATTATTTGTAATTTTTTATTTATTAAAATCATCGTCGAAAATAAAATATTCTATTAAGAAAATAATTGCATTAACTAGCCTGCTCTAACTTTTACCTTTTTATTAATAAACGCATGATTGCTATTATGCCTAAAATATTAAAATGTCTTTATTTTCCTATTAAATTGAATTACGACAGAAATAGACAAAGAATAGCTTAGGTTCTTTAACAAAAATAGGTTTACTGTACCTATACGAATAAGGGGTTAAATCATTAACTGCCAGCAGAAGAGTAATTTCCAGTATAAATGAACACTAACATGTTCCTAAAAAAACATTGATTATCACGCAAATGCGTTAAGAACACCATCAGTAATGAAAGCCAACCTATTTTCGCAATTTTGATATAAAAATGAAACTGCACCAACGAACTCTAATTAGAATATTTACGCCTAAACATACTTGAAAGCCCGTTTACGCAATTTAACCTCAAAAGGATCACCATAAATAATCCAGTAAACGAGTTTCCATACAGTTATTTTTGTTGAATATATTTATTGGTGGTTTGATTGCCTAGACCGGCTGAGAGCTAGAACCGGAGAACACAGAGTCGCCTCTCTCCCGCCTCGCGGCCAGGAGGTTAATTTACCTTTGTTATTCCGGCATTGTTTGACGTTTTAGCTGCACTCTACGGCAATTACCATATTCTGGAATTCCGTTAAGACCTCTCCGGCGGCGGCTTTTGACAAACTCAAACCTCTCAAATACGTACCTTACGCACGTACTATTCAAAGTAGATACGAATCAGCTGATCTGGCCTTAAGCGTTAAACATAAATGTGGCACAAAAAATCCAATAAGAATTTGCAAAACGGAATCGAGTTAATAAAGTCGAGCTTCAAGCCCCGAGCTTGTGACTCAGGCGCGATGCGTTTGCAAACGTTGCTGAATCATACTGGATTTGCAACTTGCGGCGTAACAAAAACTTTATTTACTACCTGAGTCACTGCGGAGGGTTTCAAGCGTTTGTTAGGAGTTAGAATACACGGTGGTTATGTGATCAGCTGACCTCTGTAAACGTCATCGTAGAGGGGGGCTAGCGCGGCGTCAGGCGCGCCCCAGCGCTGGGGCTCGGGGTACACCATGCGGCGCCGCGTGCGCAGTCGGCGCGTGCGTCGCCGGCGGCGGGTGCGCGCGGACTGCCCGCCGCTCGCGCACAGCGCACTAGCGCAGACAGAGCGCTACCCTGAAAGCCTGCGCGAGCGCACACAGCGCACGTTCTGAGCTTTTTAACAGTAGTCATATACAGGTCCTTATTGGTAAGTAATACAGGAAGTAACAAGAACCCCGTTTAATACAAAAAACCGTTTGTAGGGTCACTGACTCGTGGCACGAGGCAAGATAAGAACTACAAAATTAAAAAAAAAAATGTTTTGTTCAGAGTAAAGTTTACGGAACTGCCTTTTCTCTATAAAAAACATTTTTAATTTTACTAATACATGCGGTGTAGGACCTGAACCTTCGGTGAAGTAAATATTGTAGAATAAACAAATAAAGGAATCCTTATTTATATTCCATGATTTTGTTTTTTAATTCGAAATGAATTCCAATAAGAATCTAGCTACCTAAATACTAAAAGAAGTTTTGTGATTGATGTCAAAGTAACTTTACTCGTGAACTTTCAACTGTAAAATGTTCTGAGCTTATAAATAAGAAACCTTATCTAAACCTGACGAGTAGGGCTCTAAGTAGTGTGATAAACGACCCAGTTTTCGTTTTATTTTATTGTTGCTTCCCCTTATTACAACGTTGGTATTAACTTTATTTAAACAAAAAAACGTAGCAACTTTTACAAAATATGTAATTTATTATTTGGGATTTTTTCGAACAAACTAAATAACATTTTCAATGTACTCCATCCAATAGTCTAGTTGACATCTACTGTCAGCCTACAAACTTCGTAGTTTTCGCAATACATTGCTGGCTTAGAAAATCTAAATTCATTAATATTTAGTAAACAACAAGTTATTTTCAAAAGTTGTAGAATAAATGTTGTTACGTTTGTGGTGTGGAAACGATCCCTAAATTTATTGCTCCTATTACAGGCAACACCCGGTATAGGGCTATTGCTATTACTACACTTCGTTTAAAACTAGACATGTCTGTATACATAGTGAAAGTCTATACCTGAACTTGAACTTAGTTAGTCCCAAGTTATTTTATTTTTGGGAGCGAATTCAACACGACACCGAAGCAAATTTTCATTTTCTTGAGTGCCTCTTCAACTAGTGGGGTCGGCTATCACTTGCTGAAGCCGTCTCTATCTTGTAAAAGGCGGAAAAATTTGGGTGCGATGAATCTCTATGTAGTCCACTAGTCCTTATTTTGTATTTAGACGAAGTAAACTGACAGTTAACAGAAAATGTAAAATTCACATGCCCTCACTTGTTTTTTTTTAACCTAACCTAACCCAACCTATATATTTGTTATACATTACAGTTAATAAATGGACAAAAATGCGGCAGGGATGTACAATGGAGAATTTATACAAATAATTGTCTTAATTGCGCATCCCTGAAGTGCATTAGTTCAGTTTGTCTAAAAGAAAACGAGACCTAGAACTGAAACAAAACAATGCAAAGTATTCAATTTTGCATCCTACCTGGGGGGTGATTCTCTCAACACAGCGCTGCGTCGATGTTATAGGTGATGTTTTGTCCGGCAAGTTTAAGAAGTCCCGTCGCAGCGTACAAAACATATTTTAGCGCATGCCTTCTTAATTAGGCAGCTTTATACGACACTGAACTCTACTCACTGCCTGCTGCCTAATTGGGAAGGCACGCGCTAATATGTGTTTTGTACGCTCCGACGGGACTTGTTAAACTTGCCGGATAAAACTTCACCAATAAGATCGACGCAGCGCTGTGTTGATAATCACAACCCTGTAAAGACATGGGTAGACGTGGATCGTCACGGTTTGATTACTCAATGATACTCAGCTCTGAGAGGGCTATGTTTTATGTCTCTGAGGAATCAAATACAGAACAAAGACATTCGGCAGACTACTGTGGAGGTCGGGAACTATTGAATTAAACTTTGAAACAGATAAATAAATCTAAACACTGCTATGCACATCACTAGGTTCTAAGTCTGTTGATGACAGCGATCTGCCATTTCTACAGGAACACAAATATAGGGCCATAGAGGTGAAGGTCTTCAACCTTTACAGTTTAATAAAGCTTTCGATGTGCCTCAAAGAATTTGCAAACTAACCGGACCTACAAACGCTTGGTCTGATGAGTCTAAGAGTGGAGACCACGAATCGACCAACGAAGTGTAGGGTTGGTGACAAGGTGGACCGATGATGTTCGCTGGGTTGCTGGCAGCAACAGGAGAACAGCCGAAGATCGGGTTCAATGGCATGCAAAGGCAGTGGCCTATACCCAGCGGTAAATTGGCTCAGGCTGATGATGTATGGCCGTAATACTTTTTAATACATCACCACAATTCTTTGCTGTGTTGTGTTCCAGTGTGAGGATAAGATAAACGGTGAGATTACTAGCCTTATTCCCCAGGGTTGGCAACGCATTCAGAGTCTTCGTAATGCGGTATTTAAGTTGTAGCATTGCGATTGCAAATATCCTCCAGGGCCTCTATTCCACTGCGTTAAAATTATATTGCGTTTGACGTGTTTTGATATTATTTTAACTCGGCCGCCATTACTGTCAAGTAAATAGTATCATAATTTTGACAATACGGAAACGGAAACGTAGAGTAGAGGCTCAGAAAGCCGTAGGTTCGTTTGCATTCACTTTGCCAAAAATACATTAGACCTTGTATTGACACATAACGTCACGCTTTCATAGAGTAGGTAATGCTACAGAATACCAACAACTCTAAACTTATTGATAATTCTGTAACCACATTTTGCACAATCAGGCCAAGAAGTTTTCCAGTGTAGTGACAGGTTGCAAGCCCATCGCCTAACAGTACTACAAGCCGTTATTCCCTCAATCGCCACTTACGACATCCACGGGAAGACATGGAGTGGCACTATTGTAACCCGGCAACCACTGTATTGATTTCTTAATTTTACACATGTTTCCTTGGCGGGCAGACGTGGAGTGACCTCGCTGCGGTGCGCTGCGTCGCTTCACTTTCGCACGGTCCGCGACACTAGTTTAATTGCAGCCGCTGCACAAACCGGATCGATTGTCTCCTGTCGGCAGACGCGTGCAACCAAACCTGCAGGTTACAACTCGCCACCGAGGAGCTTTATAAGCTACCGTCGCACCGGCTATGCATCACTACTTTATACAGTGTGTATGTAAACTGTTTTGGTAATATTGCACATAAACAATTACAAGACATATTTGCATCAATATAGATAATGTACATACGCGAACTTATCCCATATGAGATCTCTTCCAGTTAACCCTGAAGTTAAACAAGCAAGAGGATAGACAAATTTAATAAATAATACATACATCCGAGAGGCAGATAAGAAGTAAAAGTAAACTGTTTTAATAAAATACATACATAGATAATTAAATACACTAATATATACTACCACATAAGGATCAACACTCAGACTCCTCTTGTTGATTTAGTCATTGTCATTACATCTTAGTCCCGAATATAATGTTGACATTGGGTTAAATTAAATAGTGTTGGGCATTTTATTATGACACAAGGCACTAAAGTGCATAACATTTTTATTGCGGTACTGTACCGTCATCATCACTTTATTACACTCATATTAGTACTCGTACATAGTATAAAATAAAGTTGTTTTCCGGATCTGTCAATATGTCCGCTAATTCCTCCTAAACTACGCAACGGATTCTGATGCGGTTTTATCATCAGTTAGATAATTTGTCACAAAAGGTTTTTATGTATAATACATTCTGGTGTTACAGAAAATTCAAATAGAAGCAAAGGGAGGGCGGGTCACTACTTATAAATATTTTTTGACGATTCGCAGCAACTGTAGAAAAGTACAGTGTGGGAGGTTTTAAATGTCCTTCGGGATTGTACTTCTCTCTCGTTTACATACACTCACTAATGCGAGTCTTACCGATTATACCCGAACCCGAAACACGTTTAAAGACCTTTTGCAGTGTAAATTTTATTCCGGTTTTCACTAACGTAATAGATAATTTTTGACAAGTTTTTAATATTTATTTTGTTTAAAATCCGTAAATAGGGTCGTTAATTAAGGTTTTGTCCATACGTACATACGTATGTAAGTACGTATTATACGTACATACAACGGTTTTAAAATAGGTCCTAATTTTGTATTTACGAAGAAACTATTAAATAACAATTTCCTTATAGCGTCGCGAAGCCTTTGGCCCACACTTTCCCTTGTAGATTTACTCCATTAATCTACCATCACTCATCGCTCATTCGCTTCGCTCGTGCGATATGCGAACAGCTATAAAGCGAGTGAGACAAAACATGCTGTCTATTCGCTCACCCCGCGTACAAAAGACTTCAACGGGTTTCAAATGAAAGACAACGCGCTTTATTTAAGCTATAATCTAAGGCAGGCATAAGTGTTAATTATTAAGGTGGCCTTTTAATTATTAATTATGAATAAATTTTTAATAACTCTCGTAAATTAAGTAGTTAAGTGTTTATTAATACTTTGCTCACGTGTTTAGAACTTTGTTATTCGTGTTTAGTATTAAACTTTTAAAATATAAAATGGAATAAACTGCAGATGAGATAAATTTGTTAGTAATTAAACTTTTTGTAGAATAGAAAATTAGAAATATAGTATTAGAAGCATTAGCGTACTTATGTCCGCATAAATCCTTTTGGTAATACATTAAATCAATAAATTGTACCTTTATAAATAATATTGTCAAAACCAAAAAAAAAAAAATTAAAAAATGGCTATCTGTACTTACTCATATTACTTTAAAATCCAAACATGTGTAGGTTTAACATTGAAATTATTTCAAATAGGCCATAATCGTGTAAAAACAAAATGTAGGAACTTATCTAGAAATGAGTTTGTACTTAATTGCAATCTTGTCAAATTATACTGGAATATAAGAGGCTATCTAGCTATGGCAGCTGTTTCCGCGGAAAATAATTTAGTATGTAACAATATCAGTCAAAATCAGCAACTATGTAAATATAGTTTTAGTCTTAAATTTAATTTACCTGCGTTAATGGAACTGTCGGACTTAAATCCAGTTTTAAAACTAAAACAAGATTTACTTTTATCGTGCAAGTGGTCCTAATTGGGGTTATATTGTACTCAGGAAAACCATATTGCATTGAACTCGGCCGCCATAATTGTCAAGTGAATAAGAGCTATAATAACGGTGACAATACGTTAACATGCAAAAGCAATATGGTTTTTTCGAGTTGAATCCCCTGATCGTACAAATGAATAAAAACATATTTCAGTACTTTAATAATATAGTAAATGTTCAACAAAATAGTAGATTGTTCAACAAGGGACTAAAGTAAGCCATTATGACACGAGATATTTATCCACCCGAGCAATGAACTTCGAGTTTCACTACAGCTTTTTAGTCTCGAGTTAAACACTGCTTTTCGCATCGATTGCGAGAAAAATAAATCTTAAATTATAATGTTGTTATTACAAAAACTTGAACAACCGTTAAAGAATTGTTTAGTCATTTTGAATTCATAAAAAACTGTCACTTTAACTTGTCTGAAACGAGTCTAAGATTTTTGTAATAACAGCGTAATAGTTTTAGCATACAACTTAAAAAATACAATTTAACAGGCTTTTTATAAGGAACATTATAAAAAAAAGTACTTTAGTCCCTAGGAATTAAAATATCACTTTAGTCCCCAGGGATTAAATGCATCACATTAGTCCGCTTATATATGGCTATAATGAGTCATTTTAGAGCGAGAAAAGTAAAAAACATATTTTATCATCGATTATTCCAAAAAAAAGGTCTCGGTAAACTCGTCGGTACCAGGAGCGGTGAACTATGCAGGGACCGCACCGACCAGTTCATTTCGGATTCGCGATAAAAAATACACGCGGCGTGTCATTAGCCGCTCCCGCGCAATTATTAATCTTATTCGGAGAAATCGGCGCATCGCCCCCGCCTCCCCTTCCTGTGAGAGGTGCACAGAGCAACAGCAGTATGGCGGTTTGAGCAGGGCCTTGATTCTTATATTGCTTCAAATTGTCCATGAAATTGAGCCACTATGACGTCACCAATATCATTAAATAACGAAGTAAAATGTTCTAATACAATTTAGAATGGGGCTGTGAGTCCAAGTGTTTGTACCTTTCTAAGGTTTTTTTAATGGCATGAAGAATCCGAACGAGGACACATTATGTATCACCTGATGGTAAGTGGGTCCTGGGACCCAAAGACATTTGAATATTCAAGACTACAACCCTAAGATCCATCCTCCAGGACGCAATATCTCTACGCTAGTAATTTCACCGTCTTATCCTCACACTGAAACTCAACAATGCCAACACTGTACTTGGCGGTAGGTTAAAGTATAAAGAGGGCGTTAGCGACGTGAAAGGACACCACCACAAAAAAAAGAGCTGTACACACCTATAAAGCAATCAAAACGATACAGGGTCTCCCAGAACTTGGGGTAAATACTCGTAGTTATAAAAGCATAAAAAATCCTCTTTTATACCGGCTCCGAATGCTAACTATACGATGTGTTAATTAGTTTAGGATTTATACTAAGCTTTTAATGATACTGGTAAAGAACGCTACCTTGCGGTGATTCGCTACCTCTACCTCCCTAAGCAATCAAACTTAATACCTAATCCTTAATAAAGTAGCAGTATTATATTGAATCACACCATAATTCCAAATTTCAGTACCTATTTGATATAAATCCATACATTTTGAGCTACTGCATTTCTCGCTTTTCATTCGTACTGAAAATATTTTTTTATCTCAAAAGGTAGAAGTTTATCAAAATTAAGCCGTTAACTGTTTTCGGGCGCCACGTTTTCAACACGGTGCCAGTGGCAAAGAGACTAGATAGCACATCGAAATCTTTAAATCACCAAATTTCAAAACTTTCAGAATCCTTTCCAAGGCGTGCGTTCTACTGGGTAAAGCCCTAAAGCGATAAAATTGCCTTTGACATTTTATCGTAGATATTGTTTTTAACCCGGCCTCTATATCTGTCAAGTAAATAAGAACTATCGTAACGTTGACACCCCTTGACCCCCCTGCCCTGTAGGTACCACCAGGTGGCCTGTGTGCTAGTTTGCGGACACACCAAAAATAAACCGTTTTTTTTAAATACCTATAATCAGGGGACATGGTCTCAAAAAATGACCTAGTCCCAAACTAAGCTCTAGGCTTGTACTATGGGTACTAGACAACTTACTTATATAAAGAAATACATACTTAAATACCCGTACATCGCACCCATCTCAAAACTATCTGCTCTTACCGAGATTTGAACCCGGGACCGCTAGCTTCGGAGGCAGGATCTGCACTATCAACTAGGCTAATGTGTCGTCAAATGACTGTACTACAAATTGTACCGTTGTATTACTGTTTTTAATACGTACTCTGTGGCAGGACGTTCACTCACTGTGTGACATTACCTTGGATAAATGTTACTCTCAAGCCAACACGAGTCGTTTTCAACTTTATCACAAAGCAGCAAGAGCTAAGCGACTAAATTATATCCCTATCACGACACATATCAAGTTATAATACTTACCCACTTTGCACACAAAAGCAATAACGCATTCAACTATTGCCGTATAACAACTAAAGTATTTGTAGTTGTAACTACTCTAGTAGGAGTGGTAAGATTTCAAATAGTTGCATCTTGGATGTACAGTTAGTTGCAAAACTGAGTCAATATTAGCACCTTAGTAGAATGTAAATAAGTTGATGATAGTTAAAGGTATTTTTAAATGTTTAATACGACAAGTACTCCTTCAAATTTGCTACAAATACTCCTACCAAATGATTTACCTGTCATTTACAGTTTTGCTTGAACTGTTGAATTTAACTTTTTTTATGTGTCTAATATTTTAATTCTCTCTGTGGCAACCCAAAATTAGGACCCTGATAAAATTAAAGAAATTGTGCCTTTTTAAAATAAGTAGAAAATTATTAAAATCGGACATACTTTTGGTGGCAGTTATTGGCAACATTAGTTCGGTGCATGGTTCACTTTTGCACCGAGACAAATTAGCCATACAAACTGGTTGTTAGTTCACTATGGTAGGGGATAAAAATTCTGCAATAACTAGAAAACTACGTCCCTGATTCAAGCAGTTGATAACTCATTTTAAAAAGAATGGAATTCTCTAATTTAAATAGTTTTCTTATTTGGGGTTGCCATAGAGAAAACTAAATTACACAACAACATAAATTGAATTTTTACAGTTTTTGGTTCAAAATCTTAAAAAAAATATAAATGATAAATAAATTATTTATACAGCAGTTTTGTAGCTTACTTCAAGGATAACTATTCAGCATTTGAAAATAGCTTTAATTGTCATCGACTTATTAACATTCTACTAAGGTGCTAATATTGACTCAGTTTTGCAACTAACTTACCTATATCTCTGATAGAACTGTAATTTAACGGCAAGCCTTGCGATATATTTACTTATGCAGTAACTTATCTACGGCTTTATGCGATGGCAGCGGCAGAAACAAATGCATAGAAATCGCCTCGTGGCAAGAGTAAACCATCTGTATGTAACTATGTCTTAGTTGCATCTACGCCATCGTGCAAAGTTGTTAGCCATTCCCTTTATGGAATAGGGGACATTTTAAAAACGGTGGGGAAATAACCAGTGGGCCTAACACGCTGCCACGGGATTTTGACATAGACTTAAAATAAAAAAAGTGTTTTTTGTGTGACTTGACTCCTTCTATTACTAAGCAACTTAAACACCAGGTGGCTGTCATTTTAATAATTTCATAATAATATTGGACACTAGTTCCCGTTTGATAAGTAGTTCCCGTGGCAGCATGTTAGACCCACTGGGCCTGTAAAGCCTCCGACCGTTTTCTAGTCTACATATTACTGCTGACATGTCTTCTTCTTTGCAAATTAATATTGAAGGTAGGGAATAGTAAAACTTACAGTGTTCCATACAAAAGATAGAGCTATATGGCTGCTATAGATTCCCTCTTCCCTACTGCTATACGGCATCAAATTTCCATACAAAATGTTATTAAGGTTTTGGAACTGATACTGAATCAATATGTAACCCCCCCCCCCCCCCCCCGCCCATTACGGTCCGTCGGGATCGCTTCCATGTCCCTTAACCTTTTGTTCGCATTGTTGTGTTCCGGTATGAGAATAAGACAATAGGTGAAATTACTAGCATTGAGTCCTCAGGGTTAAAAACGCGTCTGCAGCCTTGGGATTGTAGTCTAGTCTTGTGATTGTAGTCTTGAGAATGAATATATGAATCAGGACCTCAATTCTACTGGGTACAAACCATATTTAATATTGTCAACATTTTGATAGCTCTCATTTACTTGACAGTCGAGTTAAAAATACCATAACACGTCCAAAGCTATATGGTTTTACCGCGTTGAATAGAGCTACAGGTGGCGTGTGCTCGTTGGCATTCTCCTTGCGTTTAAAAAACCCCAAGGTAAGAATCCAAATAAATTACCATCATGGGCGCCAAATATGTAAGGCAAGCCATCGTATTAACATTAATAATGAAATCGCAACCAAACCGCATTGTTATTCAAGTAAACGGCGTTCGTGAAAACGATGACATGAGTTTGAAATACAAGGTCAAGTTACGTACATTTAATTTTGTATGCTGGACGAGACTTTACTGGCTATTATTGCATTCTCAATTATGTGTGTACAGTCGCCATCATATAACAGAGCGAATAAAGTGCTTACTAACACATATTATTATCTGAACATGACTCTACTGACAAGGCGTTAGAGTGCATGTTCAGATATTTTTAAGCACCCTGAAGAGTACCTACAGATATATTTGATGGTGACTGTAGATTCAGTGTCTAAACGTGCATAATTTAGCAAGATTCCATTCTATAACTGATGTAGTTACAGTCGACCATAGACATTTATCCACTTTCGCACATTCCATTCAAGTAGGGTGCAAAAGTGCATGTCTTTGTACACTCGGCGTCGAAAAAATCGCACCTGTTGAAATTCTCAAGAGGCCTCACAGTCATACCTTACCATAGATGAAACCTGGTTTTCACTTCTCTCGCTCTAAAATGATTTATAATAGTCATGTATAGACGAACTAAAGTGTCGCATTTATTTAATTTCCTTAAAAAACCACAAACAGCCAGATACATGTTGCCATTTGAATATGTTGCCTTTTTCGTCGGATTGCGCGGTGGAGCCGGCAGGCTGGGGCTGGGCATACAACCTCCACCGCCGAGGTCTTCGTTTAGGAAGTTTTGTCTATGTTTGTTATGGTCTCACCCCAAAAACAACTGGCTCTTTCTGCATTACAGTGACGGGTTGAAAGTAAAAATGATAGCGTTATTATGTTGTCATTTTTTACGTGTCTATATCAAAACTATTATATTTTAAGATTTGTTTTTCTAGTAATCGAAGTGAAAAGTAGTGTTTATTTTATTTCTCAAGTAAGGTTTTTTACAATATTTATAAACAAATGATATTTGCATGTTTCTATTGTTAGCCTAAGAAACCATGTATTTTGTGAGGTGAATAAAGATTTTCGATGATCTATCTATCTAACTCGAGACTAAAAAGCCATAATGACACTTGAACTTAATCCATTGTTGCTTTGCTCGGGTGGATAAATATCTTGTGTCATAACTTAATGGCTTACTTTAGTCCCTTGTTGAATTGTAATGTTGATGATGACTCAAATAAAAATACATAGTTTAGCCAATTTAGCAGAATGCACAGTGAAGTTAATGACATATTTTTTTTATTACATACATACTCATACATGTAAGTCATTACCTTCTGCCCTGCTAACATAAAATGCAGTATCTGAGACAAAACTTCTGTAGCAAATTGAACCTTATTACTAACGGTTTAGGGTTGAATCTGCTTTGGCCATTAAATCTGAGATACTGCTTTTTTGCTCAGGAGGGCAGCTATCCTTTGGATTTGTACAGTCAGGGTAAAAGAGAGTGGTGTTATGTTTATGTTTAAAGCCTAATTTGTCCATGTGTCTGCCTGACTGTCATCACTTTAGGGCCAAACATTAACTGCTTTTATTGCCAACTTTAGGGATTAAGCCAAATGTTAACTAGTGGATATTATAAGATTACATTTTACCTTTCATGTGCTTAGGAGCAGATCTGCTCAAATTTTTTTTTTTTTTTTCACCTCCCGCGTACAAGGGGCTAAAGGGCCCCAGTCATATTCTTAGATTTCATAATTATACTTGAAATGTAAAGGAAAATAACTTATCATAGTCTTTCCTATTCCAAAGATATAGGAATACAAAAATGTATTAAGTATAAAAATCATTGTAGCAGAAACCAGACAAATAATGTGTTACTCAGATGTCAGTGACATCAAAGTCATAGTATGGAATGTGGCATCTATGGAATGTCTAAAATTGCCAACACTCTAGGGGTTAAAAAATTCATTGTAAAATAAATAATTATATACAGAGGAACCGTTTAATTTGAACTATTCAACCTAGCAAAGTCCTTTACAATGGTAATACAATAAACTACACTTGGAGGCAAAGAAATGGAGCCACTTAGTACTGAATTTCCAAGGAAAGTTGCTTGATTTCTTTGCTCCAAAGTATATGGAAAAGTTGTGAATTTACACTTCGATTCAAAATAAGAATAGAAGATTCGCTACTTTACCAAGTGGCATTATCGTTATTTTCTTTTGAAATCAAAGAGCAGATTCGCAAATTAGCCATGGATGTGACGACGTACCTTCTAAAAAGGATCTATTGAAATTAAATAAGTATTATACAAACAAAACAAAAAACAAACATTAGCCAATGGGCTCTTTAGCAACATCAATAAAACAAATACCTTTACAAACAAGTGATTAGGAACTTTTAGAACATTAATCCATCATGGAAATAATTTACTAGTTACAGGTTGCATTGTAATCACACTACTTATCCTTCGACATTTACATTTTTAACCTTGGTAATTATTCAATTGACACTATCACAGAGCGACCCAATCGAAAGGACACATGTCATGTAATGTCGTCACATTGCATTGTGTCCTATTCATGGCCTCACAGTTGTGTATTGATATTACTTCTTTTTAGCGGGAACGGGAGCGGTGGGCGCGGCCGCGGCTCTTTGCTGCGCCGCCGACAGCTGGGGTTTCTCCGAAGCCCTAGACCTCAACTGTTTCTCTGCAACAGCATTCACCATCTTCGTAACATTCGCTTTCATCTTATTCCTTTCTACAGCCGTTGCCTTACTTTTAGCAGGCGCGTTATTCCGTTTGGTAACAGCTTTACCCTTCGCTTTCTTTGTTTTAGCACCTGCTGGCACCTTGCCTTTTACCTTTAACTTGCCTTGAGCCATTTTATTCACAAAAATAAACTAATGCGCCGTAATATCTCTCTTAGTGCGTTTTAGGAGCAAAACGTGCACTTGACGTTGACGTAAGTGAAATGACAGGTCAGCTGCGTTCAGAAACGCGACGCGAAGCTGTCTTTAACATACTGTCATACGTAAGCGATTTGCGCGCGAACGCGAAGCGATGCAACGCGACACGAATAAAACAAATAGCTTGCCACCGAGATAGTCACATGGGTCACTTGGTGGCTTACGTCAATTACATGCATTTTTCAATCAAAACATAATCGCTAATGATTGTCGAATGCAACTTGTCTAGCCCCACTAATGTGCTCAAAACGTGTGACCAATTGCGGATGCGTGCGATGAGTACAGCAGTCGCGTCGCGATTTTGAGATGGCGAAAACTCACGACACACCTCGTCGCTTCCCGTCGTATAAGTATATTTATTTTCTTATTTAGTAGTTAGACGATACTCAAGTCATTGTTGAACAAACATCTAAACATACGCTTGCCAGCTAAGTTAACTTTAAGACCTTATTTTGTTCGATCGATAACTGCCTCCCTGACGATCACGATTCAGTGGTCCTACTTATAAATTCGAAGATCGTAGTTATCGTAGCTCCACTCTTTTCACCCGATTTATTCTCGGGTGAAGAGTGACAGGGTCTCGGCACCCAGGGCAGTATTAATAAACTGATCTCGACTGTAATGCTCGTCTCAAGATATGTCATATATGACAGTTTCTTATGGTTTGACGTTTATTTTGACGTATCTTGTGACGGTTTGGTAGTACCCATCCCATCCTGTGGTGCAAGACAAGTTGCATTCGACAATCGTTAGCGATTGTTTCGATTGATAAATGTATGGAATAGACGTAAGCCACCGAGATAGTAACTTGACACTTACGTCAATTCCATATATTTTTCAATCGAAACATAATCGCTAACAATTGTCGAATACAAATTGTCTAGCACCACTGGATACTTAGGCCGCACTTCCACTTGAAAGTAATTGCTGCAAGTTTTGAGACGCAATGACTATTATGGGTAAGAGTGAGTGGCAAATATCTGCATCTCTGTCTTGCATAGCGTTGTTTCAAAATTTACAGCAATAACAAGTTTAGTGGAAATGCGGCCTAGTTTGTGCAAACCTAAGCTTACAGCCTGTATTATTTATACAGCCTGTATAAGTAATTCAGGCAGTACCTAACTTTTGAGAATGTGTTATAACGATATAATATTAGGTATGTAAAACCCATTGCTCTTCTTCTCTTTTTATATTTTGTTTTTTGTGACCTTGACTTTCTTGGCGGACATAGACAGACGACAAAGATTTTTTATCTCCTTAAATTGAGAATTGGTATTTAAAATAACGCAAGTGGGCTCAGGGTATGCTGCATTAGGAAAAGGTAAAGGGGTATTTAAATGAATGCACACAACATTTTCATAGACTTTTATTCTTAATCGACTGTTGCAGTATATGAATTCGAGTTTCAAGTTAAGAAATATACATAATATATAATATCTAAATATATTTTATGTACAGACAAATAGAAAAGTAGTCGAGTATAATAATTGGCTATCGATAGATCGAGCGGCGAGAGTGCAGGCGGCCGGCGAGCAGCGGTGCGAGCGAGGGCGCACCCCGCCGTAAAACGTCTAGAAAAATAGATAAATCGCTCAAAAACGTCTGAGTCAGTCGAAAGGATAGAAGGGAGCGGAGCGGGGCGCGGGGGCGGGACGCCGCGGGCGATCTGACTCGGCGCTCACGCGTACTCGGTGTCGGTGGACAGCGAGCGCTCGGCGGGCGAGCGCCGGCCCGCCTCGGGCTCCGGCGGGGCCTCCGCGCCGCCCGCCTGCGCCTGCGCGTACGCCAGGCTCTTCTGGTAACTGAACAGCTGCCGCTCTAGAGAGTAGTTCTCGGCCTGAAGAGCTGTGATCTCGCGTCTGTAAACAACATGTTCCATTGTTAAAAATATTGTAAATCATTTTATTTAAATCCTCTACAAACATCCCCAGATAAACATTATAAGATTATAACTTTCTTCTAATATTTGCAGTATATCCACGTAGCATGGTCCAACATACTATGTTAATCATGGATTTTACTCGTAGGTACTGTATTGAAAAACAGTAAGTATTAAAAAAGAATAAGTATGCTCTCTCACCTCATCTGATGTGCCTGAAGCCGACAGAGGTCATCGTAGATATGATAAGTTGCCTGGAAGAGTAAGTAGGTCTCGCCCCATTCAAGACGCACGCGCAGCTCGCCGCCGGTGTGCAGGAAGGGACAGGAGGCGCGGGAGATGTCTTCAACGCGTAAAGCGGTCTCCATCATCAGGCCTTCGTCCGCGCTCTCCTGCGCATAGTAGTGAGAGAAGGGAGCGCCGGGGAGTTCCTCCGCGTCTGATTCGCCAGCGGCGGGGTTAGCGCGGACCAGCCACGCCGACCAGCTGACGTAGCGCAAGTGGTTGCGTGGGACGTTGTGAACGTCGCGATATAGCATGTGCAAGCGAACAGTGTCAGAGTGCGTGTCGCAGCGGAGCGCCCACGCTTGCTTGTCGCGATCGTAGCAGGTGGCCGCGCGGCCCGCGACCGCCACCGAGAGGTCGGCCAGCGCGCGCGCGTGGATCAGCTCCACAGTCAGGCGCAGCCCCTTGTGCACGGGGCGCGGCGGCGGCCGCGGCGTCCATGGCGGCGTGCGCCCTTCCGCGTCGCTCACGCATTCTAACACGCCGGACTGCACGCGGCGCTCGCCCTCGCCTAGAGCGAGAGCGTACTTTACGCGGCATTGCTGTCCTTCGCCTGACAACCGGACAAGCCGCAGCGATAGTGGCTCCTTGCTCCAGCCGTTGACGGCGACCGTCCAGTCGAAGCCGGCGAACGCGATAGGCGGCGTGTCGATGCGCGGTGCGCGGAGCTCGCACGAGTAGAAGGTGCGCACGCGCGACATGGAGAGCTCGAGCTGGAACTCTCCCCGTGCGTCAGCGAACTTCGTGTTGAGTTCGGCGAGAGTGACGCAACGGCCGCGGCCCTGCGCCGCGCATCCCGCGCTGAAGCGGACCTGCTTGCCGGAGAAACCCTCATTCGCGGTGAAGTGGTCGCGGCTGAGAAGCGTGAAAGTGAAGTCTACATATACGCGCATGCCCTCGCATGCGCCTCGCCACACCAGGTACACTCCTGCAAATTAAAAAGGGATATTATATTATTGAAATATCTCAAGCCTCAACGGGCGAAGAAGAAATAATGCAATATAGGTATCTACAAACTTTTTAAATGTTCTTGTTTACCTAAACAAACTGCTTGGTAACTTTAAAACAAAACTCATTATTGGTTTAATCTTTTGAGAGAGAGTAAACAAAAACGTCCTAAACTACTTTCTTACTTTAGGTACCTAAGTCGTCTGTTCAAAGTAGATAACCTTCGTCAGATAGTTTGTCTCTCGTTAAGAAACTCTATTCCCCGAGCGGTTCTAATATTTGTCCAAAAACCCATTTCAGGATATTAGTACTTGGAAATAAACTTCTATCGTTGAGTACGACCATTGTAATATAAATTAATGACTTCATTTACTAAGTTGATCAAACTTCGCTCGAAAGGTTGTTAACCGAATCGGTGAATGAATTGAACAACTGCACTTTGCTTTGTAAGTAGCAATAAAATTATAGAGACGTAGGCATAGTATGAGTAGTCACGGCGTAGGTAGTTGAGATTATCAATTTAAATTTAATTGATCACGTATTCAATCCTTTTCACCTGAACAAAGTTGCCAGAGTATGTTGTGTAGAGAAATATTGTAGCTCGTTTAGCAACACTAGTATCCTGTCGTGCAAAGGAAAGGTCAACATTGGATATTGACCTTCTGCAATTTTTGATCATCACTACCATTTACACTCAGTCCCTTCCACTGCGCCTGCCGCTACCGGATATACACGGACGCGAGTGAGTGTTCACATTCAGCCTTCAAACTCCACGGAAGTAGGCAGCGCGAGCATGTAATTAGGTCACTCGCGCTGTCACTTCTCAGGGCGCTCTGGGAACGCTGGCAGCAAGTGGCCTGAATGTTAACACGCACTGCCGCCTGCGCTGCCGGTCCGTTAACTTCCGCACTAAAAACCCCCATTTTGGGGAGCGCCGGGCAGCGCGAGTGGCAACTTCAATGGCATGAGAAGTGTCGTGTTTATACACTCGTCCTGCTCGCTTCGGCTGAATGTAAATGAGGCAATAACTAACCGAGGGAGGCATCTGCGGAGCGGTTGAACGCCACCGCCCACCGCTGGTGCGCGCAGCCGAAGTCCTTGGAGGAGACGTCTCGGTCGGGCTCGCGCGAGGCGCTGCGCGTGACCACGAACGTGAACACGTGCGTGTCGCCGCGGTCCCGGAGCCGCGTGGCGCGGTACAGCAGCGCCATGCGGCCGGCGCCGCGCCCCGCGCCCCCCCACCGCCGCACTGACAATCAACACTATTTCACATTAAACAGACGTCAAAATAACAGTTTACTTATTAAACTTACACAAGAAAAGGGTTTGTATTGTCTGCCTTATTTAGTCCCAATGTATTTGAAATTAGAACTATCGCAAGTTATATTAGTTCTTAGAGACCCCACTTATATGTTAATTTTATTCTGTTTTTTTTGGTTCCGTCCCCAAAGGGAATCGTATTACTAAGACTCCGCTGCGTCAGTCACCAGGCTGTATCTCATGATTCATGCTATCTAGACAGATGAAATTTTCACAGATGATGTATTTATGTTTCCGCTATCACAAGAAATCCTAAAAACTTATTAAAATAAATATTTAATGGGGGTCCCATATAATAACAAACGTGTTTTTTTGCCGTTTTTGCTCGGTAAACTAAAACGTCCCCTTATTCCGAATAAAACCATATTGCCTTTGACGTGTTATGATATTGTTTTTAACTCGGCTGCCATTACTTAAGTAAGAAATACGGAACACGTTATAAGCAATAAAGTTTTAGCGTGTAGAATCTGCAGCCTTGAGCACTAGAACAAGTTACACGATTTTTAGTTAAAAACTATTGATCGATGCAAAGTTTGAGCTCACTGCGAGATCTCAAGAGGTTATTCGTGTTCATGTTAAATACGTAGCTTCCATACATTTAGAGAATGTAAGAGCGAACCCAAGCGAGTTGCACGGATATCCTGTTTAAAGAAGAAAACGTTCGGCGTACCTAATATTTTAAAATGCTAGACGACTATTTATTTATAATGAAAATACTACTTTACCGATGGAGACTACTAATTATGAAGCTTTGAATATCAAAACAGCTACTTCAACGGTTTAGCCCCATAATAGAAAACAACAATGCCTTAAATTCATGAGTTCCGCGCGTTTTCCGGGCAATAAACCGCGGTCAATAGCTCATAAAATCACAACAATCTCCGGAAAGAATTCTCACAAAACACTTGCGTGTTTCAAAAGCTAATTCCCTGTGTCGTGAAACGTGGAATTTAATGGCGGCCAGGTCGTAACGCGCGTTTTTCCCGCGATTTGCTCAAAATGGCGACGCACCGTTCTTCGCCTAACAAGATTGAAGTGGAAAAGCTGGTTCCCGTTATTATATAGCGCTACATAAGTATGTCCCGCCCGGATGAGTTTCGAGCAGTGAAATGCGACGTCGAATGTTTGGAGGAATTGCTCTCGAGAAGGACGTGGAAGCTACATCACATGTCTTATGTACAGTGTGTAGAAATAAATTAGCTAGCACATAATATTTTGGACTCTGCTTAATGCTTGCTAATGATTACTACGTAGAGTAAGGGCCATAGTCTCATGTCCCTTAAATAAGAACGTTTAAGTTCTACTAGCGTGCACTGTAAAAGTCGTTTAAACCGATGTACTCGTAAAAATTTAAAGGCCACCGAACTGTCTTACTATTATGATGCGACTTTATAAAACATAAAAGTTGTCTGCACTACAAGCTGAAGTAAACAATATTACCGCTATCTTAAGGGCAACCAACTTGCTTCTTGCTTTACGTTCCACCGTTATATCTAAGTGTTTCATACTTTCAAGAAACACTTCTATACGTGTGCACTTTCGTAGATCAACAAGAGTTGAACTAGTCGGCATACGTGCAAACTACTCGATTCGGTGACACACCTGCCCTCCTATTAGGATCTAGATCCTATGGGTACGTAAATGTATGTAAATTTGGCTCTCTCGGGAGCGGGTGGCATTTCGCACACGTGCAAGAATTTCGGGTGCGATATATTGCCGCGCGGCCCCCGCAGGCGCGCGCAAACAAGCCTCGAATAAAATATGCGGAACGATTCCCGATGAGTTAAATCCTTCGATTAATTGAGTTGGTGTCGGTTCACCGCGATCGAACACAATAAACATTAAGGGTTGAATATATTTTAGAAAATGTGAGATGAGAAAGACAAAGTCAACTGTTTCGTGGTATGTAGTGGAGGCAGCCATGTTAACAGAAGTTGCTAAAGTCTGATAATGATTCGAGAATTCAGGGGATTACCATGACATGCCTGAGCAATTCAGTTTAGGATGAGTGTAAGGGTATAGCTATATCAGTTACACGGCTGTCTCTTTCTCTTCAAAAACACAAACATTCCTTCAAGATCTAAAATGTCTTTATTTCAACGAGTTGGGTATCGTAAAGGTATAATAAACAGGTAGTTAATGTCAGTCGGCCGTTTTTATTAACAGCCAAATAAACTTATTCGCGTACAATTGCAGAAGCAGGTCAATATGACAAAGCTTAATCATTAAAATGTCACCTTGATATTATACTTAATCCCAACCACGCAAAGGCGATATTAAAGCTGTTAAATAAATTATACTTTATAGCCGAATACTCATGCATAATAATGTGCCACCTGTATATTTTATAAGGCGTGATTCGCCTTTAATATTAATTCCCATCCTCTCCCATCGACCGGTGCGACACTTTAGCGCTTTTTTATTCGCTTTACATCGACTAAGTCAACTCATAAACTGGAGGGCAGATAAAATTGCCTCTTAAGCGGCCGGCGTGGAGGAAATTGTATCCTCTACTTTTTTTTACGGGCCCTAAAATACACACGTTGATGTGTAGGCACAGGGGGATATAAAGTTCCAGGGCGTTGCGATACATGGGCTACTGTATTGTGTGTACCTTATTGTTATCGCTTTTGCCTTATGTTAAGAAAGGGTCTAATTGGAAATCTTAATATGTATTAGACTTATGCTACGCTAGCTCAAATTATAGTTATCCTTAATTCATTTCCGGCCGAATTAGTTAACTTTTTAGTGTTGTTGACTGGTTGTACAAGTCATTGTAACACTGACTTACCCTAACCGTATTTTTGGAAGATCTTGATAATTAATTGACTCGACTTAAAACCAGTTCAACACAAATTATTACCGGACTTGCAATACATCAGGATTTAAAAATCATAGCATAGGTATTACAGTAATTATTTCCTAATATATGTAACAAATATCCTGTTAGTAGCTACGTAACCATCTGAAAGCAATTAAACAAAGTACCTAACAAGAGAAGCCATGTTGTCAATAAGCAAAACAGGCACTCTGCGTGGACTGCATTGTTTGTTCTGCGTAGCATACTGTGTCCACTTCAGCCGAAATATTAGCTCGAAGCGCCGTTTTACTTGACATTTACATTACCACCAGTTAGTAGTTGTAATTAGGATCACGCAATAAATTAATTAAGCTTTACGGGATGTTTTGTCTGAACTTTACAGCTGTCGCTTATCTATATTACAGCTATAACGTTGATATAAACATCTTGTTAAGAGGGCGGGGGTTATATCCCCAGGCGAAGCGCTCATTGTGTTGTATGTGTTTGTTATTGTTATCGCTATTGCCATAACCTGAAGTAACGACTCAAAGCTAGTTGTTATTTTCAGTTTTTATATTTGTAACAGCCTGTATTCAACGAGTAACGACCAAGTACTTGTTAGTTAATTTATTACGCGTGAAAACAAAATGTGTGTAATAAATTTAAACGATTTCCCGTTGGTTGCGAAGCGTACTCGTAACTCTAATAGCCCAATTCTCGCGTTAATTGAGGTGATGTTTCATTCGAGATCTGTCACGTGTGCATCTGATAAATGCACACATTTTTAACATGTACTTGTTTTCTGTTACATGATGGCCGATATTATGAATAGAATTTTCGAATCGACAGTATTCTTGGGATACATTTTGTTTACTTGAATAACGTTTTTTTTTTTATGGCATCGAAAAGGCAAAAGAGCACTCAGGCCACCTGATGGTAAGTGGAAACTGTGACCCATAGATATTTACATTCTCAAGACTGCAATCTTAAGACTGCAAATGCGTTGTCAACCCTGAGGACTAAGATGGAATGCCTCTATGCTAGTTATTTCACCTACTGCCGGTTGTTTGATTCCATTGAAGAAAGTTATTTTAAGAATATTTATACCTAATAGTGACAGGTTAAGATAGAGAAGGAGGGCAATTACTAAAGTCAGCTATCAGTCTATCAGTGTTCTGTTGGTTCCCTAAGGGTCTTTCGCTTGTGCATGTGCTTGAGTATCCATTAATGCAGAAGATACTAAACTTTTTGTTTTGTATTATTAATGAGGAGCGAACTTCATTTGCATTTAAATTAGTTGTAACATGTTATTATTATATAATGCGCATTGTTCAATCTCTAGTGTTAGTCTTAATCTAGTATTTGTACCTAATAGTACATAATTACAAATCAAAATGAAGAAACGATGTATTAAGGCCATGGTTTTTAATTTGTCAGCGACAATGCAGACCATATTTTAGAAAAAGTCTAAATTTCACCATAATATGCGTTCTACCACTATGCTCCTAGGGACTCAGATATTCTCTTATTTCCTATTTGTTTATTAGTAGTCTCTTACTGGGATTTAACGACATAAATACGAGTATGTAGCGACGCCCTCGTGCTAACAACACCCACATTTAATACGAAAGAACCTTACTAATAATGTGTTTTTATTAAGTACAAAATCTACAACACCCCTTATCGTTACCAGACACGTAATTGAAGCTAGTGAGTTGTTGACACAAGGCGCCCTTTTGTCGCGCATCACCTTAATGATGAGTGCGATATCGAGGCGCGAGCGACTTGCGCTGAGCCGCCGATCGTAGGGGTATTACTGTTAAAACTGTCGTTTAATAAATAGTTAATACATATCAGGACAATTTAATACAAATCGACCTAGGCCTTAGCTTTTGGCTTGAACCTACTATGGGTACTAGACAACGACATATAATGTTAAATAGATAACATCCAGGGTTCAGAAATATGTAGAAAACTATTCTGCCCTCCTAAGCAAAAAAACAGTATGTCAAATTCGATTGCCAAAGTAAATTAAATCCTCGCTTCTTAGTAATAAGGTTGTGATTGCAACAAGAGTTTTATTTGAGTTGCTGCTATTTAGATTAGCAGGGCAGCATTAGTGCTCGTCGCTCATACCAATTCCTTGCCCTTAGGATCAAACTGAGGATTGCTATTCACGACCAACGTGAAAAGAGTTCCGCTTTGCATACATTTTGTAGAGCGTCTGGAGCTCTTCTTATATTTGTCAAATTGTATTATTTTATCCAAGCACCTTTCAACAAACGTATTATTACGCTGAATTTTAATTTCAACGAAAGGCATTTGTCGCCGCATGAGTAATTTTTTTGTTGGGAGAATCATTGTCTAACCTAAATTACGTAATGAATGTTTAAGATATCCTGAAAACATCACGGTTTCAGTAGAAGATATGAAATTCGATAAATATATGTATTAAGCACATGTTCAAGGTCATACGATTAATTATTATTTACGATACGGCGATGGATAATGTTTCTCAAGGAAGGGAGAATTTCTCCGAACAGTGTTCATACACTGCCAATATTAAAAGCATTTAAATTGTAGCGCTTTAAATAACATTTCTGAGACAATTAACTCGTTCCTTTTACAAACTTGTGTATAAAAATCGTCACTAACTAACACTGAGTGCAACCATCATCATTCTCCTGCCCTTATCCCAACTTATTTGACGTCGGCGCAACACGTCTTTTTCTTCCATACTTCTCTATTAGTCGCCATCTAGGTAGTCAACTCTGAGTGCAACCGTAAGGTAGTAACTTTCAAGTGTAACTAAATTTTAAACTATAAAACACATAAAATTATGCTACATTTTTTACGCTAATTTCTAGATCACCCTGTAGATTAAGAAACATTTTATATGATTTTATTTAGAATCATTTTATTCGACCGAACTCGAATGGTGCGAACTCTTTTAAAACAGTTTTTACTGACAACAAAATTTACTAAAAATATATTTTGCAAGAAATTCACCCGTAAAGCGATCCTTTCTGCATGTTACTTTATTTTACAGCGAAAATACAAACGACATTTTCTACAATAAACTTTACGCCCGGTAACATGTAAAATGAGTAAAAAATATCGAGTTACTGGCGCGGAACTGAAAAGCGAGCGTAACTGACAAAGCCTTGCGCAGACCTACACCACCGTATCCTGTCGCATGTCATATTAAACTGGATTTGGCAGGCAATGGTGTATACACACATGAAACTACGAATGACACAAAACGCGTTCTCGTTCCCAATATCATCTCGTTCATAGATTTAGTATCTCCGCGTAAAAAAACATGTGCAAATGTATACAAAATTCATCCACCTGTAAATAATGTATTAACCTGAGGCTCTATTCCAATTTATATTCTTGCAATGGACATAAAGGAAGAAAAGCTCACGGCTGCCTTAAAAATCAAAGAGATGTAAAAGGAAAAAGAAAAAGGTACAGTGCCGGCGTATGTATATTAGAAACGTTTATAAAGTCGTAAGTATATTAAAATCCTTAAGGGTAGTATTAAACATCTGTCCATGTGTTTGTGCATTAAGTTCTTTTTAAATATTTTTTCTACAATGTATTCGTGTTCTACTATTTATCCATACTAATATTATAAATGTGAAAGCGTGGATGTTTGTTACGCTTTCACGCAAAAACTACTTGACGAATCATCATGAAACTTTGTACACATATTCTGGGAGGTACTAGAAGTAAGATAGGACACTTTTTATTAAAATGCAAATGCAACTTTTTTGCGATAACCCTAAGAATATAAATGTTCCTGTTATTCCATGGGTGCATTATTATAATATTACATTAAACTTTATTTAGATAAAACAATTGTACCTTATGATTCAACAAAGTGAAGTCTCTAGAGATGCATGCCTTTTGCCATTTGCGGTCGGTCGCGGCTGCCGAGCAAGAGGCTAATCCGAGGAACTATGTATATAGGTACATACCGTTTGTCCAGTCAACATCGTTAGTCTATTACTATAGTGCCTTCTCGCTCTGCTGTACCAAATTACTAAAGGAATAAAGCGACAGTGCGATCATTTCCATTAGTGGGATAACGTTGACTAAAGCATGTCTCGAAATATGAGTAAATACGGTTTACTTCGCTTTGCCATATTACGCTTAAGTTATATCTACTGAAGTTGTGTTATGTTTACGCGACTGACCCAGAAGGAGGGTAGTGCTTTTCGCGCGTATGTATGTAAGTATGTCCGTTCCGTTGTGACCTGTAGCCTAAACGGCGTAACCGATTTTGAAGAGTGAGGAGTTGATTCGTCTTACTAGCGAGTAAATTAAAAAAACAACAATATGGCAACAATAGGAAACTAACATATGCATATAGACGACATAAAAATATGCAGACTCGTTTTTATAACTTGTTTTTTGTCTATAAGATGTAGCTCTAAAACTAACTTTTCATTCATTTCATACGTCACGTTTTAGAATTGCCTTTATTTGAAAACGTGTTCTCGGGCCCTAGCCAATATGCAAACGCTCCTAACGTTTTTCTTTTCTATCGCTCAAAATGTACTGTCATCCCATACATTTTGAGCGATAGAAAAGAAAAACGTTAGGAGCGTTTGCATCTTGGCTAGGGCCCCAGGGGCCCCAGGGGCTCAAAATGTATGGGATGACAGTCGAAACGTACGAGAATGACATTCCATACATTTTGAGCGATAGAAAAGAAAAACGTTAGGAGCGTTTGCATCTTGGCTAGGGCCCCTGAACTTCTCCGTAATATGTACCGCTAAAACTGACTGACGTTTTCATACATTATTTTATGTATATTTCTTCTTCTTCTCTTTTAATGGCAGCCACAGGGCTTGTGCCAATAACCTTTACGATTCGATGACGATACGAATGTCAACTTGCTATGCAGTACTAAATACGGACACGGCACGCTGATACCCATTACCGTACAAAATTCTCGATGAAGATACGTTACTTACTCGAAAGAAGGTAAAAGCATCTTATGTTCAAGATGCTTAACGCGAAAGTGAGCGATTTTCTAAAACTGACAAAATGTATGGAATTTCCAAAGTCGGGCGACGCGACCGTCTGGCATCTTAAGTTACTCCTATACATTTTCGATAGCGATAACGTTCTCGCAATGCATCTTGGGGAGGGCCACAGATCTGTGACTACACGCTGATGGACGAGCTTTATGTTCAGCACTGGACGTCTTCCAACGGCTATGAAAAGTATTTTATATGTGAAATTTGTTTTTAACGTAACGTGAATTACTTCACTTTGTATTTATAATATTTCAGTCAGTTCAGCAGGGCAAGACGAGTTGCATTCGACAATCGTTAGCGATTTTGTTTCGATAGACAAATGTATGGAATTGACGTAAGCCACCGGGATATTCACTCGGTAGCTTAAGTCGATACCATCAATTTTTAAATCGAAACATAATCTCTAACGATTGTTGAATGCAACTTGTCTAGCCCTACAGGCCATATATTTGTATTCAGTAAGTACAAACTTCAAACAGTAAAGAAAAAAGAAAATGGTGAAAGAAAGCGGTTGACGACGCTTCAGAGCCATGTTTTTCAGTCAGAACTTTTCCCTATTGATGTAAAAAATATAATGTACAACCCGCAATCACAGTTCAAAGTCTTTAAGTGTCTTTGGAAGTTCTTGTACAGATGATTATCTCAATTAAAATATATTTAATCACTTTCGTAGTTTTTCTATTATTTCCTTTACTTTTTTCTTTGTTCTATCTCATGCTTCGTCTGTTGTCATTGTTTGGCTGTTTTGGAGGATGTATGTATGTATATATTATATGGATGTATAATTATATGTATTTATTAAATTATTCACTTTATATATCCCTCTGCAAGGAGTCTGTCTGTTTTGATTAAACATAGAAAAATACTAATGGGTCAATGATAAGTATTGTTTATTAAATGTATAGCATGATTATTTAATTTTCATGTGGAATTTAAAATAAGCATGTATATGGACTTCTAAATAAAAAAATGACATTAACTTGAACAAGGTAAAAAAATCTGGAGTTTTTAACATAATATGTTAGTTTATAATGCTCAGAGTCTTTAGGAGAGGTTGATGAGCGATACAGACCTATTTCACGCTATAAAGCGATTTTTTTTTGGCGGTGTCTGATAGACGTCACCTCAGTCGCAGAGGGATATTTATATTTAGTCTATATATAAATAGTTTTAATTTCAAAATTTAAATAATTTAATTGTTTCTTGTAGTTATTTAGTGTGAGTTCTAAACGAATTAGTTTACACCGCCTACCATGACTTTGTGTCCTCAGTTATTTCTCTTACAAGGTTGTCTGGAAGAGATAGCTATTTAGCGGTAAGACCGCCTATTGTATACCTACGATTTAAATGTACTGTTCCGTGTTCTGTTTTTTTTTGTGTTCAATAAAGAGTATTTGTATTATATTGTATTGTTAATAACTACACTGCCCGAATTTAAAGATTACAATACCTAAAACAGGAAATATATCAAACTAAATTAGGCAGATTAAACCGTATCCTGTCATTTCACCAAAAAACGTTTCACAAACTGATTCATTTCACAAACATATCTTTTGGCAAACTGCATTTTTTTCCCGAAACTATAAATATTTCAGATTTTATTTCAGGACCATCGTGTAGAACCTAATAGGTTACGTTAGTTTTATAAAAAATATTGAAATATTAACAGTCTCTGAAAAAAATGCAGTTTGCCAAATGATATGTTTGTAAAATTAATCAGTTTGTGAAACGTATTTTTGAAACATTAGTGAACCAGATTAAACACTTAATATTTTATTATTTTGTAATGTCAGGTAGTGCACAGCTGTCTGGCACACTCCACAACTCTCAACCACACCCACAATGTTACTTGCAGTCCAAGTTAGGAAAGTTTAGCTTAAGTTGAAAATTGTCCGTGTCTGGGAGGAATAAAAACTAGATTCATAGCTCTCCCGTGGGTTTCACGTGGAAATAATTCAGGCATAGAAGATAGTTTCAATTTCCGACATTACTGTTCCAATTTCGTATGTACCTTGTATTAGGTACCTACAGTTGAGTCTCTAATATACCTACCTTTATATTCACGTTTCATTTAGTGCTTTTATTACTTACTAGATAGAAAGATAGATAGATAGATATTAGCTGTTGCCCGCGACTCCGTCCGTGTAGAAGTCGTTTATAGGTATTCCAGCGGCAACTGTCCAATTTTCCGGGACAAAAAGTAGCCTATTTCGGCATGTCCTATTCCAGGACCTAAATTGTATGTGTGCAAAGTTTCATCCTGAAACCTCTTCCTTCTTTGAAGTCGTTTGAAAAAAGCGGTTTGGCAAATGAACAGGTCGCGAAACTATGCATTTGTCATAGATTTGTCGTCCAAAAGGCAGAGAACCCAACGCTCTCGTCCATGAATGAGCTCGTCGCCAGTTAAAGAACACCACAGTCCTTTCACAAGTCCTAGCAACTTGATGTGAATTCTGTCAAAAGCGCGGGCTCACGAGGCGTGACGGTTGGAGAGAAGCGACGCGCCGAGGCGTGGACTTTGCAGCCACCTCTATTATTCACCAGTGTAGTGATACCCGCGCTTTCATTCATATCTATGATGCATTAGGACTGAATATACAACGAAATGCTATTCGTCTTGTTTAATGTGAAGTTGTTCTGCTGCCGTGACTTCAAGTAGAAGTTGTATGCAGTATTCTTACGGAAACGGTTTTATTTTTTGAAATGAAAAATACCCGTTTCTGAGTATCAATCAATTTCTGTATTCAATTTAACGTAGGTTACTTGAGGTATTGAAATGTGAAACAAAGCAAAACATCCGGCCATTTTATTGATTTGTTGTAATGGCGGCAATAGAAATACACACAGCCCGCTAACAGACCGACTCTGTAGAAAGTCTGTAGAGAGATGGGCAGTGGAGATTTGGTAATAGAGTCCCATTGGCAGCCCTTGGGTATGGAACCCTGAAAACAAAGAAGCAAACCAACTTCGCATATAAGTAAGTTATTATAATGCAAGTAAGGTTGGTAAGAAAATAAGCTGGGAAACCTGTCGTCAACATAAAAATACAGAACAGATTCTCGCTAAGAAGTCGATAAAAGCATGGTGCTATTACTAATCAATCTCAAGACTAACGTCACTCAAGATATATTTCTATTATAAACTAACTATTCGTGCCCGGCCTCGCCCCGTATTTTCTTTCATGCAACCCTAGTCCAGATAATAACGAACACGACAAACAAACAGCCAAATCGGTCGAGCCGTTCACAAGTGATACTCCGTCATATATATGGCTGTTCAATGTCTGCCTTGTAATTAAGTTATTATGTTCTATGAGCTGCGTTATCCAGAAAGCAGCCTAAAAGGGTTTTGATATATAAGACACTACGCGGCACCTTTGTCGCAACGTCATAGGCAGAACTGGCGGTTCGATTAAAAAAAAAACTATGAAAATCTGCGATATCATGACTGCGTCTCAAAACTATATTCAGGTAGAAAAGGACGTACATCACCTCGCGGTGCAATGGTGATTTAGTTGGCGGTGCGAATAAAGGTCACCTTTAGTTCATAATTAAATATCGGCGACACGTGGCAATTAGGTAGCACTAGTGATGAGACACGTTTTTCAAGTGTGTTTTCAAATAAGGAAAGTCACTTTTATTACTAAGGCTGCATCCAAAAGATAATCAAAAACTACAAATACTATTATTAAAAAATCCAGGATTTCATACAATAAAAAATATTAATAACTTATCACAAAATAAATAAGTTGAAATCAAAGATAACATCAACAAAAATACGCTGCAACAATACAGAAGCCCAGATACCCACCATTTACCCATCACGTCAGTCGAAATCGAAAAATAATTTTCTAACACCAAGTGGATTTTCCCAAATGGAAGGCGTAGGATATCTTTTACGAGGTAAGAACAAAACATGAATTGTCTATAACGAATGTCATATCTGTACATATATTAAATGATTGAAAAGGTTTTTTCTAATTGGTTCCTTTTGCTTGTACAGAAAAACATTTTTACATCACTAGTTTGTCAGAAACGTCAAATGCCACAAGTCATTGATTTTTAATCATAATGCTTGATCACAAGGCAAACATTCGTACATTTCCAAACGAAGAAAAGTAACAACAGTCCACATCTCAACGGGGACTACGTTTAGCACACAATGGCTGTTGTCTTTTTATTTATAAAGACAGATTTTATTACGCGTATGTTCAAGTGCTTGTGTGAGGATGAACCTTGTCACAGTCTAGTTTAGTTTATCGTAATCCCTTAAACCCCTTTTGCGTCAAAGGAATGTTTCACCCAAAATGGACTTATATTCCTTCATGTAGACGCCTCTCAACTCGGCTTGCGACGACTTTTTACATCAAAAAAAAACCAGGCTACTTTATAACATCATACAATATCACTAATCACGAGAAATTACAGCAGAGAACAGAAAAAGTCACCAACAATTTCACGTTTCTGATTAATGATGCAAAAATCCCGTGGGTAGTGGTTAGCTTGTTGCGGGGTGATGAGTTTCGGTTGTTTTTTTGTGCGATATCATCAAAAATATAAACAAAGGTTTTATAACAGAGTACAAGTACTTTTCAGGGATTAAAATCAAACTCATAAATTATAAACGAGTGTGGAGAACGTTAAGGGAATAAAACCATAATAATTTACACTACTTATAATATCAAATTAAATCTAAATATACACTCATACACTAGCCACGAAAAACACTCAATCACACTAAAACAAACACAGGCGTGGTATCAGCTAATTTGCATTCAGCAGAAAAGATGGAACCGAAAATTGGTAGAAGGACAACATAAAATAATAATGAACACAATTTTGTCGCCACAGGGCTATATTTCAATTGGTTTTACCCCATCTTGCTTTTTTATAGTTATCATATTGCTGTCCTTATTACCAAGTCTGAATGGGGTCAAAAATTGGTCTAAGAATGTCACCTAAACAAGATCTGTCTATAAATAGTTTAGGTCCATGAAGGTTGGTTTTAACAGTCAAACAAACATTGAGCACTTATTTAATCCTGGTGCCTCTCTTTTTTTATTCTTTTTTGTATATTTTATGTAGCATCATAAATACCAACACAATTAAAAATAGCTTTTTCCATGGATATAATCGTTAAAAAGGAGTCCACTTTACATTATGAACGAGACTCGAATATGCGGCGCGAAGAGGCGCCCCAAATGTTAAACCTGCCGAGGGTCCGAGGTTGGTAATTAACTCGGTTAATTATTCCAATCTAAACCCACTGGCATTTCAATTAAAGTTGGTTGCCAAATGATATTAAAATTACGCAATCCGTAGGGAAAAATCAGCTGTGGAGTTATTCTGTTACCAGTAAACATCGATCTCTACATTTAATTACCAACTTTAATTAACCTTGCTGCAAAAAGCTGATATGAGTATATTTTGATAAATCTTTCTTGTTATATTTATGCTAGGGAAGCCTGGGGCTTTGTAAGCGTAGAATTAGTTTCCCATTCTTCCCTCTATTTCTTCCCTTTGAGTCGATATCCTTTTTTAGTGCGCCCCTAGGACATCAAAGGAAAATTTACTCCGAATTTTAAGTCCCAAGGACGAAAGGATTTCATATGTATAGATTAAGCTATTACAATTCTATAGCAGCTGAACTATTGCAGCCTCATGTGACATCAGCCTAGGTATAATTTGTTTTTCTTCAAATATCACATATTACATTTTTATTCACATAAAAAATGCGTTATTCGCTCGACACCTATACATTTTTTAAGCGATCCGAGCTAATTATACATAAACATCAGGTTTTCAGTTTAGCCGTGAAAGTACCAAACTTGATACTGACATAAACGCGACTGTCAACAACCTCGCTTGTGATATTTTAAATAATAACACCCTTCAAATGGGAATTGTGGAAAGTTATCCAGATTTAAACGGAATGCGGAGTTATTGTTTGCGGCCGAAATTGAGAACTCGTTATTCTGGGAATTCTGTAATAGCGCACAGACTGCTTAGTCATTTATTTGTTGTAATTGGCGCTTACGGGAACAAAGCCGTTGCGGGGAACAGAAAGAAACGCTATTTCATTTGAGATCTTTGGGTTAATGCGACATCTGCCATGTTCGGGATTGAGTACCTAATAATAATTAAAACCACCTGTGGGTCTACCATGGCATAAATATAAAAATATATATATACAAACAACAAGACAACAACAACAAGAAACAACAACATCAAACAAGTCTTTTTAGAGTTGTCGGTATAGCTCTGCCTACGCCACTCTGGGAATGAAGGCGTGATTTTATGTATTTATGTATTTATATATTTATTTAACTGTTTTGTATGACTTTGTACAAGGTTGAGGCCTTCTAGTAAGTTTAACAATACCTGTGTCAGGAGATCTCGATCTTTCTTAGATTATATTTAGCTAGTTACGTTACGAACAATAGAAAGACATAGAGATATATAACTGCTATAGTCCTTTACGTCATGGATACTTTCCTAACATGCCTAAGCAATTCAGATTAGAATGAGCGTCAGGGGGTTTACCAGCCATGGTAACCCCTCTGATAGTGACTAATATTACTACCTACTGATTCTATTAAAAAACTTGTGTTTCAATTCGTTAAATAATAGGTAGCCAACCGATAGTAGACGAGAGTTGTTAAGCATTATTGAGTGTCCGGTAGCCGCGGGCTTAAGCGCCAATGTGCTTTTTTACATTTCGCAAGATTTAAAAAAAAATTGACATCACCTGGGGAAAAAACTTGGCAAATGTGAATGCGATATTAATCGAATTTCAGTAATGGATTAAAGTTAAAAAGAAAATGTTTATTTGGTTTGGTACTAGTGGAAGCGTATGTCGGTCGGTAATTGAGATATTTGCTTAAATCGATGACTCCTCAAGCAGCAATGTGCAGTAGGATATTGAGGTATCGACAAACTCCGAAACTACATAGTATTTTTAGAGAATTACATGCGAATAATAAGTATTTACAGTGTCGCTCTTTGCGAAAGTTAATAATTATATTTTAATTAAATTGAACTCTCAAACAGACATCATTAATTCATTACTCATCCATTATGATCAGTGTCTGGAAACATCGTGTCAATAAAATCAGACACTAATGAGGTAATTTGGACGGTGAAAGTTTATTTTTACGTGCAGCAAGTTTTCTCGCAATAAAGTAGTAATAGTGAGCTTACTCCCCGAGGGCCGTAAAACCTTACTGTTATGTGCTCTGCGCGCGTTATTGCGTGTAACTGCTCTCTCAAATCAGTGTAAAAGGACGTTAGGATTATTGTTTTGCACATTTGTAGAGAACTTTCTGAGGTTGTTTTTCTCCCTAATAGGTATTAAGTACAAGATAAGTTTATTAATTTAAGAAGCTGAATAGTCATAATGATTAATAAAAAAAATATGTGTGTTTTAAATATGTTTTACACGAACCAGTAATGGGCAAGGTCCAATGATGGACACTTGACTCTTATTTTACAGACAATAAAGGTTATTCATTTGTTTTGCAACAATCAAATTATAACCTTATGATCTTTGAATTAAGAGTAAAATGACCATTATTGGTGCCTGTCAGCTTAAAGTGTCCAACACTGGTGCGATCACCCTATGTTCCAGTAAATATTGATTAAATACTACTATGTCAACAATAAGAGAATGTAACTATAAGTAATTATCTAATACTAAATGAGAATACGCATATTTTTATTAACATTGGGGTTGAATTTTAAAATAAAAAACTGATTGTCTATACATTATAATTTTACCGAGATGAATAGAGATGCAGGACTGTATATGACAAATGTCATATATCCACGTTCAGTAGTTTAGGCGGTGCCTTTACAGACACATAAAAGTTAATTATTTATCTAGAGCTAAAATATCTTACACTACTGCTACCACGCTACGAAATCCGTATCATGTTAATGTCTACGGGCGCTACGAACGTAACAGCCACTACGAATCAAATTAGTTTACGTCAGCTGGCTGATTGGTTTCTGGAATCTACTTTTATGAGATGCCGGGGGCTTATTTACTATTTATTATTCAATCCAAGGCCTCTATTCTATCAAGTAAAACCATATTACCTGTGACATGTTATCGTATTGTCAACGTTACGGTAGCTCTTAACGTTACAGTTATGGCCGCCGATTTAAAAACAATTTTATAACACGTTACTGGCAATATGATTTTTCCGAGTAAAATTGAGGCCCTATGGTTGCTGTAGATAAATTTGAGTAAGTTTTTATGGTTCCGTAGTCACACTGGAAACCCTTATAGTTTCGCCATGTCCGTCCGCCCGTCCGTCCGCAGCCTAGCGCAGAGACTCTTAGAAAGCTGTAATTTGGCATGAATATACATTCACGCCAAAAAAGTGGTACAATATAATGTAAAAAAAAAGGGTACCTTTAAGGGTATCTTCCCCTACATGTAACGTGGGGATGTATTCTTTATTGCTCGTCTACCCCATAGTGTGGGGTGTCGTTGGATAGGTCTTTAAAAAGTATTGCGGGTTTGTCGAAACAATTATTCGATCAAGGAATCCGTTTTTGAAATATTTAGCTTTAAAGCGCAAATTTTTGTTAGAGTCCAGTGTCCCCCCACCCCCGTACAGCCAAAACTACAAATACTAAAAATCTGAAAAAAATACTTAAATGAAAGCGCATATAACGCATTTATAACAAAAACTATCACCACTACTAACTATCATCACATCATTGATTCTTGAGATACAGTCGATTAAAGTGTTTATACCTACTAAAATCATCTAAGACGGCACCAAACGACTTTAAATAGAAAATTAGTTATTACTTGTTAATTATTATGTTTGTAGTACTTAACGGCTTCGGATCCCTACACTGAGCATGGTCCGACATGCTCTTGCCCGGTTTTTTAAAGTTAAACGCTGTGCATTTATGTCGATATGTTATGTGTATTGAAATAATTTAATAATTATGGCGTCAATATTGAATAGTTGTCTACTTACATAATTATTATAATAAAAACCTAAAAATAACTTTGAAGAAGCCGGATATTACTTTTACTCATTGGGGTTATTTATTATTTGAATAAATTTCTTCTTACTGCCCTGTTAATTGATATGAGCGTTGCAAAATAGTAATAAGGCTTTACAAAATATTATTCAAAAATAAGTATACAAGTTAAAAACTTTTTGATACCACCCTCGACTTTGTTCTAATTATTCGTTATTTTAATTGGTTTCAAATTCGGAGCGAGGTCAAGGCAACGAAGCCCTGAATTCCGTTAGTTCGATAAGTCAACAGATATCGCTTAAGGCATTTCCTTTGTTGAATACTACAAACATAATGACTTTAAAATTGAATTTTGTATTTCATTCCATTTTGTACAGAACTCTAAATGACTATTAAATAGATTAAAAAACCCCGATATAATAATGGCGACCCCTTGTTTCAGTACTTTCAGTGGCACAAGATACTTTGCGAGAACGTTGTAGCTATCGAAAATATAGAGTTGACGTAAACTGCTGGATGATCGCTTCGATTCCATACTTTTCGACCGGGACGGGAGGGGAGAAGGGACACATGACTCTAACAAATATTAGCACTTAAAAGCATATTATTACCAGTGATAGGAATTAGGTGCGCTAAAATATCTATTATTTGTGAGAGGACATAATATGGAGTGGTTTCAACCGGATAAAAATATATTTTTTTTGGATTCCGGGTATTTGATATTTATTCGGGTAATTATCGTAATATTAAACATGACATGTTTTGTTTAAAGTACGGCATGTTTAATGTTAGTTTTTAGTAAAAAGGGCTAGACAAAAGAAGGAATGTACCTACAAGATTTCTAAAAAGTAGTTGTAGGACGAATAATATAAGTTTTCCCACGCATTGTTTGTTAATGACTTGCAAAGGGGCGTGTTAGAGCCAAGCGGTGTAAATAATTAGTGGTCAAAAGATAAGGGAGATAATAACTATTTTAATATGTACAACCACATATTATGCCTTCAGAAGCGAGTGAATACACCCGCTTACCTGAATATGTACATAACCCTATACGTACTTGCTTTCTTATCTTTCTAGTACTAGCAGCTTACACTATTTTGACGCTAATACGCCAATTTGACAAGCACTGACAATTAATAGGAAAATACTGATTACTTAATTTACCATATATTTCACATTTTCGGATTCCTTATAATTTTAACTTTATGGCAAGAATGTTACCATTTTTACTACAAACTTTACAAACATTCTATAAGGAAAAGAATGGATGTTCAACATTACGGCTAGTATTCGCAGTGCCCGGATGAATATCAAATACCCGGAATCCAAAAAATATTTATTTTTATCCGGTTGTAACCACTCCATATTATGTCCTCTCGCAAAGAATAGGTATTTTAGCTCGCCTAATTCCGATCACTGATTATTACACAGGGCAGGGTTTATTTGTATTTTTTATATTTTCCTACATTTCCTGTAATAAACGGGTAAACGGTATTCTTATATGCCTATTTTTTCTTAACTTAAGCTTTACCAACCAGCAATTTTAAATTACATAACATCTAATTAAATTTCAATGCCGCCATCGCAATCAAGCACCCTCCAACGGTTTGTTTGTTCCAAGCCTTAATGGCGCGATAAATACTTGAATGAAGTTAAAAGTTCCGCAAGATACCGAAACACCGCACGCAACACCTCGCAAGTTCCGACGAGTTGCGCCCAATCCGACCCTTATTACGTAACTTGAGAACAAACGGCCATTGGTTTATTCCACAGATTTTAACTTTCCGTCTTTTTAACCGACCGAAAGTTAATAACTGTCGAATAAACCAATGGCCGCTTAAAATATTCATTTCGTTACCCATCCCATGGGTTACCCTTGTTTCACCGACACTAATTTCTTGTTACTGTGCAACAATACTATTGTACGAGAGTATATTTGTTTTACGTTACAGTGTGCCACAGTAGTTTACATGCAACAACATTGTGCAACACGACACTGCGACAATATAAATTTACAACGAAATTGCAACGAACCTCAACGCTAGTTTATTATTTTTACTCAAATAAAACGTTAAATATAAAAATATTTTTTCACTTCTCATGCTCGTAAAGTCCTTCTATATGCTGGGTATAGGCCGCATAAAATCGCATTTTATGCACTAGTGCATAAAGTGTTGTCGTCATCTAGACTAAGACAATTAAGCCCTACAGCCAGACAGACGAGGTGACTGCACTAAATAAGCTTGTTATTTGTATACATTTACTTTCATTTAAAGTTGCAACGAAGAAAAATGAAATTTTAATTTATTAATAACAAGCATTATTAACAACAGAAATACTAAAATCAACGTGTGACTTGGCAGTATTGCGTTCGACCTAAGTTTAAAGTTACATGAAAAATTAAAAAAAAAAGAAAAAGAGCAATGGCGGGAAAGAGTTTCTTGTGCCTTTTTGGACTATTTAATTAGTGGTTTTCTTTGCAAAAGTTGTTGTACGTTACGGAATTTTGTTAAAATATCGTCATGTGAAGAGAATAATGCTCACACCTAACACACTAATGGTTAAAAATGCACAAGAAGTTATTGAACAGATATTGCCGCCTAAATCCAAGTAAAAGTTTTTTATGTTATTACTGTTTTTTTTCCTCGTAATCAAAGTGAAAAGCAGAGTGTATAACTCGGTCTTAAAACCTATTTTATCCTCGACTTAATTATCCACCCTCGCCTACCGGCTCGGATGGATACCATAAGTCTCGGATAAAATGGTTTGTTTTATGCCCTTGTTGTACAATCTACTATTTATTAAACTTACCGAAAGTTTAATAAAAAATATTAAAAAATATTAGTGTCGTGTAATCGTGTTGCACAATGTTGTTGCATGTAAACTATTGTCGTACACTGTAACGTCGAACAAATATACTCTCGTACAATAGTATTGTTGCACAGCGACAAGTCGTACACTGTATCGATGCACAAAGGTATTGTTGCATAGTAACATGCAACGTGTACAAAACACGTAATAGTATTGTTTCGCAGTAATATGTCGCACAATATAACGTCGAACATATGTACTGTTGAATTCAAATTCAATATTTTACTGTACAGTTTCGGTCCATAGAATCATTACAAGTAGTAGTTACATCCTAGTAAGATGTATCGCATACTGAAGAAACAAACTAAAAATGTCTTTAATAAATTTCTAATAAATTCGTCGCACATTACTCTGTCGCTCATTAGAAATGTCGCACAATAGTACTTCGCACACTCGTTGTCGCACTCAAGCATTAGGAATAGTCCCCAATCTATGTCGTATTTCATATTTATTTATTGCATAACATGGATATAGTACAGAGAGTTCTTACTCTTATGAAAAGTTCAGCCAAGGCACCGCAATAAAATTATCTTTACTTTTTTTATGGATTTCACTCCTTGTTTTAACAATGTCTTAAAGAAATAAGTCCATGAAAATCACACGCAAGGACGTTCGGATAAAGCGTTTTCTCTAGTGGACTTGGCAGAAGCTCATAGAGTATGATCCACGCGCTTCTGTTACAAGTCTATGCAGCGTAAGTTAAATGTTAACCGACTGTGTTTATACATTTTGACAGCTGTTTACACTCAAAGCTTCCGTTGAGTAGTTAAAAATAAAAATAAAATAAATATCAGGGGACACTCTCACACAAATTGACCTAGTCCCAAACTAAGCTCTAGGCTTGTACTATGGGTACTAGACAACAATACAGATACTTATTTAGAGAAATACATAGATAAAATCCAAGGCTTGGGAACAAATATTCGCGCTCATCACACAAATATCTGCGCTACCGGGATTTGAACCCAAGACCGCTGGCTTCGGAGGCAGGGTCACTCCCAACTAGGCCATCGTGTCGTCCTAGCTAAGAACCCACTTCTTGCGGCAGGGGGGCGGTGTAAAACAAAAATATTAAATACTAGAGGACGCCCGCAACTTCGTAGAATTAGTTCCCTGCTACTTCCCCTATTTAACCTCTTAGGGGATACATACATACATACATAACATCACGCCTTCATTCCCAGAGTGGGGTAGGTAGAGCTACAAAAATACCAACAACTCTAAAAATACTTGTTGATAATTCTGTAACCACATTTTGCACAATCAGGCCAAGAAGTTTACTAGTGTATTAGTAACAGGTTGCAAGCCCATCGCCTAACAATACTACAAGACCTTATTCCTTGAGTCGCCTCTTACGACATCCACGGGAAGACATGGAGTGGCACTATTCTAACCCGGCAACCACACGGAACTTCAGTAAAAAATTAAAATGCCTAAGTTCGATGCGTGGGTCATCCACAGATTTAGGTTATCGTCTTTCCTGTGGACACACCGAAAGTTAACGTTTTTAAGGTTTAATTTTCTGGCTAAGCCCATTCTCGCAAAAATGCTGACTGCTTTGGACCTATCATATAAAAACATAACTTATATGCACACGAGCTTTTAACTATTGACCATAGGAGAGACAACTTTTGGTTTTAAGAGTGTGTATGGCCCGCGTTTGTTCGATGCGTTGTCTTTTCTAGTCAAATTGCATTCAATCGACATCATCGATTATATAATTATTTGAAACCTCCGCATATACCCGGTGTAGGTATGTATCATTATTATTAAAGTGGGTCGTAAGGGGGAACGTTTCACTTCACTTTCCACACAAATAACAAACGTGGAGGTAATAATATAACATAATGACGTCTAAATAATTTTATAATAAAACTAGTTGATTTTTATATGTTATGCTAAAGAAGCAATAACAGTTTCTTTTGCATGTTTTATTTAACTTGTCCTTGTTCGTACGTGTACCATCCGAGGCCAATGCAATATTATGATATGTAGCTAGGAGCTGATCTGTGGCCCTAGACAAGATGCATTGCGAGCACGTTATCGTTGTCAACAATGTGTAGGGTTGACGTAAGCTGCCAGACGGTCGCGTTTTTTAGTCAGTTTTCGACAATCGTTTACGTTAGCGTTAAGCAAGGTCACTGATGATGAAGTCAGAAGGTGGTCACAGAATCTTCTACTGTAATCAACGTAGACCTAAGTATCAAATTGGGATTATTAGTTTGGTCTACAAAGAAAGTACGGACACTGTTTGCGTAAAACACCTTGATAATAAAGAGGAGGTCTAGTCAAGAATGCATATTATAGCGCTAAGTTCGCAATTTTCGAAAATAGACAAAGGTATAGGATTGACGTAAGCTGATGACAGATCGCGTCGACCACTTTGTCAACTCCCTAATTATATTTGGAGTCGATAGAAAACAGAAACGAATAACGATCGAGTTTCGACATGCATAATGCGTGCTGAAATTGATCGGTGTTCGCGTTTAATTTAAACTCGAAGGTGAACTGAGCCTTATAAATTAAAGGTAATACGGGTCGAGTGTGGGCGGAAGCACCTGCTAACAAACATTATACCGGGTATGTACAATCCAAATGGGTCAGTATGGTGAAGTCGGAAACTATGAGAGATAGCGAGATCTGAGGGCTTATTGTCTAACGCACTCGCAATCACGATCGTTTTCATTTTGAAAATCGAACGCTCGTCTGCATACAATATGAAAACAATTGCTCCACTTTGAAGCCGGTTGCGATTGCGAGTGCGTTAGACAATAGCCCGTCTGTTCTTAGGAACCATGACGTCGATTTTAGATTTAATAATAATAAAAATAAAAATAAAAATATATATTTTAATATTTCAATTTTGTTGTGCTTCTTGCGACTTGCAGAATTTATACACATTGATTTTGACCAGGTTCGATTCCCGGTTATGTATGAGAGTTAATAAAAAAGTTTGAATGTAATTATTATTTAATCTAAAATCGACGTCATGGTTCCTAAGAGCAGATCTCGCTATCTCTCATAGTTTCCGACTTCTCCATACTGACCCATTTGGATTGTACACCCGGTATAGTTTAGTTTTTATTAGCTTCGTCGTTGATGGATGGAGTTTGCTGACTTATCTTCTATATAATAAAAATGAATCGCTGAATGTGTTGCTAAGCGCAAATCTCGAGAGCAGCTGAACCGATTTCGCTAATTCTTTTTTTATTGTGTTTTTTACCGTCAGGAGAAGGTTCTTATGAAAGACAAATACTAAAAATCCACCGAGAAAGTCAGAAATTTGCAGCGGGGCGAAGCCGCTGGTGGGCCGCTAGTTACATTATAAATACTTGTTCTTCACTTGACTACCCAAGAAGAAGTGTAATGTTATTTTTGTGTATCTCTGTATATAAGAATGTATCCATGTTTTCTTGCCTTCGCCTTGATGTTTTTTATAGTGCAAGGCCTCATGTTATAAGGGTAGTCGAGTTTTGGGTGTGTTTTAAGTTGGTCTCCTCCGTCTGTCGGTGTATAGTCTATTGCTCTTTAGTGGAACGAATGGACAAATTTACATCACATTTGTTAATTTTCTAGCTAATTTGTTCCTTTGTTTGTGTCCTCTGAAATATATGTGTGCTTATCATTTCTAATATTATAAATGCAACGTTGAACGCCTCCATGACGATCGACGTAAGATTTGGTTCAAAGACATACCGGAGACAGTCTTAGGTACTTTTATATAAAATTTGTCAGTTCCCGAAGAAGTAGCGATAAAGGATGATGAAAATTGTTTGCCGCCTAGGCCTTAACACAAACACGCTGCTAGGTCGTTTTCTACGAAAGCTGTAAGAATCTGCCCATACGTAAACTGTCTAAAATCTTTGTTTTCTGTTGGAGCCACATTCTAGACCTTTTGCTATCATATTGCCAACGTTATGCGTATTGTCGCTCTTGTTAACTATACATTACGATGGCCGAGTTAAAAACAATTCGATGACAATAGGAGTAATCACAAAGAATGAGGCCCCAGTTTGCCAAATGCCGTGGCTAGGTGTGCTAGCCACGAGCTGTGAGCAGCTCTGAAAAGGAAGTTCGCAATGACGTTGGGTTTTAAATTTTTGAAGTTGTATCAACATTACACACGGTTGAATAAACCCAAATATAATTTTACCTTTCCGCTAGCAGTTGCGGTTCCCGACGCTTCTGAAAAGGGGAAATTTAATATTTCCTGCTTCTATTCAAGTAAAAGCGTTATTTCCTGAAGTTTCAAATTGTTCCGTGTTTTGAAAATTGTTTCATTAATTTTAAATACATCACACGGGTCTTCGTGATTGAAAATACATAAGACAAAATTCCTCGAGTTAACTCTCTCTCCAATTTGATATGCATTTTTGGTCTCCTTGAAAAACGAGTATATTCATATTTTATAAACAAACATCCAGTTTGCTACGCAAATATGATTCAGGAAGATCGCATCTAATAATAAAATGTATCCTCGATTGAATAAAAATACCGAGGAGGGTTAAAAAGGTACAAACAAACGTTGTGGGTCAAAAGCTAACCCTCCCGCCGCCGGCCTAATGGCACCTCCGATCGGTCGGGTAACGCCGTGTACCGCCTTCATTCATTTTCGTTTTACGGTACGATCGTGAAAAAGGGAACTGGATTTGCGGAAGTGTACCGCATTGTGGCCCAATCAGCTCGACGAAAATTGACGCCGTAAAGGCCTCACTTTTTAATGAAAAGAAGGAAAAAAGTAAAATATTCCACCGGAAGTTGAAGTTACGACATTTTATTAGAGCCGTGCATTTATACATTATTTTATTTTTAATATATACAATTTTTACACCTCAAGCACGAACATTTTAATATACCTATATTTGTTATGTTTCTATTCATTTTACTATTAGATGAAGGAAAAAATATCAAATTCTTCGTAGTTAGTGCTACGAATTTTAATACTACTTACAGACACTTTCTAGATAGCATTATTTACCCTAGTTACTGTTCGATCGTAAAAATAAAAAAAACTTGAAATAGAAATATTAAATAAGTACCGATATAATTATTTAGTGTTCTACTAAAATACAAATAGTGTGTCTCAATTAATCCAATAAAATATTCGTTTATACACACCTCGAAATTTCAAAAGCCCTTCAATTAAATGTATTTAAAATATTTCAAACGATTCCGGAAGCCAAATAGTTCGAGGCACTTATAAAGTAATTACCCAAGCACTACACGACAGCAAACAAATCATCAATCACCAAATAATATAAAATGGCCGCCATTAAGCGACTGGCATCATGGAATTGATAAATGGAACGGTTGCGTGACCAGGATTTGCCTAAAACGCGTCATTTTCATACGAGCCATATTTCATGATGACACCTATTGTGCATCAGACAATTTTGACATTTTGAAACATTATTGTAGGTTTGTTAAAGGGATAGAAAATACATTGATATTTTACAAAAACCGTCGCTTAACATGAAAAATATTTCATGTGTTTTCATGTTGAAACAACACATGAAAGCCAAATGAGAAAAACTCAATAGTAGATACTCAACACCAGGGGCACTATTATACTACGTAACACCTTTCTGCGTTTGACTTGTAGTGTTGCCAACGTTATGATAGCCCTTATTTACTTGACAGAAATGGCGGCCGATTTAAAAACAATACGATAACAATAAATAAATAAATATCAGGGGACTATCACTATATCACTATCACACAAATTGACCTAGTCCCAAACTAAACTCTAGGTTTGTACTATGGGTACTAGACAACGATAAACATACTTAAATAGAGAACATCCAAGACTCAGTAACAAATATTCGCGCTCATCACACAAACATCTGCCCTTAACGGGATTTGAACCCAGTGGCGCTAGACAAGTTGCATTCGACAATCGTTAGCGATTATGTTTCGATTGATAAATGTATGGAATTGACGTGAGCCACCGAGATAGTAACGTGACACTTACGTCAATTCCATATATTTTTCAATCGAAAAATAATCGCTAACGATTGTCGAATGCAACTCGTCTAGCCCCACAGGACCGCTGGCTTCGGAGGCAGGGTCACTCCCAACTAGGCCAACGTGTCGCCAATGTCAAAAGCAATATGGTTTATCGGATAGAATATACCCCCTCCCTGCATAGGCTACTTGGTCGCAACAGAAAGCTATCTAGCAACAACAAACTGTTCATTTATAGGTCTTTACTTAAATCCATCTGGATATATGGCAGACAACTATGGGGAAGCGCCAGTAGCTTAATATCTCAATACTTTAATGACTACAAAACATTATACATAGAACAAACAACGATACACACAGATATTTAAACATGACTACGGTAAAGAAAATCCTAACCTAGCAGTTAATTAATGCACCAAAGTTACTCGCCTTAAAATATAGAATATAATGAAGGTAGTTACAGCCGAGGAGTTTGATATTTTAGCCGTTGACCAAACCTAGGTCAATTTGCCGGCTAATAGATTCTCCACAGTCATTAGTCGTAACACACCGGAAAATGTATGACACGGCTAAATTATGTATTATGTCAAACTGCTAACAATTTCCTTGGCTAACAGAGTGACAACAGAGTGTAGTCATTCTATAAAAACCAATAGCCGTTCTCACTAATGAAAAATCTCTTTAACATGACATTCACACAAGACATCTTATCTCTAAAATTATCTATTATTATAAATCTACTCGTGTAAAAGAAGGAACTGACCGGTTCACTTTTTTTGGTGTTCAGTAAACAGTATTTGTATTTGTCACGTCCTCTAGTAGTCAACAAGTCTGTTGGCAGGTTACATACTAGAACAAAAAAAACATAGGGTTTATTAATATTGTCGTAAGGGGCGACTAAGGGAATTAGCGCTTGTTGTGCTGTTAAGCGATGGGCTTGCAACCTGTTACTAATACATTAGTAAACTTCTTGGTCTTTTTAGAGTTGTTGGCATTTCCATAGCTCTGCCTACCCCACTCTGGGAATGAAGGCGTGATATTATGTATGTACGTGTGTATACGAGTATATTAATCTTGTGAGATAATTCAAGCATCAATGTTGTAATGACGCCATCGATCATGCCCGTTACGTCCGTGACTAAACAACTCAATTTCCGGGTAATATTTGCGACCGCAGCTTCGACAGAGAGAATATATTAACAGCAATCAACCTACACATTCAAATTCGAGGATTCAATCCACTTTTCAATTAATAGTGATATGGATCAGTATGAGCACCTTTATTTTGGTTGACAAAATTGAAGAAATATCTAATTTTGCAGAATTTTCATTTCTAACCACAAACACAACTCTAACTTAACCTAACGTGAATAATGTGTAAGATATCTTAAAAACATCATGTTTTCAGCAGAAAGAATTCGATTAAATGATATGATCGATGAAGTTCGATAAGATGATGGGTTAACATTTAATGGTGGCATTATTCTTGGCGTTGCGTATTTTGTATATGTGTTGCGTATCAGTTTGACAAATAGAACATGAATCCCAATAGCAAAATATCAAATAAGTTTGTCTCCCAGGATTAATATAAATATAAACATGTGAAGACGACTTCACACTTTATACTCGTTTGTGTATTTGGCTCTTTTGGTGCTATCAAAAAACCAACAATGACGCGTAACGCATATCAAATAGACAAATAATTCCAATAACTTGACAACTAATCGTCCACACATTGCAATTATTTGACAAATATGTCATATATGCGACGCCAACGCCTAGTGTGGTGCGACTACAAAGAAGGAGAAAGACATTCGTTACATACTGTATGAGATTAAACCAACAAATATCGCTCTAAACCCTTGAACTTTTAACACCCCAACGCGCTTTCAAAGTCATGTTGACTCAGTCGAACTTTCTGACCGCTTAGGTTTCTCAGATGCACACACGTACCACACGACAAGACGCACAAGAAACTATACCTAGCTCTCTCATGTAAATTTGTAGACTCGCGTGTAAAAAGGATAGCGTTAACGAAGTTTTTGTACAGTAGAGGGTCTTTTGGGTATCAGGCTCTTTAATCTTTGGTTAAGTAGGCGGAGTTAGCGCTGTGTTGCCACAAGGGAAAGTTATAAGCCGTCTAGTTTAGGATAAAGCAATGACCCGTGAGCTTAAAATGATTAAATAAACATATTGGCGCGGAGTTAGTTTGAGAAGCGACTTTAGAGGTATTTATTATATGTAATTTACTTTAAGGGTTATTTAACTGAAACCGAATAGTAAATCATATTAATGTGGTCGCTATGATTATTATGATTAAGAACATAAATAATGCACGCGAGGGAACGTGTGAAAGATTTGATTGAACTTGACATGCCAGTCATTATTTATTACGTTTACGTATGCACAATTTAGTTGTTTGGTTTTACACAACCATTGAACTCAACCTTTTTTAAACATGATACAGTAATCAACTCACTCGTTGTGCTAGTTTTAAATGCACTAAAGCTATAAAGAATAGGACATTTGACAATAATTAGCTATTATTAGGAATAGCTTTGTCAGCCTTAAACATAATGTCACGAATTTTGAAAGTTAGAACTTGATTTCCATATTATTTAAGCTCATAAGTATCGATAGTCATAAAAGTTAGAAAGCATAACGCTTAATAATTGTAACGTGAAGTATCCATAATGTTTTTACATTAAGAAAAATAACACTACATATTATAAAACAAAGTCGCTTCCCTCTGTCTGTCCCTATGTATGTTTAGATCTTTAAAACTACGCAACGGATTTTGATGCGGTTTAGTGATTCAAGAGAAAGGTTTATATGTTTAATACTTTAACGTGCAGCAAAGCGAGGGCGGGTCGCAAGTAAGTTATAATGTGATATCTTTAACGTTTAAAGACATATGAATAATTATTCATAAATAATTAAGGACATGTATTCTTAAGTCATAATTCTTTTTATTCATACCATGAATTGCCTAAAGTTCCAGTTAAGTGAGCGGGCGTAGCGAGTGAACAAGTCTGGTCAAAGCACAACCGAAACCTATCAGGTTAGATTCAGAAGACTCAAGTGGGTCAATGTTCGATGTTAGGTGTTTTTATATATCTACAGAAATATCACCGCTGTATCATCCTTGCAAACATTAGTTCACTCACCATCAGGGGGCCTAAGTGCCCATGTGCCTTCTCCTTTAACATAAAAAAAAACGATTGGTAGCATCAATTCATTGAACAATGAAGGCAATACTTCTCATTTACGTTTAATACATAATACAATAAAACAAATGTAAATAACTAAGATCCGGTTAAATAACTAACATCTTCAAACATACTCTAAAAAGAATAAATATAAATTCTATAAAGAATAAAGTAATTCAATATTTTGTGAACAATCTTCATTTATGATAAATTTTTCGGGTGTGCGTGCAGGTGCTGGTTGGCATAGTTGCGTTTTGCGTACAGTAATACTTGGTGGCCTGTAGGTAGCAGTTGTTATTAATTAATTGTATTTTTCTCTCTCTCACTGTTTAAACGTTTAAGTTAGGCTTATTCTTTTTCATATTACTTAACTGCTAAATGTTTTGTTAATCAAGTTTTTAATTTATTTTGTAAAGCTGTTGGTTTTCCATGGATTAATAAATAAATATATAAATAAATACTCACCGCGATTTTTTGTCAAAAGCACTCTATTAGAAAACAGTTTCATATCAAAATGAATTGTCCGTGACTCAACGGATAGTTTTAAGAGGAATCGTTATAAGCCCAGATCAAAGAGGCAGCCGTGGGAGGGCACGTGGGGAGATAAATTGATAAAACACTGTGACCTACTATATTGTTCGAGTGAAAAACTGGGGACAAATGTTAACTTATTTACTTGGTGCTCTCATTAAAATCTCAGCGAGGTAAAATGATACTATTTTTAAACTAAAATACCTACCTACCTAGCCTGTTTACATTTTTTTTATGTTAAGTAGAAGGCACACAAGCACTCTGGCCACCTGATGGTAAGTGGGATCTGAGACCCATGGACATTTGAATTCTCAAGACTATAATCCTAAGACCACAAATGCGTTGCCAACCCTGAGGACTAAGATGGAATGCCTCTATGCTAGTAATTTCACCGGTTGTCTTGCGATGCGAACATTGTTGCTTGGCGGGTGGTTAATGGATAAGACGGTGGAAGCGATCCGGACGGACCCTGCACAGGGCCCTACCACCACTAAATAATAATACTGTGGCTAATTGGGCCACAGCTTTGTTCCATTTAAGCAGGACAGATTTATGTCGGATTTCACCAACCACTTACCAGACAATTAGAGTGTTAAAAGCTGTCAAAACGTATAAACTAACAGTCGATTAACATTTAACATCATTTGGTGAAATTGGTACTTGGGTCATTCTTCTTTTTTACCGACAATTGCCTGTCCTCATTTTACCATACGTTATCAGTTAGAGTATTGATTATTAATGTTTTAGTGATTGAATATACGTCCAAACACTTATTCATCTATTAGTACTAAATAATCTTTCACTTTCTTTATCCAGTGTTTTTTATAAGTTTGTTTTCATAGAATCGCGTGACAGAGTGGTAATATAAAATTTAGTCTCCTCTGAAAACGGCCTCTCTGTCACAGTATATTCTGAAAAACCACCATAAAGAAAAAACATTATCACTACCAAAATAATCATTAATTAGTCCAAATAAAATTTCACGCAACGTATTTTAAAATCAAAAATTAAAACTATAATTATCAACAGTTGAAAAACGCAAAATATAGAAAAATGACGATGTATTGTCGGTAAAAAAGTAGAACGACCCACTTAATGTTTTTAGACATCAATGTAAATTTTATTGTTGCCTTGCAGAATGCACTCTATCCCATTGTTTCTATATACTTATCTGCTGGTTTGGCCGATTCAACTATTAAATTATAATTATTATTCTCATTTATTATCCCTTGCATCCCTACTTTACAAAAGTGCAATCCCCTTAAAACACTCCTACTTCAAAATAATGAATCCCTCTTTTCGCCGGCAACACTGCAAAAGACGCCTCACGCACACAAACAAGTTCAAAAACTTATTCTGACTACTTTCCGCCCGCAATACTTGGTCTCTCGCCTATTAAATTAATTAAAATCCGCTATCGACTCTAAATACCAAAACAAGTACTAATTGTGGCCACGCCAGTGTACACACAATTGCAATGATACGATTATAGAAACTGAATATTCTGAACCAGTGCAACGTGCAACATCAAGAACATACACACATACATACATACTCGTAACATCACACCTTCATTCCCAGAGTGCGGTAGGCAGAGCTACAGGAATACCAACTCAGCTCACAGCTCTAAAAAGACATTAAGAACTCGCGAGGTAATCCTGCCTTCCCTTATAATTTTACTCCATCTGTAAAACTTACGTAAAACGAAATATTGATTAATTAAATACACTGCCTGACTGTGCTAAATGTAGTTACAGGAGGGTTATTATGACCTAGCTATGAAGTTCTTTTTACGGTGAGCGTAAAGGACAGAGCTATGACAGTTTTTATAGCTCTGTCCTTTTCTCTAATTGCATAGTTTTGTCATATCAACTCCCCAGAATTAACAACAAGTTTTTAGAGTTGTTGGTTATTCTGTAGCTCTGCATACTACTCTGGGAATGAAGGCGTGTAAGTATGCACCTCTCAGTGAACATCATATTGTTTTAAAACTCTTAAGCATATTGCGCAAAAATTAAAGTATCATTTGGACTTACTTTAAAAAACAAAACGACTGTACTGAATCACTATTTAAATGGACAATGTGGCTATTATTCCAGTTTGCAAACAACAAAGAATGCCACAAACTTCGCATTCAAACATAACCTATTCCATTAGCTAGCAGCCAGTTATGCTGCAAATTGAATCGATGCGGGCGAGGCTTGATGACTGATGCACAATAACGAACTGTATTGACAATAGTATTGACGCTTGACGAGTGATTGACGCGTTCGCAGCCGATTGTGCTGTTGTTGTTGTGGAATAATTTCACGCCGGCTGCGCTGCATTACACACGCGGCCGGTTCACGTGGCGTAATTTAACACGTACGTACGAACAAAGTACGGAGGAAATTTCCGTTTCGGCTTTGGTGGTGTCCTGGTTTCGGCAAAGAACAGAAACTTTGACTAGGACTTCGGTGAGGTTTTGTCCTCAAAAGTACAATTTTAGAGTCAGCAAAATATTTTAGGAATACTTTATAGGTATTGGCAAAAATTAAAAAGTTACGAAAAGGCACAATAACTGATTGCTAAATGTGAATGAATCAATGGGACTCCGTACTCACTAATATAAATATTAGTTATATGTCTAACGCATGTGATATTAAAATTACCATGAATTTTATGACACAAATCTAAAAATAAGCGAGTATTGCAAATCCGACTGTATTTTTTGGTATTGTCATCAATGTATGTCAAATACCCATGTTACAGTGCCTCTATTTTCTTAATGTCTTTCGGATGGCTGTCGCTGTCTCATTCACACTTGCATCTGACATTATATTTTTCACTCGTGTTTCATAGAAAAACGAAGCTTGCCGTTACACGAACATTTACATTAAGGAAATAGGTCTGTAATTAATGTAAAATCCGCCATATTTTTTTATTAAAGTATGTACCCAGTGACATAGTAACAGGGCTGAGATTCTACACGGTAATAACGATATCGTATTTGACATGTTTCCGTATTGTGAACGTTTTCATAACTCTTATGTCATTTACAATAATGGCGACTGTGACATAAACGATACCCAAAACACGTTAAACGCGATATCGTTATAACGCAGTTGAATAGAGGCCCTGCTCGTTTGTCAAATTTGGGTCACCCATTCAGCTTTTACGAGGGAACAAAGAATTTTACATACAGCTCAATAACATTACTCACCTTTTTCAGTATTCGGGTAAAAAGGGACGATAATATACAATTTCAACAACATTTTAAATTAACAAATTTTGTGCGAACAATGCTACGAGTGCTACGCTGTAACCTGTAGCAGCATTTACCATTATGTAGCGAAAATACGCTACGAACGATGTATACCTACGTAACTTTAGTCGTCACTGAATATGTATGTTAAAATGGGAATATGGCCTAGTTGGTAGTGACCCTGCCTTCGAAACTAGGGGTCCTGGGTTCAAATCCCGCTATTTAGGGCAGATATTTTTGTGATGAGCACGATTTGAGACGTATTTGTTCCTGAGTCTTGGATGTATTATATGTATTTAAGTATATATTTCTCTATAAGTAAGTTTATCGTTGTCTAGTACCAATATACAAAACTAGAGCTAAGTTTGGGACTAGGTCAATTTGTGTGGCATTGTCCTGTGATTTATTTATTTCTTTACCGGTTCCATTTGCTAGTTTCGTTTTCAGAAATGGTCGTAGACCCTGCAAGGTGCAAGGTCCTTCCGGATCTCTGCCACCATCCTTTTCTATAACCTACCTCGCAACAGTGTTCGCATTGTTGTGTTCCGGTATGGGGATGAGGCAACCGGTGAAATTATTAGCGTAGAAGCACTCCATCAGTCCATAGTTCTCAGGGTTCGGAACGTATTTGTGGTCTTACGATTGTACTCTTGAGAATGAAAATGTCTATGGTCTCAGATTCCATCAGGTGGTCTGGAAGCTCGCTTATCTTAAGATGCCATAAAATGGAAAAAGATACAGCGCCTTCTAAGCGGCACCACGGTTCCCAAGGGAACAATAAACGACTTCTACTAGGGAGTCACGGGCAAAAGCTACTTTTTTCATTAAAGCAAGTACCTACAAACACTCTATTACCAAACACCGGATTGACGGGGGCAAAAATGTACCAGTGCTAGTGATTCGTTAAATATCGACTAAGTTCATCGACAACTTTCTTTGTGACATGGATTTTTAATTTCTTTCCGTAGTAAGTCGTATCTTCTATATCTGAATGATCGGCATTTCATGGAGACCTCTTTTCTTGCGTGACATTTTTAACAAACTTAAAAATTGTTTTACTGAAGCAATCTTTATTCAATGTAATTTCAATTGTTGTCAAAAATTACTAGAGTCCAGAGTCAATGTCAGATACCGGTTGTTCATAGTTGCGATAAGTATAAATAATAGCGGTTTGCACATAATTAAAAGGTATTTAAACTTGGCCATTAGTTATTATAATAATGATCAAAAATTGCATTTTATCGATGTCGATAAACTTAGTTAATATTTAATTAATCACTAGCGCTGGTACATTTTTACCCCTGTCAATTCGGTGTTTGTCTATTACACTGTAGGTGCTTATTTCATTAGCTTAGTTCAGGATCTACCCGGCAATATTCCAAGGTAAACGTTGGCTTTGAGTACACAACTAGGCTTTCATCCGGGCCTCCAGGCTATTCATGGTCTTACTGCAATAACCCCGTTATATTGAGTCCTTTATAATCTCAGGGCACACGCAAACTGCTTGCAACGACCGTGGAAGCGTGGGGGTAATGGTCATCCGAACTTTAATGTTCGCTTGTGGATACAGTGTTGAGTATACTGACAGAAACTATTTATACGTTGTATTACTACAACACAATAACGGCGATATTATATTATTTGTATTTGTTGTTCCCTCAATACAGCACAAACTAAAAATACACTCTTGTGACTTTCATGACGACATTAGTTGTGATTGTACATATATTGAAAGGGCTACTTCAACCAAATACCTCGGAGTCATAATAGACCAACGACTTTCGTGGCACTTGCATTTAGAGTACGTCAATAACCGTATTAGGAAACTCATCTGGATCTTTAAATCACTAAGACATATTACTAGTAAAAATCTACTAAATCTGTTATATACAGCCCTAGCACAATCTATTATGACTTACTGTATCCAAATTTGGGGGGGTGCTACTAAATCCAAATTCTTAGAGGTTGAAAGAGGCCAGAGATGCTTAAATAAGGTAATGTATTTTAAACCATTTAGATTTCCCACTATTGAGCTTTACAAAATTTCAGATCTTCTATCGATGAGAAAATTATATGTTTTACTAACGACCCTGAAACAACATAAGTCTCTGCCATATGACGCTGCTACCTTAAGAAGGAGAAGGAAAGACATCGTTGCCCCTATACCCTCCTGTAAATCAGTATTCGCAAAAAGGCACTACAAAGCGCAGGCACCGCGCTTATACAACACAATTAATAAAACTCTAAGCATTTACCCACTACTACTTCATGAATGCAGAGGAATTTTATTGAATTGGCTTAAAAGTCTTAATTATGATGAGGCCGAAGCACTATTAACCACACAAACTTAAGCCCCTACATGTAAATACGCGAACTCACATACACACGCACAAAAACACGCACACGCGCACACACACACGCACACGCACACACACACACACACACTCACACTCACACTCACACACACACACACACACACTATTATTTAAGATATATAATGTAAGTTTGTCTTCTTTTGTTTTTTGTGTCAGATTCTCTATCTGTCATTTTAGCGACCTTGTTGTTGTTATAGAAGAGCGGGGTCTCCTGACACAGGTATATATATACTTACTAGGAGATCCCAACCTTTGCTATTGTTAAATGTACGTGATAACAAATAAAACATTTCATTTCATTTCATTGTATTTAATGTAGTTTGGTGCCGTCTTAGACGATTTTAGTAGGTATAAACACTTTCATCGCCTGATCCTCGAGAATGTATGATGTCTACGTCATGATAGCTTTTCTTTTAAATTCGTTACACGCGTTTTCATTGAAGATATTTTTCAGTTATTTAGTATTTGTAGTATTGGCTGTAGGGGGGGGGACACTTGACTCTAACAAAAATTAGCGCTTTAAAGCTTAATATTTCACAAACGTATAAAAAAACCAAAGAAATATTTACTAAAACCGCTATATTTTTGGAACACTATTTTTGGACATCCCATACGAAAGTAGACGAAAAAAAATACATCTCCATTTGTTTTTTTTTATGATTTTATTTTACCACTTTGTTGGCGTGACTAATATGTATTTTCATGCTAAATTACAGCTTTCTAGTACTAAGAGTCTCTGAGCTAGGCTGCAGAAGGGCGGTTGGCCATGGCGAAACAATAAGGGTTCCTAGTTTGACTACGGAACCCTAACAAAGGGATGGCTTTATGTTCTTCCGCACGAAAAACGTGAGACGGAGATAGTTTGCGCGAGCCTTCATAGCAGCGATAAATTCAAATGATTGCTGTTTCCTTTAAAACCACAATATTGACGATAATTTGGGTGTCACCGATTCAAATATGTACATTTACATAACATCACGCCTTCATTCCCAGGGTGGGGTAGGCAGAGCTAAAGAATTACCAACAACTCTAAAAAAGCTTGTTGATAAATCTGTAACCGCGTTTGCACAATCAGGCACAAGATGTTTACCAGTGTTAGTGACAGGTTGACAGGGCTGGGATTCTACACGGTAATAACGATATCGTGTTTGACGTGTTTCCGTATTGTCAACGTGTTCATAACTCTTATGTCATTTACAATAATGGTGAATGTGTCATAAACGATTCTAAAACACGTCAAACACGATATCGCTTTAACGCAGTGCCATTCACGATTCAAATATATAAAAACAAAAAAAAAACAATCGATAACACCAATAATAGGATGGGTAGTCAAAGGCAAGCAAAAGGAACTAGGACAGGGATAATGTATCAATATTAAACACCGACTATTATTCAATTATAGCCTGCATAAAATAAGTATCTTTTCTATTGCACGTAGCACGAATAAATAAAGTATTAGTTTCGCCCTCATTTCAAACTTATTCCTACTGGCATTCCCAGTAGGTAGGGAGCTTCAAACAAAAGAAACTCTATGAACTTTGTTAAGCCGCTGGGTGAACCGATGGGTAGATTATAATATTTATTAAACTACGTTATAATTATAACTATACTTTGCGGACTTTTGCCACCATATAAATAGATCTTCTCAGAGAGTAATCCACGTTTCATTTAATCTTTGGAAGCGGGGATAAATTATCTGTGGCCTTTATTAAATAAAGCCGTGATATTGTGTTCATTACGATTACAGTACGGTTTATTGCTGTGTCACTTTAACATTATGTTAAACTGCTGCGCTAATCTGGCTACGGCATTAAAGCGACAAGCTATAAAAGCGTTCAGTGACTTTTAAGGCTAAAAACTATAACGATTTCGCACAATATCAAACAATAGTTTTTAAATCTGGAATTTATATTAAGAAGTATACTACTCTAGGTACCAATTTCACCATAAGAGCGTTAACAGTTATCAAAATGTATGAACTAACAGTCGATTAACATTGATGAAATTTAACATCGTCTGGTGAAATTGGTACTAGAGCTATTCATGTATGTATGGTACGATTCCCTTACAATTTATTTCATGTAAGACATTGAAGGTTATTCGACCGACCCATTTTCTTTGACCGTGTGAGCCTGATATTTATGTTTACTATTAACGTCCACCCTTAGAATGATCAAAGAACAAACATACCAGGAATAATATTACTTTTGCAATGAAAGGAATAATAAAATACGCTTATTAAATTTCCTGTCATCAATTTCAATTTGTAAGTCAAGCTTTTGTTGCCGACTGTATTTACAAATATAGGTTTTTCCAAAATCTTGTCGAGACTAAACTAACAAGTCCAAACTCCATGGGTCTTCGATAAGTACAATGGAGAAGCTGTTGTCACCTTTAGACTCCATCGTCAGATCAGCTCTTAGACATAGGATATTGAAGTGAGATCAAGTTTACACAATATATTTACCAGAATTCCAGCCCGTAACAATAAAATGAACTTACAAGATTACACATGATCATACATACAAACATTCAAAGGTGTAAACGATATAAAAGTTTAATACAATGTGTTAAGCTACTCTTAGTTTTAGAGTATAAACATCCGTTAGTTTTTTTATGGCAGGGAAAAGACAAACGAGCTCACAGGCCACCTGATGGTAGGTAAGTGGGATCAAATGCGTTGCCAACCCTGACACTAAGGTGGAATGTCTAGTATGCTAGTAATTTCACCGGTTGTCTTATTCCCACACCGGAACACAACAATACTAGTGATAGTTATTGTCATTATCTCCTAGTTTCAGTGATTTTATTAACCCTTTTCTTGGCAAAATAAAAAAAGAATGTGAGTTCACACCTCTTCAGAATTTAAAACATAAAAAATTGTTAGAAAAATATATTAAATAGTGAATGTAATGGTTATGTATCTTATAAGATACATCGCCAAGAAACGGGTGTAAAAAAACTATTTAATTTGTCAAAATAATGACAGTATTAACATAGAGCCGATAAGAAAGCAAATATGTATTAAATATGGCAACGTCTCACCCTTAATACACTTCTCGTATCTTCACATAACGTATAAAATATTCGACAAATAAACTTGGCTTTGGAATAACAAGTAATGTCAACCTAACGTATGTTGTTACCCAATTGTCGCCCTTATTTCTTAAGTAATAATGGCGTGATTAACTTTAATGACGCCTTTAAATCTTAATGTGGCACTCAGATGGAAGCTGTTTCTAGGCGAACGAGACCATTGCTATTAATTAGAGGGAGTTATGTTTGTTAATGGATCAATTATGGGATAAGATTAGCGGCGGGAAAAGTTTTAGTTGGCATTTGAGGATTATTATTACGTTTGGAACAAATGTTGGTGTTCCGTTCAGTCAGAGATGCTTAGCGTTTGCTAGTTTTTAATTATTAGGGGTTCATGATTCAACTAAATTTATACTTTTGCAAAGTCCATCGGTGGCTGTTTGTATCATTAACTTGTCTCGGAATTATAAAATTCCTTACTAATATTATAAATGTGAAAGTAACTCTGCCTGTCGGTTTGTTACACTTTTATAGCTATACCGCTGAACTGACTTCAATTAAATGAAAACTCCGAGGAAGGGCAATGAGACTATTTACCCAAGAGTAGCGATGAAAGACTTCTACGAGGACGGAGTCGCGTGCAACACCTTTGAAAGTCAAGCGGAAATTTCAATAGATATTTCTACTTCGTGTGAGGATCAAATTAAATAGTCAATAATCAAAAGTTTTTTTTTTTCTGTTTATTTTACACAAGGGATATATCGAGAGACGCCAGGCTTGTGCACAACGAGGAAATGATAAACATCTAAATATTTTGATAAAAAATAGATATTTAAAAAAAACGTAAAATCGTCTTCAGAGTGCAAGAAATAACTTGATTTGAAATGTAGGTAAAAGGGGTCAATCCATCTATACTTGGGAGTAAAGAAACCGAGCCACTTTCTATGGAAATTCAGTACTAAGTGGTTCGATTTCTTTGCTCTCAATTGTAGATTCGGCTTTTAGTTAAAAATATTGTGGGACACCGACTACAGTTGGACTGATCTATTTATTACCTACCATTTTAAAAGAAGTTATTTCTTGGTTATTGAAGACGGTGTTTTGTTTTTGTACGTTTATTTTACTTCATACCTTTTAGTGATCATATATACTGTTACGTCGTCCCACTTCTCAATTAATAAGAATCAAGCAACGCCACGGTCGTAATCATATTATGTTTAAACCATTTAAATGTGCTTCCTTATAGTCGCTCGACTATCTTATTGGAGTTAATAATATGTTATCGCTAGCCTTAAAATAGGGAGAAAAAGGTGCCAAATGGAAAGTATACCCATTTAAAGAAAGAAATTGGTTCAGCGGTCTTTGAGTAATCGGGGCACATACGAGTACATTAAAAAAAAACCCGATGAATTGAGAACCTCCTAATTTTTTTTAAGTTGATTACTAATCGATGCTAGAAATTGTGTACATATTTACTGTCGTCGCGCATTGTTGACTGACAATGCTAAATATTTGACGTTTTGCTAATTGAGGCACGTTTTGTATCTGCTCCCAAATTGTTGAAGTCATTTTCAGGAGCATCCGTCATTGCCGTCACCGTAAATGTCGTGGACGATATTTTTATGAGTAGCTTAGACTTTCAAAATAGATACTGGTTCGTTTTAGACATTTAAGTGATTTAGTGGCTAAGCCAGTATTTAATCGACTAACAACTTCATCGATTGTGTCATTTAATCGATTTTTTTACAATAAGGTAAGTAGGTTCGTCAGGTTACGCTAGAATCGGGTTATCAAAAAAATTTGCTCAAGCGGCGAGAAATGAAAATTTTGCGTAATGATACGTTTTTTGAAAGGTATTTAAATAAAATAATAGCTAGGTACCCGATTTAGTGACATAAACATTCTCACACCAACAATTACGGTACATATTCACGAAAATCAGCGGTAAATTACTGATTGAGAAATCTTGAAAACAGTGTGCAAAAGTCTACGTTATCTTCATTTTGTAGGAAACCCAAGAAATATATAATAAACGTTTCACTTTACTTGTGTATTTTAACCAACTTTCAAGCCTTGACGTTATATATGTATGTATGTATTTTAAGTCGTTGTTACACATAAACAATACAAATTTATTAACCGGTTTATTCTTTAACTAACTTGGGTCACATTATTTTGTATAAAAAAATACCTATATGTAAATATTTATGATATTTCCTCGCAGTAGTGATCACTATATCTGCCTTGCCGGAAAGGGCAATTAATAAGAAATAAGACAGGATAAATTTGCTGACGTAAAATAGGTATAAAAATGGGAGTCTACAATTTCTGATCTAGGTCGGATAAACCTGTTACTCTCACATATTCGAGTGACATAATATTCTATTTAATGTTAATGAGTTCTCATAACAAAACTTATTATAAAAACTTGCGCATTTTTAAAACTAAACTGTTGGACTGTTTCCCTACATATATGACTCGTCCCTTAATTGCTAATTTTCCAACCTTGGCAACAATATACTGGAGGGAAGTTTTCGCATAGATTCCGATTCGAATTTTAAATTTAGTACCCGTATGTGAAGAGGCTGGAGTACTATTTGCATCAGCAGTTCAGCACGAGCGGCGACCCATTGCTTTGGCATGCTTTTGTTTTCTAAGTCTCAACTCCAAAGCGCGGAGCTAACGGCAGTCTAACTTTTAAACTAGAAAAAGAAAGTGAAACTGGGGTTCTACGTAGAACAGAAATGCGGAAAAAAAAAAAATTGATAGTGGACAATCTTACACCTATTAACCTAGTAATGGGTACTATACAACGATAAACTTACTTTTATAGAGAAATTAATACTTATAATAAGGTAAGAAACAAACACCTGTAATTAATATTTTAATTAAGCAGAATTTTTAGGTAGTCTCAAGCCTAACCTAACCAAACCTACGTCATTCATGTTTAAGCCCTGAAAACATTATGGTTTCAGCCGAAAATAGCGTTCTAATAAATGAAATTCGATGAAATAATACAACCGATGAAGGAAAATTCGATAAAATGGGTTACTACTTAAATACGGGTATGTGTTAACCGTGGAATATGGGGTAGCTTATGCCATGCTTTATCACTTTCTGTTAGATGCAAATGTCACAATTACAGATAAGGACAAAGCATGGCATAAGCTACCCCACGCGGCCACGGTTGTTCTACGTTCATAAGTAGGGGAGAAAATACAAAAAACCAAGAACAAATATTCGGGCAAATATTTGCTCTTACCGTTACTTACGGGACCGCTAGCTTCGAAGACAGGGCCATTACCAACTAGACCAACGTGTCGGTAAGACAATAAGTTTAGCATTTTTTATTAGTAATTTAACCCGACCGATCGACCACACTCAAGCTTATAAAACACGCCTTCTGTGTCACTTTTTTAACGCGTCTTTTACGCCGACCGGTGTGCATGATCACATCCAAAAGAACGTCATTTAATTATTTTTGCATATTTTTAACTTCGGTATGATCCATTATCGCATGAGGCAATCCATTTATTTAATCAACGACAGCACATTAAGGCAGCAAGATAACAATACATATTTAATCCCGTGACCCGTCACGCGTGGCCTCCTATGTACTCAAGGTATCCCCTCATCAATGATTCAAGGCGCGCGCATTTCATCAAATAACGCGTTTCTGTGTGCTTCGGCTTATTTATAACCTTCCCTGATCGGGTAAATGGACTGGACAACGCAGCGGGCGTCTATTGATCGATAGCAGAATAAAATGCACCCTGGTGAGACGACGGAGGTGCAGTTTATTTGCTGAGAAATATTTTATTACTGTAGGTGTACGTGTAGTTTCTATTGGATAAAAGGTAGAGCGAGTTTTCAGCGTGTAAATACTCGTATGGTACGAGGCAGAAATATGTTTGAGATAAAAGTAACGAGAACTAGGCGTTACTGGCAACACTCATTTAAAAAACAGTTAAGTGTGAGTCGGACTTACGCACGAAAGGTACCGTACCACTGTACAATATTAAAATCAAACAAAAAATGTACGTTGCGATAGCAAACTTATTTGCAGATAGTAAGTTAATCGCGACCTATGTTGATTTATGGAGACAACAGTTTTTCAACGGCAAAGTCAAGTTTGTTCTTCAATATGGTGCTGGTGTCTTCTTGCTGTCTACAAGATGGGCCAGAGAGACTCGCTTAGAGATAAGTTTAAAGAAATTAATATATTGACCATGCACAGTCAATACATTTATGAAAACATTATGTATGTTCATAAAAACATCGCTAAAATTTAGAAAGAACTGTGACATACATAATGTTAATACCAGAAATAAACATAAGCTCGCAGTGCCCTTCATGCGGCTCCATAAAATAAAAAAAATCTTTTATGGGTAATTGTATTAGGTTCTATAATAAGCTCCCAAGTAATGTTACTGAACTATCAGTAAATAAATTTAAGAGTTACGTTAAGCGTAAACTAATTTCTAAAGCATATTATAGTATTAAAGACTATATTAATGATAACAATGCTTGGGACTGAATTGCTTGTAATAAAATGTTTAGTCCTTATGACAAAAGGTTGCGAACGTCGAAAAAAAAAAGACATCCGACAGAGTTTCTTACAGGTTCTTCTCTGATCGGTCGCGATTTGAACCTGCAGTCAATTTAGGCTAAGTCGCTATAATATGGAGTTTCAAAAGAGTTTACCTATATTATTTGTAAACCTACTTGAATAAAGATTATTCTGATTCTGAATATAAATTTATATTCTTATAATATTGGACAGAACACTCGGTGCGCGAGTCCGACTCGCATTTGACTGGCTTTTTAAGGTTCCGTAAACAAACTAGGAACCCTTATAGTTTCGCAATGTCCGTACGTCCGTCCGTCCGTCCGTCCGATCGCAGCCTAGCGCAGAGACTCTTAGTACTAGAAAGCTGTAATTTGGCATGAATATGCATATTAGTAATTAACACACACACACACACACACACACACACACACACACACACACACACACACACACACACACACACACACACACACACACACACACACACACACACACACACACACACACACACACATACACACACACATTTATTTCTCTATATGAAAACTAGTTGCTATGGAGGAGCGGGGCTTCCTGATACAGGTATTGCATACTTAATAGGAAGTCTCCACCTAGTAATAATTTACACTTAAGCTTTAACGAAATAAATATATTTTTCATTTCATTTTCATTTTTTCATTTCATTAGTCACGCCAACAAAGTGGTACAATAAAATGTAAAAAAACATTTTTTTAGGGTACCTCTCCTACAAGTAACGTGGGTTTTTTTTTCCGAATACCGTATAGTGTAGTGTCATTGAATAGTTCTTTCAAAAATAATACGGGTTTGTGAAAACAGTTTTTCGAGTAAGCTATAAAGCGCAAATTTTTGTTAAACTCAAAGCACTTCAGTGTGCAGTCAACATCAAGGCGGTACATATAAAAAAATGATAAAGGTACTATAATATTCTTAATCCTTTGTCGGTATTTGGTCCCTTGGCACGTTTACAGAAAACCTTGTATTTACGCTCCCTCCGAAGTAATTTAATAAAAGATAACAACTTCCATTAAATAACTTGTTCATTTTCGATTCATTAATAAAAAGTAAAGTTTGTGTTTGACTTTCTCAACTGGAAATTGTAACCGAACTTGTTAAATTTGGTTCATTAGGGAGTTGGGAAGTGCCTGGACTATTGTTAATTAATTTTATGTTGGTTCGTGTCCTGTTTATTATTTGTTATGAATTCGAGTACTAGGATTGGGTTTTAGGATTTCAGTCTTAAGATTATATTCTGAGAATGCAAATATCTATGGGTCATAGATCCTACTCACCATCAGGTGGCCTGTGTACTCGTTTGGCATCTCTATGCCGTATTTTTTAAAGATTAATTTATGTCATAGACTTACAAGCTATCAGAGGCTGTTTTCTACTCGGTAAAACGATATTAACTTTGACTTGTTATAGTATTGCTTTTAACCCGGCCGCCATAACTGTCAAGTAGTTAGGAGCTATTGTAATTTTGGCAATAGAAAACATGTCAAAAGCAATATGGCTTTGACGAGTAGAATAGAGCCCAAAGCCACCTGCTCTTTATTTCACAACTAGAAGACGCCCGCGACTTCGTCCGCGTAGAATTAGTTTTTCGCTACTCCCCCTATGTAGACGACACTATTAAATTACAATTTGATAGTGTCGTCTTTATTATGTCAAATACCTCGTTTACCGCTATTCCATCGGGAACTGTTCAATTTTCCAGGTCAAAAAAGTATCTTATGTCCTTTGTCGGGACTTTAGTTATCTCCATACCAAATTTTATCTAAATCGGTTCAATAGTTCCTGAGATAAGCGCGTTCAAGCAAACGAACATAAAAGCTCTTTAACTTTATATATTATTATAGATTCGACAGTGACAGGTAACAGGCGCAGCTTAAATGAGTACCAGTTATACAAAGCTTGCATTATATACAGGGTGTAATCGTTAAGTGTAGCTAGGCGATTATTCCATAAATGTAACACATATCAAAGTACGTTACCCAATGAGTAAAATCACATCAATATATTTTACTCATGACGTACTTCCGATATTAGTTTAAAGTGTTAGACTTGTGACCTATCGTTATCAGGATTATGGAACAGTGGGCTGATGGCAAGTAGCCTGTCAGCCTATGTAAGTAATGTAATTTCATGATGGGGATCCCCTTCAAATATCGAAACTCATTTCGTCGAATGTGTCGTTTCACCGAATTTAATATAATTGAAAGCTACTTTCTGCTGAAACGTTATTATTTTTAGGTTATGAACAGACCCCGCACATTTAGTGCCGCTGACGTAAAAGTGACGTAATTTCATATACAGGAGTTGTTTTATAACACTAGCGGTAATTTAAGTTACCAAATTGTAATATTCTAAAACATATCAATGCATAAAAATACCACTTAAATAAAAAAAAAAAATTGTGTTGCATTTCAGTAACTATTTTAGTTTATATTATTTAATTTTCTTTATGTAATAAATAACTATGATAAAACTAATTTAAATCAGCCTATATGCAGAGTGACGTCGACTTTGTGTCAACGGCACCAAATGTATGGGGTCTGGTTATGAAGCATGGGTTACGTAGGTTAGGTTAGATTAGACCTGGGACTCTCAAAAAATTTCATTTTTAACCCTTAAGAAAAAGGTTAAAAATGATCTACCGAACATGAAAACTAAACTAATTTAATTAATTTTAATAGCTATAAAACATATGGGCCAAATCACTGTCACTCCCTCTCTCTCTCGCTTTGCAAGACAATCCTTTGACCAAAGTAGCTGCCAACCTTCTGGTCACTCGAACGTCATTGAGGCGGAAGGTCGTTTATGATCTAATATTATCACTATTAATAATGGTGCTAATTTAAATATATAAATTATTTTTTTATGTTAAGGAGAAGGCACACGAGCACTCAGGCCACCTGATAGTAAGTGGAATCTGTGACCCATAGACATTTGAATTCCCAAGACTATAATCCTAAGACCTCAAAGGCGTTGCCAACCCTGAGGACTAAGATGGAATGCCTCTATGCTAGTAATTTCACCGGTTGTCTTATCCCCACACCGGAACACAACAATGCGAACACTATTGCTTGGCGGGTGGTTAATGGATAAGATGGTGGTAGCGATCCGGACGGACCCTGCACAGGGTCCTAACACCACGAACTTTGAACTTTGACAAGAAACGGAAAGCAATAAAAGACAAAACATATTCCAGTTACAAACCAATTTGTAACTATATTGTGTAGTTAGGCAAACACTAACATTGTATATAGACTTAGCAGAGCCCCGTATAAAGGATGTTTTGTTTATTTTGTAACTGTTCAAACCAATATCTCCCAATAAGTGTCCGTACCCCTTAATTCCCCGTTTCAACATTGCAATTTCACCCGACCGCCACTTTGTACAATTCATCACGATATTGTAATGAATTTATTCACGAACACTGATTTTAAATAGTAGCGAGTGCTGCAATGCAAATTTGTCCTCACGGAGTATTATTTTCAAGTCTTCATAACAAGCTATTTGAATACCAAATTCGCTTTCAGTAGTTAAAGAGATTTAGTTTAATTCACAAGTTTTGCGTCAATGACATTGGTATCGATATGTGTGGTGAAGTAAACTTTTGTCAGCTTATTTTGATGAGTGTAAAATTAATCGTAGTGCAATGTGTATGTATTTAAACACTTTATTGTACAAAAGAAAAACTTAAACAATACAATTAATAATAAAAAAGATGTACAAAGGCGAACTTATTCCTTTAAAGGATCTCCCCAGCTAACCCTTGAGAGATTGAGAAAAGTGAAAGGTTGTGCATCAAGTAAACGGGTGTACAAATTTATTTAGAGCACCCAAAAAACAAAAACTAACCAAAAAGACCAATAAAAAAACAGAAAAAAAAACAAAACTAATACATAAATAGATAGAAAGATATATAATTATACATCAATAAACATACTTAAACTTACATAAACTACATATTTATAAATATGTAGTTTATGTAAATTGGTGTAAATTCCAACTACCGCCAGTAGCCTTAATTTATCTCCGATACCATCCATTACTTACAGCACACGTCATCACTTAGCATCCTTAAACCAAAGCTACGAGCGCACTGCTACGACGTCTGAACGTGCTACGAATATGCCATAAAAGTGCTACGCCGTAGTGGTCGAGGGATTTCTACGTCGCAAAAAGAATATCGCACGTGAGCTTTGACATTCGATTTGCTAATTGACGCTTTTAGATTCCAACTGGTTTTAACGACTTAAAAGCTCCGGCCGTAAAAGTAATCTTATTAGGGGGCAGTTAAAAGTTTCTGCCGTTTATGAATTTCAAAGTTGATAATTTATCGTAATTGGATTATTTCGAAGCCATTTTTGAATTTACGCTGTGCCTATTTCAACCCTTTAAACTACTAAAACTGGGATGAATTGGATAATTGACTTGGTATTCTGGATGAATCTATAAAGGACGAAGTCACGGTTTACTAAAATACTTATTTCTTGACTTTTTGTATTTTATGAACTTTAAAAACAAGTCACCCAATAAATATGTTAAGCATACTTAGAACCTTGCCATTATGAATGTTATTGTAACTATCATGTTTGTCATTTGATGTTCAGTTTGAAGTTGACTAAAGTGCTTAACATTATCGTTGGGGCACTGTACCTATAACAATTAGGACACAAGACAGTTCTCTGTCTAACTAATATAATAGCTATTATACCTACAGTTAGTTGCAAAACTGAGTCAATATTAGCACCTTAGTAGAATTTTAATAAGTCGATGACAATCATAGCTATTTTCAAATGCTTAGTATAGAATAGTTATCCTTGAAGTAAGCTACAAAACTGCTGTATAAATAATTTATTTGTCATTTATATTTTTTTAAAGATTTTGAACCAAAAAGTGTAAAAATTCAATTTATGTTTTATACTAGTAATTTAGTTTTCTCTATGGCAAACCCAAATAAGAAAACTATTTAAAATAGAGAATTCCATTCTTTTTAAAATGAGGTATCAACTGCTTGAATCAGGGATGTAGTTTTCTAGTTATTGCATAATTTTAATCCCCTACCATAGAATGAACTAACAACCAGTTTGTATGGCTAATTTGTCTCGGTGCAAAAGTGAACCATGCACCGAACTAATGTTGCCAATAACTGCCGCCAAAAGTATGTCCGATTTTAATAATTTTCTACTTATTTTAAAAAGGCTAAATTTCTTTAATTTTATCAGGGTCCTTATTTTGGGTTGCCACAGAGAGAATTAAAATATTAGACAAATAAAAAAAGTTAAATTCAACAGTTTTTACGATAAAATTACTTAAAAACTGTTAATGACAGGTAAATCATTTGGTAGGAGTATTTGTAGCAAATTTCAAGGACCACTTGTCGTACTTGTCGTACTACTAAGGTGCTAATATTGACTCAGTTTTGCAACTAACTGTATATACATATAAAGCATGTCCCAAAGCTTGAAGTAAATAAATATTTAAATTCCCGAATCTCAAATTATATCTTTTTTCATCCAAGGGAACCAAAGTTGTACCGCAAAGTTAAAACTACATTCCGAACCCCTATAAAAGGGGCTTTCTTATGCCTTAACATCAACGTCTTCTGGGATACCCCTTATATGTATCGAGTCAAAATTCAAAAAGTTCAAAAATCAAAATATTAGTTCAGTAAAGGGCTCTTTTCCACATCGATAACATGAAACGAATCTACTAACGCTTCGGACAAGACGAAGCGCAGCGAAGTCTTTGTGTCTTACAGGCTACTTAGTCCGCTGTTAAACTACTTTCACTTCAAGTCGTCTTATCCGCCGCCTAGCTTTAAAGAGTGAGTTTAAGAAATATTTTAGAGTAAAACATTACACATTACATCAAGCGTTCATTCCTTAAGTGGGGTAGGTAGAGCTACAGAAATACCAACAACTCTAAAAAGACTTGTTGATAATTTTGTAACCACATTTTGCACAATCAGGCTAAGATGTTTACCAGTGTATTAGTGGCAGGTTGTAAGTCCATCGCCTAGCCGTACTACAAGCCTTATTCCCTCAGTTGCTTCTTACGATATCCACACGACAACAAGACATATACTAACATCAAAAAAATAAAATGGACAACAATTGTAAACCAATTTAGTGGTCCTCTTAGGTCAACATAATTTATCCATCCTATACATACACGCCGTTTCAATTAAATTGGTCCGGCTAACGAAGCACCGAAGTATTTGTCAAACCGGCTTTGTTTACGCCCTTGGCGCTGTTGTTTGCGCATTCGTCACATGCGGTTGATCGGAGGGACCACCAATGTTTTTACAACTGCTATTTGTACTACCCTCATACGTCAAAAGAACACGTCTATAATTTAACAGCAAAAAGTTTAGTCTGTGGTGTTCAATGAGGTCGCATGTGTACGGGATGTTCAAAAAATATAACCTTTTATCTAAAGGGGCTGTGTAACTTTATTTATAAACAACAATCAAAGGGTGTGCAGAAATATCAACGGCACAAAATTATGAAATGTTTAAACTCGGATTTATATTATTTTTAACAATAATTAAGCGAGATCATTATAAAGGTGTAGTTGAACAGGCTAATTTATTTTTGGCTACTGACGAGGTAAAAAGGCTCTTAATGGTTTAGGAATAGCGTCGTGTATACTTTGTCGAAAACAGCAGAAAATGCCGACACGGGTGATTTTGCAGCGTTAGCTTTATTTATCAACAACAGACAAAGGGTGTACAAAATCAAAGCTCAATCCAGAAGACGCTAAAGCAAATGGATTTCTATCTCAAAATAATTAAGCGCAATTCAACCCAATAAAGGTATCTTTTACAACGCTGTTTATTATTATCAATGTCAGTACGCTTTTAAAATCCAAATCTTGGGTTCCAAATCCAAGAAAGTACATTCAGCATCAAATTTTTCATAATGATACAAATGCTTTTTCTTTCGAAAACAAACGGAAATAACCAAGGGTCAATGGTGGTCACTTTACCTTTTAATTAAGGACAGAGAAAAAATAAACAAACTAATCATCATTTATTTCATTATATGTAGTGTAAAACGTATTGATTGATGTACACACTTTTATTTCTGTTTAAAGAAAGACATACCGTTACTTCATGGAAGAAACAATATTCTGAAAATCTTTGGGAAGATCTGTGCCTAATAGTAAACATGTTTCCGCTAAAACTATGATGATGAAATAATAAAATATTTAGTTTAGTAAAACATTATCGTATTCATATAACATACATACATAACATCACGCCTTCATTCCAGGAGTGGGGTAGGCAAGCTACATAAACACCAACAACTCTAAAAAGACTTGTTTATTATTTTATAACCACATTTTGCACAATCGGGCCAAGAAGTTTACTAGAGTAGTGACAGGTTGCAAGCTCATCGCCTAATAGTACTACAAGTATTTAAATAAATTCGATTTAAATCAGAACTTGAACACCCTGCGCATGTAGCGGTCATCAATTTATATTACATCGATTAATTAAATGTTCGTTAACGCGTTAATTAGGGATGTTGGCGTGGGTGTGACCCTGGCGCAACTTTAGTAGGCGGACTAACTGCTTTGTTCCATTAATATGCTAAAAACGTTACATTTAAATTCATAGGGACCAATCCAAATTGACATTAATTAGCAAAATATGGAGATGAACGTCGTTATTATCAAATCATAATGTATTAAGATCTTTAGAAGTTGCCCGATTTTACATTTCTACCCTTAACATTACCTAAAAATAGCATCGAGAAAGCCAATTCAAATCGAACCCTGAAGCGTTTCATCCTCATATTCCTCATTCAGCCGAGGGTAAAGATATTGAAGCGGGAGAAGTGCTTAAGAAAAACACGCAACTATTATCCATCGCTTAAGAGCGCGAGTGCTTAGTATTTTTGAGTTATTATCCGGTTTGATTTCGTCTTTTTTAATCACACTTGCAGTTTTTCATGCATTCACTTTAAATCATCCACCTGTGTTTTGTCAGCATCGACGCAGTAACATAAGGTTTACAGGGTGTTGTGTAATTACTTACATGACTGATTAATTTGTTAGTGACATCGCGGCTTCAAGTCAATTATTCGACGAACTATTTCAACAACTCAAATTGCACAAATGTTTGCCACAGTACGATGGCAGCGCTTGGGTTACCAATTTATTTATTTGTTCATTACTGTAAATGATATTTATCATAACTTTACATAATTGGATATTTGCTACTGTGATAATGGTGTACAGTATAATGAAGTAAGTAAAAACCTTTGATACCTGTATGACCCCAAGCTCTATTGATGACGCATGCCTGAATGTTTTTCACAGGGCTTTAGATTGCGTGCCGAATTTTTCAATAGGGAATTAATTTGGGGGGATAATAATAGGGGGATTAATTTCCCGACAGGAAATTAATTCTACAGCAGGAGATTAGGGCACTGTCCATTAAAGCGACGCGCATGTCCGTGGGCAGTTATACTCGTATTGTACAATGAAATAATGCCTCAAGGTTGATTATGGCTTCCATGTTTTTTTTTATGCTAATCGAGGCTGATGAGTCAGCGAGTCATCTGATAAAGAGTGATTACGTTTCATTCTCCGCTTTTGTTTGTATAGGTATATTAATTCTTTATATTTATGTATTATATAAGTAATATATTAGTATGAGTATTATATGTACAAGTATATGACGTAGATATGTTTTGTATTATTTAAGTATAAGCAATGGATAGGATAATTAAGTTAAGTTTCTAGTTTTATCTGTCTTCTTTTTCTGTGCACCCACTGAATTATGTAAATTTCTGATTGATTATTTGGTCGACTGGTAGAGAATGCCATTAGGCATTAGGTCCGCCATTTGTACTTGTTTTTGTGCAATAAAGATTAAACAAATAAATAAATAAATAAATTAGCGCCGTTAATGAACCTTCCTAAGGCCTAGTCAAGATTCATACAGGGTGGAACAAAACGAGGGACTTTTAGAAAACGGGGAATTCTTTAGGTCTTGTACTTTATTTTTCACCAATTAACTATATTAATATTTCTAACCGTTTTAGAGATACAGCTTGTTAAACATTAGTGCAAAATCTGCACATTAGCAACCCTAGCAAGTAGATCCGATGACGTCATCAAGTTAAGGTATCTAGATAACTTAGACCTTTTTCACTTTCATTAGTAAACAAACTTAATGAATGACAAGCGGCAGCATGCATAATACGACACGGGGTACTTTTGAGCATCGCATGTTAAGTGAAGTTGATGACATGTGTCAATTTAAAATATAAATAACTTTGATCTAGTAGTAGTAGGGTTGTCACTGAAATTAAATTGATTAATTTTAATCATTTTGTTTTACTTTTAAGTCCAGCTTTACAATTATAATAAATTGATTGTATATCACTTAGATAACACTATCCTTTCAGTCCCTCGTTTTGGTCCATCCGGTATATGCTTAACGCTAATTTAGTGATTTCCTAAAATCGGCGAAATATACAAGAGTAGTTGTTTCCCGCGACTGTCCGCGTAAAAGTTGTTTATCGCTATTTCCTCAGTAACCGCCCAATTTACGCCAAAAACGACCCCATGTTCATTCCCGGAACTCAAACTATCTCCATACCTTTCACAATCGGTTCAGCGGTTTATCCGTAAAAACCCCGTGTGGTTGCTGGGTTAGAATAGTGCCACTCCATGTCTTCCCGTGGATGTCGTAAGAGGCGACTAAGGGAATAAGGGCTTGTAGTACTGTTAGGCGATGGACTTGCAACCTGTCACTAATACACTAGTAAACTTCTTGGCCTGATTGTGCAAAATGTGGTTACAGAATTATAAACCAATCTTTTTAGATTGTTGCTAGTTTTGTAGCTCTGCCTACCCCACTCTGGGAATAAAGGCGTGATGTTATGTATGTATGTAAGTATGGATGGATATTGATTGTCGGCTCCGTATATTTTAAGTCGATAGTAAACATAAACGTAAGTAACGTTTGCATCTTCGCTAGGCCTACTGGAGAGGAATCGCAGATGCGTTGCCGGCCTTTGAGGAAAGAGTAAGTATGTATGCTCATCTCTTGAAGATCCTCAAGTCGTAGTAGGGTTGCCATCCGTACTATAATATATCGTCACTACTTTGAAAAAAAACCTAGTATCTTATTTTTCGTGATGTACGATTTTAAACTTATTTCTCTTCACGTTTAAGTTTAAAATCATTTATCACGAAATATGCGATACGAGGTTTATTAAAAGTAGTGACGATATATAGTATTGTACTATATTTCGGCTGTCCTTACTTTATAATATATGATAGACATAAAGTACGCTGAAGTACTTTATTTTTAAAAACTTTATAATTCCAAAATTCGTGACATAAATTTTGGTATGTAATGTAACTTGACACTCTGTTTTGACGTTTAATTTGGCGGTTGTGTTACAGAACTTGGTTGAAAGAAAGTGCTACTCTACTGACTGCTAAGTTAATTTTGTTAACTAAATTTTTTGAGAGCTATCATAAATAAAATGTAAGTAGTATATTTTTGTTGTGTGTACTGTACTTTTTCGCCCTATAACTCACCATATAGGTGGCAACCCTAAGTCGTAGCGGCCCGGGATTACCACCGCAATAAGCTATAAGCTAGCTTTTGTTTCACTACATACATACTATCACGCCTTCATTCCCAGAGTGGGGAAGGCAGAGCTACAAAACTAGCAACAAATCTAAAAAGACTGGTTTATAATTAATGACCAACGACTACAAAAAGAGTTGTTGGTCAATCTGTAACCACATTTTGCACAATCTGGCTAAGATGCTTACCAGTGTATTAGTGACAGGTAGCAAGCCCATCGCCTAACAGTACTACAAGCCCTTATTCCCTTCCCTTCCATTTCCCTTTGTTTACTTAACTACTATTTGTTTTAAGTGTATTTTTTGTGAGCGTTGTTTTTTTTTTCTATTCTATTCTATTCTATTCTACTTTCCAATATATGGTTTGAGTACTAAAGGAAGGAAAAATCAAACTTATTGCAAAAGAGTACTTATCTTATCTTACAAGATAAATACTCGTTTGCAATAGGCCCATTCTGATACACTTCGACCCGTAAGAAAATTTTGTGCAATTACTTATACACTCAGCTGTTCAAATGTGCAGGTTTCCTCACGATGTTTTCACCGAAAGAGCATCGTACTCATCGGTACCTTACGATCACGAGTCGAACCCAAATGACGCTAAAAACACTGACGTTCTCAATCGAGTACTGCTAGTTAAAACACTAGTTAAAGAAATAAATATTGAAACCATAGGGTTCTAGTGTTCTAAAGTATAATTTTAATTTAAAGTATTGCCCGTGTGCTTGCCGGGTTAGAATAGTGCCACTCCATGTCTTCCCGTGGATGTCGTAAGAGGCGACTCAGGGAATAAGGGCTTGTAGTATTGTTAGGCGATGGGCTTGCAACCTGTCACTAATACACTAGTAAACTTCTTGGCCTGATTGTGCAAAATGTGGTTACAGAATTATCAACAAGTTTTTTTAGAATTGGTAGTATTTCTGTAGCTCTGCCTACCCCACTCTGGGAATGAAGGCGTGGTGTTATGTGTTAAGTATTGTAACCACGGCGGTAATAACTTCGCTGAATCTTCTTTTTTTTAATGCGAACAAATCTCATTTTAGGTAATTTTTGTATTTATGTAAGTTATAATGTGTGATAATTAAGTTGGTTAGTAAAAATGTATTTAAGTATATCAATTTTATGAATATACCTACATATGAATATGTACAGTCGAGGAATTTGATCGTTTAGCAATTTAACAATTCGGCAATACGGCCGGGTTATACAATTTCCACGTGTCATTAGTTGTGTCACGCCGGGAAATGAATAACACGACTAATTTGCGTATCATATCAAACTGCAAAACATCTCTCTCTACTCATTTCAAAGTATTTACTACTGCATAACTGACATAAAGCACTTTTATTTCCTCTTTAGAAGTGTTTATAAACTTATTATTTCCCTCGTAATTCCCGGGCTCCTCCAGCGATACATCAAAGTCAGCTCTCAGACACCTAGATTATCTATTTCCATACATTTTATAGATAAATTATGTCAATCGCGGTCAGAGGCTAGACAGGGCTTTTATTCCAGTCGGTAACTCCATATTGCCTTTGACATGTTATTTCGCTGATTTACGTGATTTTTCAGACGTAATTTTACAGTTGAAATACTTTACTTCTACAAATTTTAATGCACAACACGAAATATAATTTCGATTTTCAACGAATGTATGAGCTACTTTTATGTTTTTATTATTTTATTTTGATTAATCGATCTGAAACCGGCGACTGTTTTGTGATTTTTGCTGTGTGTGCCGGTTTAGAATATCGCAAATTTACGAATCGTTTTGACGTCTAAAAGGTATGAAAAAAAAAATTATTTATGTAAAATTCGTCTAAAAATGTATGAATAACTTTTTACCACCTTTATATAATTATTTTGTATAAAAAAATAATTAACTCGGTAATTTTTTTATACAAAATGGGCATAAAATTGTTTATGATTTTGGATACTTAAAACACTCGTTCATAAAATTAAAACAACAGTAATAATGTTCAGTTCAAAATCAATCCATTACTTTAAAAAATCATCAATTAAATGCAAAAAATAGCAACATATCATGTTTTAAAACAACCTAAATCTCGCATTACAATACACAAAAATGAAAAAGTAGCTCATTCATTCGTAACTCATTTATTCGATCATAATTTAAATGATATTTCTGGATATGCATTAGAACTTAAAGTAAAGCAGTATTTTAACTGTAAAATCAAGAAACGAAGCAAATACGACACGCGAGCGTGTTGACGACACGTTGGCCTAGTTGGGAGTGACCCTGCCTCCGAAGCCAGCGGTCCTCGGTTCAAATCCCGGTAAGGGCAGATATTTGTGTGATCAGCACGAGTATTTGTTCCTGAGTCTTGGATGTTTTCTATGTATTTAAGTATTTATTTCTCTATCTAAGTATTAGTAGTGTGTTTATTGTTGTCTAGTACTCATAGTACAAGCCTAGAGCTTAGTTTGGGACTAGGTCAATTTGTGTGACATTGTCCCGTGATATTTATTTATTTTAAATCCTGCAAAATTTCGTATACGGCCTCTTAAACTCGATAGCTTTTATTTACTTGACAATAATGGCGTACTGTCAAGTAAATAAGAGATCCTAACATTGACAATACGATACCATGAAAAAAGCAATATATGGTTTTACCTAGTAGAACAGAGGCATTTTAGATGAGTAGCTCGTTCAAAGCCGGACATTTTAAGCACCGGATTTAATATATCTGTCAGTTAATATTAGCTAAAAGGACCTTTTCTTTTACACGAAATTAAAAAATACGAAATTAAAGGTAGGTTAATTAAAGGTAAGGTAATGTGTCTGAGAATTGAAAACTCAGCTCCAAGTCATTTTCCATTCGGATCTTGGATAAGTCTTAGCATGAAATAAGATTTTACAAGAGTACTTATCGATAGCATTATTGAACATATTTTCCTAAACTAATATCATAAATTACAAACCTATACATCACTAATCAGCGATGAGACCGCCAATTGTTTACCAGTATTATTTTTATTGTGCTGCTTCTCTGTTATGTTTTTTATTGGTGTTATAAACTATCGTGTGTATGATATTTATTTGTAATGTACCAGAAAGTGAATAAACTGCGAACTTACGGTAAGCGTAAGAGTGCGCAAGAATGTCGGCACTCAATTAAAAAGTTTTAGCCTTTACTATTACGGTTAAAGTTACTTAATGTGTGTTTGTTTCTTAGAAATAGACGTGCATTAATTACAACTTGTAATATATTATAATTAACACTGTCTAACTTAAGAAAGTTAAATGTGATAGCAATTCAGAGGCCCTAGCCAAGATGCGTTCGCTAACTAGCATTTCTATTCGTTATATTTTTAAACCAATCGCGTCACTGGTAGATCACGTGATACGAAAAGTCGCGTAATCTACCAGTGATGCGATTGACTTAAAACCAAACGAATAGAAACGCTAGTTAACGTATACATCTTGGTTAGATTTATTCTTAATTCGTCATATTCCAAATTGGTCATCTTCCAAACTCGTAAATTTCCTAACTGGTCATATTCCTAACTCGTCATATTCCAGATTCGTCATCTTCTAAACTCTTAATTTTACAGTACAAATTAAAACGCGAACACGTGCTTACAGGAATAATAAGTATTACTTAGATTGTACTTAGTAGTTATACTTTGTACAGTCAAGGTCATAAATATGTATACACTTTAGTACCTTGTCACTTTAATCGCTGTGACAATTTCATATGGCAGTTGAAACATGACTTTAAATAGACAAGGTACTAAAGTGTATACATATTTATAACCTTGACTGTACTACGGCTAGTAGACAATAATTTACTTAAGGCGGAGTCCAAAAGTATTGGTAAATAATGAAATAATACCACATTTACCACACACGATTTCTATACTAAATTTGTGCAGGCTGTGTACATGGTATGACTAGTTTGGAAGATGACGAATCTGGAATATGACGAGTTTGGAAGATGACCAATTTGGAATATGACGAATCAGGAACCAATCCTTGGTTAGGGCCTCTTAACTCTAAACAAAACACATTAAAAAACATTCTAAATTTCTTTTTTCAAACTGACACGTAAGAAAGGGAATGATGGATAAGTAAGATGTCTTATCAATAGTAGTATTACAACAATAATATGTTTTAATACATCAAACCCTCGCTCTCTCTGCATTTCCAAAATAAAAACTAGCTAAGCCAAAATTTAGTTTCCAAGTTGGAGAATTCAAATTTCCATTTTCCGACAAACCAAGTAAATTTCAAATTTAGTCGACGCCATAGCTGTCGGTCCTCGTAAAACGCGAGGGTTGAAGCTACCGGGTTGATTAAACACCCCGGCCAACTGTGCGTTTACATATTGGGCGCTGCGCGTTGCCCCTGGCCCGTAACGGTGACCCTCTTGATTGAATTTTTAGCATGAAAAGGTTTCAATGGAAGTCATTGAGTACTTAATTTTAAGTTAAGTAAATGTGAGTAAATCCCTATTTTCTTATTAAAATATACGGGTCATACAAAGATTTAAGTTACGTCTATCCTGTGGACACACCGAAAGTTAACGTTATTAAGGCCTAATTTTCTGGCTAAGCCCATTCCCGCAAAAACCCCGTCAGGTCTGCTTTAGAGCTATCATATAAAAACATAACTTATATGCACACGAGCTATTTAACTATTGACCACAGGAGAGACAACTTTTGTTTTTAAGAGTGTGTATGACCCAAACTTAAAATTCACCTTCTACATGTTTGTTCGTAAGCTTGACTACGCGTATTTTAAGCAATTAGAATTTACGTAAAAGCAGCTCAATCAAATAAGTACTAGTAATTGACCGTGTACCTACAGAATTGGACAAACTGTTCAGATTTGACGAACTAAGTAAATGTTCATTGAGTCACTGCGCTCAACTACGGGATTCTCTAGAACGTTTCTCACGCGTACTATAGGAATTTGGAATGAACTTCCTGCTGAGATTTTCCCAATGCGGTATAATACGGGGCTTTATAAAAAGGGTGTCATTAAATATCTTCGAGACCGGCAACGCATCGGTGATGCCTCCGGTGGCGTTGCGAATGTCCATAGGCGGCGGTGACCACTTCCCATCAGCCCCCTATTTCACCATATTGTGACAATGACACGAGACAGGTGACAATTCGGTTTACATCACTGGGTAACATATAAACTGCGCCATATACACTGAAGTGTCAACTGCCACCTGTCATTGTCAGGATGGTGAAATAGGGAGCAGGTTGCCTGTTTGCCATCGACAGCAATAAAAAATGCCTTATGACTAAATAAGTATACAGTCAGCAGCAGAAGTAGCTACTCAACCGGAGAGCTCAAAAAGTATGATCAGTCCTGGACTCTATTGTCAATAGAATATGTCTAGATCATTCTGAGAATGTTATTCTGCTTAGCTACTTATAATGCTCACTATACAAAAGAATTATTTTGTTTAATATATCTGCAAAACATTTATATCATGCACGACTCGATGTATGAATGTGGAAAAAGCGAAAGAGATTTGTTAGGATCGCATCAGGTGGAAAGAAGTGTTCTCTTCCTACCCCTCTGGGAAACAGGCGTGATTTTATGTATGTACGTCTGTCCAAAAAATAGTAATTTCTTTCTTTTGTTCTTTCTTTGATAGTCAACGTCAGTGTCGATCGGTGATTAGTCAAAAGTTAAAACACTTTTCAAGTGTATGGATATTGGAGAGTTTTGACTTCCGTCAATCTCCGTCAAAAAATATTAGCGTTGCTTTCTAAGCCATTCACACTGGTCAAGTCTCAAAGCAAATTACTCGCTCCAAAATCAAACAATCAATTTTATAACATGGAACGGTAAATACAACTCCAACATCCAACTACTATATGCAAGATCATGCACGCGGAACGTTTTGTTTGCTTCTATAACTGGAGCACAAACAAACAGCTCCTATCGCGCCAATCCCAGATCCTTCTGCGATTTCGTACTTTAGTTTTGAATTCGATCCCAACAAACGTAGCGGCGCATTTTCAATTTCAATATGAAGCCTGTACACGGTCAAAACCAAGCTCTCTGATTCACATACGAAATAGACACGCTTTGGAGTCTGTGGTAATGGATTCGTAACAAGCATCTGCCGTAAAAAGTAGGAACTTTCCGAGTACTTGCTTTGCCGTGCCAGAGCCACGTTACAAAGACATTAAAATGAAAATCAATATTTGCTTTCCCTACGATATTTCGGTATCTTTAGAGGCTTAAGAAGTTTCAATAATTTTACTTACTTTTGTATTTTTCATAACCTCACACCGAAAATGTATCATAATATCATCATCTTATCGTTCGGTTTTTGTGTTACTTACGAGTATATTGAGATCTTAGGTTATTTTATACTCGACTAACGGGTCATACAACTCGGGCTAACTTTCAACAGTTGTCTGCCTCAATACTCCCAGTATTGTTGAACTTATGTCAGAGGTTTCGGTACCTATCAATTTAGTATAATTTTAGTATTTATTTGCGTTTGGTGTCAATAAAATATTTTAACGCTAGTAGATTTTTATGTTACTTTGATTATAATATAGAATAAATACGTCTCAAAATGTGCCAAAAACTTTGTTGGTCTGTTTCTTTTCTCTGTTCCTTTTCCTCGTTAAAACCGAACCAAAGTCGTAAATATTCCACTGAGGTAGTTAGATGGCCGGAAAATGTCAAACTTTACTTTATAGTTGAAACTTCGTAGAGTTCGGAGAGTATAAAAACCTGATAGTTCAATAAACCAATTCCAAACGGACGAAGCTAGCGATAATAGAATCGATATTGTACATTCGTCATTCATCTTCATTATCACGTCAGCCGAACTCAATCACTGATGGACAAATGCCTTCCTCAAATGGATACTCCACCTCAGTTCTGAACTACTCGGCAATGTCGATTATAGGTCCTGAAAGGGAGGGTGAACCTTTCCTAGTCTCAGCAAACAGTAACTTAAAGATATTGTTACAACATCTCTATTTTCTAGACTTTGATATAGGATAATTACGTAACAATGTATCCTTCATATCCTGATTAATTCACTTAAAACGTTTCACGCCGGGCTACGTCGCAAAACTAGGATCCCTAGACATTGAAATTTTATATTACCCCCTAGTTTATAAATTTAATAACGGACAAGCAAAGATTATGGACTAAATTAACTTTCCGAGAAAGAGGACTTGCTTAATAAAATATTACTTTTATTAACGGCGGACCATGATTACTTAGGTAAGCCGGAACAAAGAAACACAATAAGTTATACGGTCGGTCTTCTATCTCGCATCTTAAAGAACTTAAGTAGCTATTACATGTTTTTTTTACGTTTGCAATTAGCGGTAAAGTGCATGATAATTTATATTCATATGCATATGAAGTTAAAGTTATTACACGAGTAGGTAGTTCATGGGTGACCTTCCATAAAAGTCGTGTTAAATGTAAAAAATATGTATTGAGTTATTGAATTATGTGGTGTCGTGTTGACGAATGTAATGAGACATAGCTATTTAAATAATTTCATCTAGATTTTAATTAAAAATAACAACTCGTAAAAATAAAAACTGTTAGTTTAGGTCGTGTAATAAAAAAAATGCTTACGAAGTTTAAAGTTTAGAACTTTATACAGCCTATGACACGATCTTAGCGAGTCAGAATATAATCAACTAGCTACTCGCCCTCACTTCGCTTCGGTTATGTGAATTTTGTGTAACACCCGTACATAAACCATTGCAGAATGTATTATACATAAAAATATTTCGTGAAAACTTATCTAACCCATGGTGATAACCACTTCAAGATTGATTGCGTAGTTTAGGAGGAGTTAGCGGATATACAGAGAGACAGACAGACGCAGAAAGGGGCATTTTCCAAAAAAGTACCTAAAGTTAAGGACAAAAATTAATAACGGTAACTCTTCCATTGCGTCACGAAAATTAACCATTACTGCTTCAAGATAAATAGTGGCATCTCAGACAAATAAATAAAAAAAAACATATATCAGAGGACAATCTCACACAAACTGACGTAGTCCCAAACTAACCTCTAGGCTATGGGTACTAGACAACGATAAACATACTTATATAGAGAAATACATACTTAAACACATAGAAAACATCGAAGACTCAGAAACAAATATTCGCGCTCATCATACAAATATCTGCCCTTACCGGGATTTGAACCCAGGACCGCTGGCTTCGGAAGCAGGGTCACTCCCAACTAGGCCACCGTGTCGTCAAAAACTCCTGTAGCAAGTTCAACCGTATTACTAACAGGTGATGTTTCATCTGCTATGCTTATTTAATTTGCAATACCGCCTGTTGGCTTATGAGGGCGGTATATAAATGTACGACTAATTTTCGTGACGTAATGGAAAATTAATTTACCGTTGGTAATTTTTGTCCTTAACTATAGGTACTTTTTTTTGGAAAACGCCCTCTGTTTTATATGTTTCGCTTCAGTTTTTGTGAGTTTTCTTAAACACCCGTACATAAACCAGAGTTTATTGTACATACAACCTTCCGTGAAAAATTATCTACCTGATGGTGAAAACCGCATCAAAATCCGTTGCGAGGCTTAAGACGAGTTAGCGCATTTACAAACAGACGCGACAAGCGACTTTGTTTTATGCTATGTTATAATAACAAAGCAAAATAAGTATTAAGTGGAACCCACAATTTTTATCACATAAAAACTTACAAATATTGTTAAACACATTACCTCTCTATTACCTTCGTAAGTCGTCGGGTGTAAGGTCTAAGTATAATAAACCGTCAATGCACTACCTATTCAGCTCGAGCTAGCGGATTAAAGTGGATGTAAAACCTATACTACTGATAAATTCCTCGCCTCGCTCGCCAACGCTCCGACCAGAGAGTCCACAACATTCCAGTACTCGAGCGGATTCAGTTATAATCAATACTGTAAGGTGATTTCTAAAACACGCTATTCGATACGCCGACGAATTATTTTGTAGTGATCCAAGTTGGACAACTTAGGCTCACTGGAAAATAGTTCATCAGTGTCCCTTTTGGCGACTAAGGTCTATAAGGAAAAATTACTAGGCATAAAAATGACTAGAAAGTAAATTGGCGAGAAGTATTTATTGACTAAGCATAAAGATGCCGACATTTAAATACGTAGGTAGGTGTACGTTATGTTAGTTTTGCAGCAGGTTCAGAGGGCCAACCACCCAGAAATAGGAGCTCTGTGGCAGCGGAGCTCCGTCGACACTACCCAATTTCAAATAATTACGTATTTAAATGTCGGCATTTTTTATACTTAGTCAATATGCCTTCCCTCCAAATTTATTTATAGTAATTTTTACACTTAGTCATTTTAACTTATAGACCTTAGTCGCCAAAAGGCCAGTGGCCCTTACCAAGATTCTTTGCGACAATATTATCGTTATCGAAAATGTATAGGATTAACGTAAACTGCCGGACGGTCCATAGTCCATATTCCATGCATTACGACAATTTCGAAAATCGTTTACGTTAGCGTCACGCATCTTGTCTAGCTTCTCACTAGTACTCGGAGCACGAACTTTTTCCTTCTATCGAGTAAGTTGCGCGTTAACGTATCGCCATCGAGAAAATGTGTGGACGAAAATTAGATAGCACGTTGACTTTTGTTTCGTTAGCGAGTAGTAAAGGTGAATTATTCGTAAAATTGTGTATGGATACGTGAGTTTGATATGTTTTAGGGGATAAATTCAGAACACTTTTTTTTTATAGTAAAAGCGACTGTGACTTATGATTCGTGTTAGAGCTACAGACCATTCTAAACATTTTAGTGCGTGTGATTTTAAATTGGTCATAGGTTTCGGCCACGTAACAGCTCTATCTTACGTGCCTACAAACGATGGGTCACTTTAAGTGGGTTGAAAAATGAATTGTTCATAGATTACCCTTGATGAATTCCTTACCTCGCTCGCCAACGCCACGACCAACGTGGTGCACTACACTCTAGTACTCGAGCCGATTCAGATCAATACTGGTTGTTAGGAATTAATTAGGCTTCGGGGACAACCGTCGACCTTAGCGTGAATGACGCAAGCAATCTCCATCTTATTTAGATATAATTAACGCGCTTCCTTTTCATTGGTGTTGATAAAAGAGCGACGCGACGACATTTTCATTTTTTGTGATAAATCGCAGATTTTAACGCCCGTACTCGTCAATAAATGTCGAAGGTGTTCCTTTGTAACGATTTTTCGTATTCAAGTTTAAAAAGGAACACGTTAATTGTATCTAAAATGTCTAAGAGCACGGCGGTAAGACACAAAATACATGTATTCCTCTGTTTTTTTATAGATTTAGTCCTTGAAATAAATAAGTTATACTTATAATGAAATAAAGAGACATGTTTTCAATTGTTTATAAACATGATCAGAGTATTAATGAAGCCTGCCTTAGCTGCGTAGTTTTAATACAAATATATATCGTTATTGGAAGCCCTAGCTTAATAGAGTGGTTCAGCAAAACGAAGCAAAGCCGATAATTGCCCGATTGGTAAGCTGCCCTTTCCTGAAACCCACATTAAATACAGCTGACGCAATGAATATGTAGATTTAAACGTTAACCGCTTGCACTCCTTGGAAAAGCGTGAAAGAGGAATCGAAAGAATAATCTCGGTGTGCCAAAAAATAATCTCAGTGTGGCAAAAACGGAACCCTGAGCCCCGAGCTTAGGTGATTAAGATTAAGGGTAAGTTTATCGAAATATTAAAGACACTTCGGCATAAGTCAGTTGCAAATTTATTTATCCTATTTATCCATATAATGCAATTTGTCTAACATTAAAATTAAAAAAATTAAAAGTATTTTTTTGCCAAGAAGTTTAAATACAAATTTACATCAAAACAGGATAGAATAAAAAGTAAAGTAATAAAGAATAACTTATTTCTAGGCAATGGGTGCCGCTCTCAGCATGTGCTGGGGCTCGGAAGCCCAGCGCTGGAGCATGCGGAGTGGTCACTTCGCATGCTAACAACATGCATGCATAAAAAGGAAAAGAAAAAATAATAATAGTAAGGTTACAATATTATGGGCTTGTGTGTCCGTGTGTGTATGAGTGTGTATTTTATTGATGTTTAATAAACTTAAATACATAAAAATATATCAAAAAATGTATATATAATATATAAGTACACTACATATTTATTTAAAATGCCTATAGCTCGGCTATTATGCAGATTGGTCTAGGACATAGTTAAACCTTTTTGTTTTATCTTCATTCAGTTCGGGTGTATCTGTATATCTGTCCGGACGCGGTTTTATTTTTTAAATGAAATCTATTTTACTTAGGATGGTCCTTATCTAGGTCCTTATTTGAACGCTGCAACTAGTATGGAAGAAATAATTATATGATTCCACGATGACCTTTCGATCTTTCGTTGTGTTTATTCTTCGCCATCTTTTACTCGTGAAATTTGGAAACGCTAGTTATTTACATAAAGAGAATCAAGCCAATTAGCTAGTTTAATTGCGCTGTCACCTGAGCCTTGATGCCTGTTGTCACTTGACTGCCGGCGCGGGGGAATTAACCCCCCTCACCTCTCACTCCGGGTGACACTCCGCTACGTGACAGTTTACTCGCTAATCTAGTCTATGTCATGAATACAAGTGCACGGAGATAAAAGAATTGGTACTGAATTCGATTAAATGTCATTTTATAACTCGACTGTGATGACTGACACTGAACAAAAATGAAAAAAAAAAAAAAAACCTACTCTATTAGAGAAAATATTCTTTAAGCGGGTAATAGTCTACAAATATCTCAACATTAGCGAAATTTAAAAGGCATTAATTAAGAAAAATATCCATTATTCTCACATGTAAATTTTAATTTATCTTTCAATCCTTGTGAGTCGAGTAGAACAAGAATACTTAACGTATTTGTATACATATATTTATGAAACACTAATTACTTGGATAAGTTACCATTTATCACCCAAAGTTTGCCCTTCGCACACTAATTCCCATATGCTTAACTCAAAACGAAGTACTACTAACTACCTACTCCCTCAATCACATGCGGGAACTTTAATATTGTTTATCCAATATTGAATATAAGCCTTATTGAATGGAGATATGATTGAGACAAAAGAAACAGACCAGCAGATCACAGGACAACACCATTAATCTTAGCATTGGAGGAAAGAAATCTGCACAAAAGCAAAAACAATTAAATAATCCCATCCCACCGTTTAAGCAACACAGACTAGAGGCTCTAGCCAAGATGCAATTGCTCCTAACGTTTTTCTTATCTATCGCTCAACATGTATGGAATGACAGTTGACCACGTGGTTTATCGTAACTCACGAGAATGTTATCTCATACATTTAGTAATAGAAAAGATATCGTTAGTAGCGTTTGCATTTTGTCCCTAGAACTCAGATAATTAACTGCAGGTATGCATCGGCAGCCAAAAATCCTCATGAAATAATTCCTACGCAATATTAAGTTGTTATAAACTTAGCGCTATTTCCGTTGATATAGCCGCGATATCCAATATTTTCTCCCGATTAAACTCGTTGTCCCGCGGGAACTTTCCCGGCACCTGGGCTTAACGTTGCCGAAATGTTAGTCTTAACTCAAAGAACAACAATCAAGTAGCTTCATTTGACCCACTTACTATACAATCAGGGCAAGTGATATGTGATGGACAAAGTTTGGCTTTTCTGTTACTCCAGCGGATGTTAAAGTCCAGGGTGTGTTTGCTGTTCGTGTGTGTGTGCTTGTTAGTGTTATCCGAAAAAGGGTAATTTTGCTTCATCGAGCCCACTCTATATTTTTTAAATATTTATTTTTTGCGGGTGGTAGGACCTTGTGCAGGGTCCGTCCGGATCGCTACCACTAACTTATCCATTAACCTACCGCCAAACAGCAGTGTTCGCATTGTTGTGTTCCGGTTTGGGGATAAGACAACCGGTGAAATAACTAGCATAGAGGCATTCCATCTTAGTCCTCAGGGTTGGCAACGCGTTTGCAGTCTTAGGATTGCAGTCTTGTGAATGCGAATGTCTATGGGTCACAGATTCCACTTAACATCAGAGGCCCTAGCCAAGATGCGTTCGCTAACTAGCGATTCGATTCGTTTTGTTTTTAAACCAATCGCGTCACTGGTAGATCACGTCATTCGAAAAGTCACGTGATCTACCAGTGATGCGATTGGTTTAAAACCAAATGAATCGAATCGCTAGTTAGCGAATGCATCTTGGCTAGGGGCTCAGGTAGCCTGTGTGCTCGTTTGCCTAAAAAAAAAAAATTAAAAAAAAAATTATTGGTGACACTAGTTATACATCTATCGCAGATTATACAGTCTTCAGAAGGCCCGGTTGGCCCGGACAAGGTAAAAACTTTTAAATAGAGGTGTATTATAATTTATATTAGAAACTCGGAGAATGTTATCTCTTATATTAATATTAACTTGAGTAAGTTTTTGTTAATTATTTCTGTACTTTGGCTTGCTTCTTTACTTGACCGCCCACGAACGAAGATAAAGTTTTCCTTTAGAATTATGACGGTGTAATTTTAACTCGGCGTTTTAACTCTAAATATTTTTGTAGCTTTGTTAGTTTTCGTCATAGAAAATAGCGTGACAATTTAAAAATGATCGGCCAAGTCTAGTTTTGAGATCTTTTATCAACAAACTAGCAAAGAGTACATACTCGTTCTCCTACAGTGTAACAGGGTTTAAGATTTTAAAATACGTAAATTGAAATTCCGTTCATCCCGCTCACTCAATTCGTAAACGCAAGAGGGAACAGAGGCAGTTTCGAAATTGTACATTCCCATAGCCAGGTGCGGGTCCTCCCGGCCGGATTTCACTACAGATTGGAGCGAATTTGGCGGCGTCTAGTTTAGATTTGAAGGTAACAAGCAGCGCTGGGAATAGTTGGGTACAAGTTGTAGACCTTCGTATCGTCGTTACTGACGACGAGGTCACGTCGTTCACACCCGGACTAAGTCCTTGACAAGTTATGCCGTTTACAATTCAGAGTCCAACCAACTTGATTAAATTTTTATCCCAGGGGTATTACCATGAAATGCCTAAACTATTCAGTTTAGGATGAGTGTAAGGGAGAGAGCTTTAGCAGTTACACGGTTCTGTCTCTTTCTCTCACCTGAATTGTGGGCGTAACATGCTGCCACGGAACAAGATTTTGACATAGGCTAGGGACTTTTATCTGTCTATTACATACTCCAACGTAAGATAAAAGTGTATTGTGTGTGACTTGAGTCCTTTTATTACTATGCAACTTAAACCCTGGGTGGCTGTCATTTTAATGGCTAGTTTTTTATTTGACACTAGTTTCCGGTACAGGGCACGTATTATGGGCGCGATTATAGCGATGGATAAAGCAACCGTCACTCTCGCACTTTACTGGTCAGAAAGTGACGGTTGTTTTACCCACGTTTAAACACGCGAAAGGCATGGCTATAATAAGCTTCTTGACACAAATGATTGGTGTTATACGTTTAACGTGTCTGTCTGTGGTAATACAGATGGTTATGAAATCACTTTTCTGAACACTGGTTGGGTAGTTAAAGAGTAACTAACTCTGAAAGTAGCGATCGCCATACATGGGTGGTTTTTATCCAAGTATTTAAAAGTTACATGTTGGTACGTTGCCAACCTAAAGCGTTTCGTCTACACGTCAAAAATGTTTAATTAAGGCAACGTTGAAAAAGTGATATTTAAAAATTGATGTTGCTTCCAAAGTTACAAATACTGAGTTCCAGCAATATAACACGTGTCTTTCAATAACGTATGGTTTGATATTATTACAATGTAGTTATATAAACTTTCATTTGTAATTACTTTTAAACTGCATATATGATGGAAGTTCTTCTCATGTTCTTGAGACGTTCTGTTTGAAGTTTGCAAATGCGAGATGTGTAAACTTACTAAAACTTACCGTAAATTTCATGCTTAGTGGGTAGCGACAATTTCATTTCAGATAATGTTATGTCAAAACTAAATGATCACTTATTTTGCTGAAGGTCATGTTATGTATTACCTATCGCGTTTATACTACTTAATATTAAAAACTCTGCCACTCTAAAAACCACTTCGTTTGTTTTATATTTCTATGTTATGAATGGAATAAATTGAATAAGTACGTGACTAGTTAAATTTGCCATCACAGCCCGATGTCATTACGTTACAAGTACAAGAAGACGGTCAGAGACATTAAATAAACTTTCAGGCCGGTAGCTCGAGCACGAGCATCGCAATCATAGTTACGTCACGTTTTCGAATCGCCTTTACTATTCGAAAACGTGGAGTCGCCCTAGACACCTTACCATGAGTTACAGTGACCGTACCCGCTAGAGAGTCGAATGCAGTCAATATTTCAATAGTGTAAGGGGCATACATATCATTCGACTTGCTAGCGAACTCATGGTAAGGGTTAAGAAGCTTTGCGAGAACGTTGTCGTTATGGAAAATGTATAGACTTGACATTAGCTACCAGACAGGTTTCGAAAAACGTTTACGTTAGCGTGAACGTATAAGTTCGTAGTACGAACCCCTAAAACGGAAGCCTGCTTAATGCGTGAGTCGCATTACACATTATTTTACGTTTGCTTAACCTTTACAACTCGATGACGATACGAAAGTCAACATCATTGTCATCTAGCAAAATTTTACTAGTTACGGACGCTTTTACCAATTACTACACACACTTCTCGATGACAATACGTTGAGATAACTTACTCGATGAAAGGTAAAGATCACGTGCTTCACGCTAACGTAAACGGTTTTCGATGTTCGTGCTTAGAGTACGGTTAAAGTCGGTTAGACTTGCATAAAACCGTATGAGGACGAATGAGAGAGAATAACAAACCAGATAGCCGGTTTAAGAGCTATGGTTCTTAGCTCTACCTATCGACATAAAATATATATATATTCTTTGCTTAAATACAAGCATTTCTTTTTAAAGGGATTGTGCGACAATGCGGGTTTGTACTAGCTTAATGTGCACGAGGCACGTCCTCTCCCGTACACATAGGTTTGTCTTTGTGTCACACTGAAAGCACTTTAAATGAAAGCTAAAAAAAGTGTAGAAAGGTGTTAAATTTCTTTTTCTTTTGTTCAGTCTACAGGGTGTCAAATAATCCGCGTCAAATTAAAAATGTCCAAGGTAACCGTTGGCGGAGCAAGATATTTTCCCTCGAGAGTGCCCTTGAATTGGAAATGATTAAATATAGAATGTCAGATGTATTTTGTCGACACCAACCCGGTAATTTTCACAAGGAAGAACCACTCTGTTTTCGCTTGAGGTGCTTATTTAAAAAGACATTTTTATTGGAATTTATAAAATAATTACCATTGAAAAGTTTTTTAAGCAAAGCGACTTATCTATGTCTATTTTGAGAGAGAAGTGTACTTTATTGAATATCTAAATAGTATTGCTAGTTTTGTTAATTATACTAATTGTTTAATAATCGTGTTTTATTTGTTGAGCTTTGATTGTTTTATTATGGCAGCAGGAATACTTTCTGTTTTATAAAAACGGCGTTAATCAACTTGGGAACTTTTTTTAAGTCATTAAAATATTACTTACCAATATTAAAAACATTATTATACACTCACATTAATACGATAACATTGATAAGACTCTATAATCTATAAAGGACATTAAACATATAGCCACCCCACAAAAGTAAATCCATAACAAACAAGATACCAATCCGTCAGACAGATAAGTGAAATAACACCGTAATGGCCCGCCTCTAATCGTAAAATAATTACCAGACCATTATACGGCTTTATGTTACACCCCGCATTAGGTATAATGTTTATACGAACATGTTATGTAGTACATTATATCGTGGAACATGGAAATCTAATTGTTACACGAAATCCAATTGCGGCAGCGCTATTAAATGTAATTTTAGTAATTGTATTATCTACGAACACAATTATGTATGGACTACAATACATAAACTCGCATTGGGAGGCCACATAAGATAAAGTCGGTAGTGTTCCGAGATATAATGAATTTCAGTAACCATAACGCCTATGTGTCTGCTCTTTGGAAATATTAAACTTGATCATATTTCCTTAAAAATATAAAACGTGGAAATACGATTAAGTAGAAACAAAATCCTGGATAGTTTTTTTTAAACGCGACGCATTTCTCGCATGTTTATGGTTGAATCTTCGAAACCCCCTCGACTGCTTCGATCTTTAACGATGATATTTTATTGAATACATACATACATAACGTCACGCCTTCATCCCAGAGAGGGGTAGACAGAGCTACAGAATTGCTGACTCTAAAAGAAATAATTCTGTAACCACATTTTGCTCAGACAGGCCAAGATGTTTATCAGTGTATTAGTGTCAGGTTGCAAGCCCATCGCCTAACAGTACTACAAGCCTTTATTCCTCAGTCGTCTCTTACGACATTCACGGGAAGAGATGGAGTGGCACTATTCTAAACCGGCAACCACACGGATATTTAATCGTTAGGTATTTATAACTTCTTAAGCCTGGGAAACCAGTTTTAAGTAATAAATGTTGTGGTTTTATTAAAGTAAACAGCAATTGTTTCACTTTGACGCTGCACCCAAGGCGCGCCGCAAACTATCTTCATCTCACGTTTTTTGCCCAAAATGTGGCCGCTGAAGTGAATCAAAGCCAGGAATTTTATTTTCCAAACAAAATGTAGCTAATAATATGTATTTACGTAAGCAATATGCGGAGGTTTATATTATTTTAAAATAGATCCACAGTGAACAGTCCTTCGCTACTCGAATCCACCTGTATTACACTTTTTTTTAATCACCCGGCAGCACCTTACACGAGAAAATACTGCAGCGAGTTCTCTCACTAGGCCAATGCTGTAAATTGTAAAGCTTAGAAAAGCAATCACAATAAAAACTTCTGGTCGGGAATGTAGCACGGAAAAAGGCTTTGCTATGTCAGTTACCCGGTTACTTGCAGCAAACGAGCTCATTACACGACTCATATAGGCTGTATAATTGCACCGGCAGAAGGTTTTATAACGGCAAGAAGCTCCCAGTGCGACAAAGGGGCGACAATTACGCGTTCAAGCTATTTCTGTGCATGGCAGGGGAACGTCGCTTACAGGGAAAACTGTTTTAATGGAAATAGCCATCTTGAATGGTTTTTCTATCTGGAGCGTGACCGGCGGTTTTTATTATGTTAATAGATTTTAAAATATTCATCTTGTTTTTCAGATTACAATAATAATGGAAGAGTTCAAGCACTTTTTCTTATAAAACGTGGACAATGTGATTAAGTTATTTTTAATGTGTAAATATGGTGAAAAAGATAAGTCGGATATAGTTTCTCGTTTGTTTTCTAGGAATGCCACCAGCAATATATTATCCAACATTGCGCTCAAAAATATCTGACGAGTATAGTTACCACCAAATATATCTGAGCAAACAAGGGTTCTCATAAATATCTGTATACGTTTTTATGTAACCTTGTATGCTCCGATATCGATGGTGACTGGACTGTACTTATAGTCATGTCAGATATTTTTATGCCTAATGTTAGTTAACATATTATTTTTAAGAAAACTATTAATAATATCAATTAAAATAAGTACGATTAGCTAACAATCTCTAAAAACGACGAGGTGTGTAGGTATGTCAGTACAAATGTCACATACTCGTACTTTTTCATAGTGCTAACTACACGAGGGGTATCCATAAGTTTCGATAATCGGTATGAACCATCCCCGTAATGATATTCTTTTAATGAGAACTATACCATGGCACTAATCAACCTTAAATTAGAGAAAAAAAAATATACATTATTCATATGTTTTTCTGTCATAGCTAAACAACAACATATGTATGAACAATTTTACAAATCGGCCAAATAAGAGTGAGTTTTGTAATTATTTGGAGCGGTGTGGAGGAAGTCCTGAAGCATTATTAAAAAATGTTGTTACTGGAAATGAAACCTTGGTTTATCTTTATGATTTAGTATAAATAACTTAACTTTTTAGTAGTTTATTTTTATTTTTAACTCTGTCACCAAATTTAGGAGGTTTTTCGGGCATTTTCAGGATTATTGAGGCCTACAAATAATAACTATGACATTAGCTTTTACTAATGGAGCTCAAATAATTTACGAGGGTTATTTAACATTATTTTTTCAAAGTTATGTAAAAATATTAAAAATAAGCTAAAGAAATTAATATGAATTTGCGGAAGGAATTTTGCTTCAGAGCCTTCTAATTGACAAGGGATCTTCGACCAAATTTCAGAACTGATAACCGCTTCCCCTGTTATGAAGCCCTTACTTTCGACTCCTACTTCTTTTTCAGTAATGTTCAAAAACAACAATGATCAAGAGCTGATGATGACTTAGTGAAGGTACAAAATTTGAACTCCAAAAGTAAAAATATTTTTAAAGAAGTAAAATAAAACAATTGAATGACGTTATTAAGTTTTAGCAAACACAGAAAGTGTGCATATTGCAATAAAAGTGTAACGATCTCGCATTTTTTACACCAATGCTCAAAACTTATGGGTCACCCCTCGTACAGTGCGTCTGCTTTTGCTATGGTGGTATCATTTAGGATCTGGTCAAACATAATATATAACGTGTAACAAAACCGTGTGACCTATATAAACATGAATATGAAAAAAAAACAGTTTTTTTTGCGGGTGGTAGGACCTTGTGCAGGGTCCGCCCGGATCGCTACCACCATCTTATCCAATAACCTACCGTCAAACAGCAGTGTTCGCATTGTTGTGTTCCGGTTTGGGGATAAGACAGCCGGTGAGATAACTATCATAGAGGCTTTCCATCTCAGTCCTCAGGGTTGGCAACGCATTTGCAGTCTTCAGGTGGCCTGTGTGCTCTATTGCCTTCTCAAAGCCATAAAAAAAAACCATTGGGGAAACTACTTACTGTAAAGTATACAGTAAGTAGTTTCTCGCTAATTACTTTTTACACGCTGTCGTATTGTCCTGAACTCAGCCGCCATTTATTTCAAGTAAAACACACCTAAGAACGTTGTTAATAAGTAGGAGAACATGTCAAAAGCCATTAAGTTTTACCGAAGAGTGCCCCTGAGACGCTGAGAGAAAAGGACAAAGCTATACAAATGCTATAGCTTTGTCCTTTACGCTGGCCATAAAAAGAACTGCATAGCCATGTCATAATAACCCCTGATGACAGTAAATGATGGCTGAAGAGAAAGTACCCTAGTTCAGTTAAATCTCGCTTCAAAAGCCCAAGTTACAGCTTTCCGGAAAACAGAAAGGACTACCACTCTAAGCAGAGTCAAGTTAGTTAAAGCACTCGGTAATTAAAATTTTGAGCACCAAAGCACTCACGAGTGGGAGAGTAAACGAGGTCGCGGAACCGTCGCTGGATTGTTTAACCGCCAAGGAACTTCGCGGTTAGAGTTAAAAAACCGTTCAAAATGCCGAAATGATATTTTTTTTTGTAAGACAATACAGCTATAAATATATTTCTACATATCAATACGATTAAAACATGTGAAGGTATGTTATGTTGTGCCACAATTTGCCATGCAAAATCTTAATCTAACTAAAAAATAATGTTACTATTGTTTATTTAAATATTCTTTTAATTTAATTGCAAATCCTGTTAGCGCGAGCCTACTCACACTTTTTTAGTATTTGTTGTTTTTCTTCAGAGTTTGTACTATGATCGTACCAAATTAAACGCTTGTATGTTTTACTTTTTTTACCATACTTATAGGTACAACCAAAATAAAGTAGATAAGATGAAAAAAAATATTCTTGTCAATTATTTATTTTATTATTATTACTTACCCGCCCTCGCTTCGCTCCGGATTAAAGTATTATACATATAAACCTTCCTCTTCAATCACTCTATCTATTAAAAAAACCGCATCAAAATCAGTTGCGTAGTTTTAAAGATTTAAGCATACATAGGGATATAGGGACAGAAAAACGACTTTGTTTTATACTATGTAGTGATATAAGCCCCGTGTGGTTGCCGGGTTAGAATAGTGCCACTCCATGTCTTCCTGTGGATGTCGTAAGTACAAGTAGTACTCTGTCTCTAATACACTAGTAAACTTGTTGGTCCGATTGTCCAAAATGTGGTTACAGAATTATAAACTTTTATAGTTGTTGGTATTGCTATAGCTCTGCCTCCCCACTCTGGGAATGAAGGCGTGATGTTACCTATGCATGTACCTATTATATTTTGTTAGTAAATCCGCCGTAATAAAACATATTCATAAAAAAATCAACCCGATATCTATTATGGTTCAAAAGAAACAGCTCTTTAAGGTTACGGACGGACGGGCGGACAGTGTACCTAAGCATATTAAAAGGGTCCCGTTGGGCTTCCTTCGGGCACGGAACCCTATAAATAGTTTTAAATTCGTGCCTTTATTTCTGTTGTTTTGCGCAATACTATTCAAAAGATAAAAACCCTCGAGTGGCAATCACTTCTTTAACAGCTGATATCTCTAAAACCACAGTCTGAAACGGCTCAACCGGCTGCTGTGAAACGTAAAAATCATCCCGATTGAAATAGCTTTTCATGCTCAGATTAGGTTTCCGAAGCCGTTACTGCAAACACGCAAAATCTATTTCGAAAGACAAAGTTATTTGATGCAATATAAGATATGTTTTGTAGGTATAAACACTTTATAGCCACCTGTATCTTAGGGTCCCATAACGTCAAGTTGTTTTTTTTATTTAATATCTTTGTCGGCGTCTCTTAAATTTAAACTATGCCAAATTACAGCTTTGTACTACCAAGAGTTTTTGAGTAATGCTGCGGACAGACAGACATGGCGAAACTATAAAGGTTCCTTGTTGACTACGGAACCATAAAAATTAAAAATTGGCGTCCAAATCGGACTACATAAGAATACACAGATACACACATTTAAGTTATAATACCCCTCTTTTTTGTTGGGGGTTAAAAAGATAGAACTACGAGTACTTGCAAGTAACAACCATGATTATGAAACAGCAGTTTTTGTGTTGATATCATGGGATCATGGATTATTCTTAGTGCATTATTATACACTTGTGTCTTATAAGTGCATTGTTGATGAGACCAGAAAATACGCAATTTATGTATGAGTTACTCAATTGCTCCTTTCCGCTGGGGCCGACATAGTGCTTTTTGCAACTACTGTGGAGAAATAAATCAAAAAATAGTCACATATACTAGGTAAATTTAACTTTATACTAATGTGACATTTCATATTAAAAGAAGAACCGTTTGTAACGTAACAAGCCTTTAGCGGTTTCGAAAGTTTGTTGAAATGAAATACGCAAGTAAAACGTTTTTAGAAAGCGATTTAACTTTTTCTTGGATTGCCCGTGTAATTAATTTAATATAAATATTAACAACAAAAACACCAAGATTTCTCGTGCAGCAAATTAATTACCACTAATTTTGGGCCTTTTATGAATACTAGTTGACGTGCGAAAGATGTAATGATACTAACGATATCAACTTGCAATCAAACAAATAAACATAATTTCATGGCGCATGCAAAAATATATTGATCGAATTTCCTTGATCCTGAGGGTTGGATAACAATGTTGTCAAATATTCTTGTCCTGTTTATTGTATAAGTGCCGTTTTGTGACCCCCGTTTTACCGATATGTCCAATACTTTAAATTTTTCTACAAATCTAAGTTTGTATTTATCTATATAAGTATCTTATCATTGTCTAGTACCCATAGTATAAGCCTAAAGCCTAGTGTGAGATTGCCCCTTTTTTTTAATGATGATCTGCCGATATATAATTAATTTTCTCATTTTATGATTACTATAATATGTCACGGATAAATGAAATGCGTGGTTAGCCGTTTGCATTTGACAAAATAACCAAGGGCCTAAATTAATGCCTTGAGGTACACCTCGTACAGAAATAGTTCTGACGTAACAAGAATTATTGGTGACTTAGTGCGTATTGTTAAATAGAGTCATTATTATATTACGTTATAAGTCATATTGTTCTAAGGTGGCTCATCAATTGTTCGTAACCTTTCATACAGCGTACACATAATTTCAGTTCATTCTGTATGCTGGCATTTGTCCTAGTCCCATTTAGAATGCGCAATATTCATGAGGCTCACACTGAGGCTCGGTTATAAATCTATGTATATGTATCTAAAGTATCTCACTTCGTTTGGTGGCGGAGAAGTTAATGTCAATTTATCACCTCGAAAGTTTAATGAAACCTGCAAAGTAAAACACTGGGTATTTTTTGGTAACGACGAGTGTACGAAGTCCCTCGCAATCCCTAATGACATTTGTTCTAATGCATCACGGATTTCAGCTGATTTAGTGCACTTTATTAGTTTTCCAAAAATACCTGCATTTGGATAAATTTAATGACTTTTAGGTTTTCCTATTTAGGTCCGCGTCACCAGAAGAATGGTAAATAATATCAATACTCAAGAGTGATGAATTCTGCTTTTTCATTTTAAAACCAACAGATTTACATTTTTTGCACATGATAGAATTATTATTTTTACATTTGATACTCAAATTCATAGAAAAAACTTAGTAGCTACGATAGATACGTATTATGAAAACAAAGCGAAAACATTATTTAATTGAAAAAAAATGCTATTATCAAAGGGCTAAGCCCAATTGGTATTACAAAAATGAAAAATGCCTGTTCTAAAAATAATTTACGCAGATCCGTTAACGGCTTGTAAGCACAACATGCTGAGCTGCTATGACAACCACGCCATAACATCGTAAAGGTGAAAACACCGTAAAGGTAAAGGTTAGTGTCAGAAGCATATAACAATACCCATTGCAATATTTCATTAGAAGCAAAAAGCTAATGTAGGTGTTTGTGATACAGTCTAGTCTAGAATGAAATAGGTTTAGTCTAGAATGAGGTAGGTTTTATGGCTTATTGTCGTTAACTCACCGCAGATACTATACATTTTGTTATGGAGACAGACGCTCGACGTGTCTTGTCTTCATCAATCATGCAAATGTGGTCGTCTAAACCAGTGGATTATAAGATGGCTGACGTTTACACTGTTTCAACAGCGACTACTTTAGTAGCGGCCTGCAATGTTGTTAATATACACACAATAGCCTTAGATATAACCATTATTTCTGTTAGCTAGTCGCATGTTTGTATATGTACCTACCTACATATACATATTATACGTTCCCTCATATTCTGACATCCGCACATGACAGAGAGAAACAAAGCATGCTTTAAGTAAAATCGGTTTATTGTGCGTTTATAAATAAGGGGGTTAAATTTAAAATATGTAAGTTTGTACAATACGAGCTATGATCCTGACAAAGCTCTTTCGCTTCTTCCACATTCATACATCGAGTCATGCATGCACGTCGGTTTCGGGTACTTAAGATTCGGCCCTTTTCCAGTATTTCCCAGATTTGATTCAAAAAAGTACGCCTAGGGCGCCCCCTTCCGACCCTTCCACTCACTTTAGCACTGTATATTTCTTTCGTCAATCTTTTTCATCCATCCTTTCCAAATGACCGAACCATCGAAGCATGCCCTTTTCAATTTTAGTCACTACATCTTCTTTCAGACCACACTTCTCTCTGTTATCATTCCTTACTCTATCACACAATTTCACACCACACATACTACGCATAATACCACACATACTAAGTTTGTATAATTATTTGTTTAATAATATTATTATAAATAATGCATTCAAATACAATTCACAGAAAAAAAAACAGATTTAGTTAAAGGGAAAAGATTGTAATTCTATTGCCGGTACCTACTTTTTGAGATCTGTTTCACCTAAAGGTAAACTGGTTAATGTTTTGCAATAAAGTTGTTAAATACATAAATTAATACGATAGTGTTCGCTCTCCACATTTCCCTGTTTGAAATTTACGTCCACAAATGTCAAATGTGCACCCAATTTCCAAACACGCTCCACGACGACTCGCTACCATGTTTTCACCGGAACCCATTTCGCGTGCCGCAAGCACATTCAAGTAGCGTTATGATTTATAAAAGCTTGCGTTTGTTATCGTTAAACGTGTGCGATTGCCTTAATGGGGGCCACACGCGCGTCGTTTGGAGTTATTAGTGTAACTTGTTTGATACATACATGGAGAGCCTACCCTTTGTAAGGCGTTGCCCTTTAGAGTTTCCACGGGCCGACTGGCGCATTTTATGCTCATTCTAGTATAAAAATGGGGTCTATTTTCTGACATAAAATTAAAGTTTCGTTTCTAAAGTCGTTAACGTTATTGATCATAAATCATAATATTAGAAAGTAAAATTTGCAGTTTCAATTTTGCGCAAGTAACTTTAACTTAACGTAACTTTTAATATCGTAATTAACACATTAACATACACTAACATTTCGTATGTGAAAGGTAATAATAATGCTGGTCATAACAATTGCTAAAGTTGTTATAAGTATACATACATACATACATACATAAAATCACGCTTTCATTCCCAGAGTGGGGTAGGCAGAGCTACAGAAATACCAACAACCCCAAAAAGACTTGTATGAATTCTGTAACCACATTTTGCACAATCAGGCCAAGAAGTTTATTAGTGTATTAGTGCCAGGTTGCAAGCCCATCGCCTAACAGTACTACAAGCCTTTATTCCCTTAGTCGCCTCTTACGACATCCACGGGAAGACATGGAGTGGCACTATTCTAACCCGGCAACCACACGGACGAAGTTATAAGTATATAAAATTTAAATACTTAACGGTTAGGATGAACCTAACCTGACTGAGTCTGTTTCGCATTCATCAGACCAGACTGGAAATTTAGTCAATGAAATGGCTGAATAAAAACAACAGGCAACGAAAAGGATAGAGATTTATGACTTCTATGGCTCTGTCACTTTTACTGGCTGGTGACACTTAATTATACGGCATCCATTATTTAACAATCGATATTCGAAACTAGACTATCGTGTAATATATATTGGGTCCGTTAATTATAAACCAATAACGCCACGAAATGTAAAGTTGCATCGTGATTTACGAAAATATTTTTGCTTCATAATGAAAATCTGTCCGCCATTTTAACAAGCTTGAAATATTTTTGTCAGAATTACAAAATTTCGCTTAAAAATTAAATTACAACGTTGCGCTCCGTAAGTGCATTGAGTTATAAATTTAAAACATTTCATTTGCTGCAGCGTACTTTGCAACCTGGAATCGCGTTATGAGCGCGGCGCATTCAAAATTAGATGAAATACTTGTCTATTCCGCATTCTGAGATAGCAATTAGTCCTGAATGGTTCTTATGAATTTAATAACAGTTTAGTTTGCAGATAAAGGCAAATTAAGTTATCATACGAAGGGTAGCTGTAAAATGTGTTGCGACCAGGCGATCATGACAGATGAGGGGTAAAGAGCCAGTCATCCCGCACGCAATACAGTCACGAAAGTTGATGTTATTGTGATTTTGGAACCTTTGTGTTCCCGTGACTTGCTACAATGAGATATTTCGGTGATCAGGCTATTAAATGTATTCGATAAGATAATTGGTTGCCCTTTCTTGCGCATATTTTTTGTAATAATTCTAATCAGAGTTTATGCCTATAGCATGAACTCTTATTGCATAGTGTAGTTTCGTATACTATCACTTGGCAGAAATTCAGTTGGCCGAATAATATTTATGCATAACATTGATTATCCGAATAGTCGCAAGAATTAAAAAAATCGCATAAAATTACTAAGCCGAATATTATTATAGCATAAACGTATTGAACATAACATCTTAGTTTGAAAGGCCAATTCAAAAGAATATTATTTAAGTAGCTAGCAATAAGGGTTTGGTGCATACATATGAGCAAGCAAACAAGCAAGCAAGAGTTTTGTAACTTACAATAAGAGACGTGGTGTGAAAAAGAGACTATACAAAGATGTACCTATCCACTTTTTCACCAAATATCCACGGTACACGAAATTATTGCAATTTATCAAAAAATTACAAAGTTAGAAACCGTGGGTAATTAAAATCGCGCAAGTTACATTTATTTTGTCGTTATTAAATATAAAATGAAAATGATACTTACTTTTGACATATTATTTGCGATAGGTCAGAATCAATCATAGAAATCTATTTTATTTTGTTTTTCTTTCGTAAAGTGATCGAATAAAAAAACTGCTTAATCGCATTTCTAAAGGTCTCGGCTTTTCTTGAAAATACTACACAAAAAAGGTTTTAATAACGAATTTTCTAGATAACGTCGTAATAAGTCCTAAAAAGCATGTAATCAATCAACATCTACTGTAATCCAGCTACGCACAGAAGGCTTGCTTAATTGATAAAATGGATCCTCCCTCCGCCTCCGAACTGCATGAATTTTTAATAACCACTTTCACCCTACATCTTGAGGTACATCTCAAGAGCTAAGTGCCTGGAGACAACATCGATAATCTGTCAAATCGGCTCGGGACCTCAATCGATCTCGGAAACAGGCAATTTAGTCGTTTTACAAATAGGTATTTATCAATAGCCCCAAATTTTCTTTAGACCAGAATTATTGTGTTGATCCACTGAATACTTACAGAACATGACGGCCAAAACTGAGCTATTTTTTTTCCTGATTTAAAAACTAAAACATTGAACCAAATTGTACATTTAGCTGTTCAGTCGAGAGGCACGGGTCTGTCTCAAACTGTCTCAAATTAGGAAAATCAATATTCGACGAACCTCTAATAAGTAATAATTACCAAGTGAAAAATCGTCGTGCCAAGTAATTATGACAATTATCAAGTGATTAAGTACATTATTACTTACAGCATTTATCGACGTTTCACGGAACATTGTTCCAGTCATCGTATTCAAAAATCCAGATTAAATTTTTAGATTTTTATTGGAAGGTAACTAATACCTAATAAATACTTACATCACTTTCAGTATAACTTGCTGAGAAACACTATTGTTCCATCTAAGTAATCATGTTTATTGTGATTGCTATCACCAGTTATCGTATTTAACTGTACCATACTGTTAGTGTGTAGATGGAACAACCCTAAAGCCTCGCAATCAACTAAAATCAACAACCACAATTCAATAGTCTGGCAAAGTTCGAGTCTTTCCTCCAAAATGGGTAAAATGCCTCTAAAGTCCTCGCAGCGGTTTCGGAGTGCTTGCAAAGCCTCTTCCCTCTGCTCCTGTCCATTTTTTGTACCTAGCAGCCGACCTTTTTGTGGTCCAATTTACCGCTACCTGCCAAAGTGCCTCTTAGTCGCAATAACTCTAATAATTTAATTAACAAACCCAGCCATGAATGTAAAAATTACGTGGGTAGGACAATTGGAAGTTTGCGCTTAGAGTCAAAGAGTTGCGAGCGTTTTGTGAACAAGTTGGAGCATTGTTTAAAATGTACTTTGAACAATAGAGGAGTAAGTCGTAACTCGAAGTAGTTCGGAGTTATTCCCTTGTTGCGAGTCCGGCGAGTTATATTATGAAGCTCGCGGCGAGGTCAATATTTCCATACTTTCGTGTTTGAGTGAAGCTATAAGTATACGCCCACATCAACGGCCGAGCTCAAGAATCCGCGGGAATAGTTCGGCTGATTCTATTGCCTTTCTTCTCGATTCTGCAATTTTTATTTGAGGAATGATAGTAATGTATGGATTTCTAGATTGTTTCAGTATTTTGAACTGAACGTGATAAAATAAACTCGCTTACTTACTAACTGTAAATTTTAATCAGCTCCGTAGAAACACAGTATTTCTTTAAAGCGAAATTTGTTAAAAGGAAACCTGGTTCAAATAATTACCTACTTTCAAAAATTATTATTATAAAAGTTAACAAATACAGAAAACGATCCACGTTGAAAAAATGTTTTGGAAAACAATTCACGTTCGATTATTTCACACCGTTGCTACTTTTCTGTTTCATACAGTGTTTTCTTTATACCGTACAAAATTAATAGCGCTATAAAGACGCCGCACTCCTTTCAAGACGAGAAGGGATTCCGAATTCAAATCCGGTTATTTGTTACCGGGACCCTCTCTGATGCATCTTGAAAATGCGGGTACTAAAATGTCCATAATATTTCACCTAAATTTAGGGAAGCCATAAAGGAAGACATTGTTTTAGCTTAGGATAGTCAAGGACCAAAATATGGCAACTGACGAAGTTTTAAAATAAGTATACGCGTTATTTACAGCATACAAGTAAACGAGCACACAGACCACTCGATGGTGAGTGGATTCTGAAGCCCATAGACATTTTCAATTTAGGATGACCATCTCATGACTGCGAATCCGTTGCTAAACCCCGAAGACTTAGACTGAATGCCTTTATGATAAACATTTCACCGGTAAGCAACGGAACAACAATGCGAACAATATTTATTAAGACAGTCAAGTTATGTGAATTGTACCATGCATATTATTATCTAACACTGTAGGTACTTTCGTAAAGGGTTCTATAATGGGTCTTAACATAACTCCTAAAATTGATGATGAATTTTAAGATATGGTATTTAAAGTCTCTTTGATCTTAGTTTGAAGCAGTTAGAATTAGACTAGGTAATTTTATTAATTATACAGAAAACTATTCGTCTCTTTTAATTGTAGTACCAAGCCGAATTTCAGGCAAAGATAGTATGTGCGTACATTCTACACTTAACACATATTTAAAATGTGAAATGTTTATTCATAATTATTATTGTAATATCGCTGACAATATTTTATAATAAATAATAATACAATTTACATTTACAGTAATGTAACTAGGTTAATAAAGTGTTCATTGGCAAAAGGAATATGGAATATTCCACAACGTTCATTGCAACTTTCCCTGATAGTACAAGGGAACACAATTTCATTATCTTTACAATTACATCCCGGACACAATAGATCTACATCTGCATGTTGATAGTGTTTCTTTGTGGTTAGGTTAATAAAGAATCCCTTTTATCCTTTCCTCCACGTAAAATGTAAATACTGTAAATAATTGTGCGGTTGCCGTAATTCCCCCGAATGCGGAAACCCTACAATCCTGTCAAATTTTCAGTCAAATTGGGTCATTAATGTTGCTGAAACGCGCCGGATGTGAATTAGGCCAAATTGTCCGTTGGAGAATTCATTTGTATGATTTTTCACGTAACATGGGGTTTTCAGGTAAAAGAAAGGGTCGAGTGCTTCCAGGAGTAGCTTATAAATGAGAAACCCGGATCTCAACCACTATAAATTGAGTGTGCTTAAGGAAACAATCGATCCTTTCGTATTGTTTCAATCGAGTTGGAAATGATCGTGGTTGAAATTAATTTGCCAGGAGTTGAATCAGTATCTATATTTTGACCTTTTATGGAATGAATACGAACGAAGTTTTGTTGCTAAGGATTTTTAAACAAAATAGAGCCATTTTTAAGCGGTCTTTAAAAACATTGCTTCAACAACGGTAAATATAGACGAGTTGTAATGTACTAATTAAGCTTCATAAATTTTAAGTCATGTCTAAATATACACACGAAGATTTATTTGTTCACTGATTTGGTCGGAATCTTTATCTACTTATAAAGAGGAAAGATTTGTTTTTTGATTTTTAAATGTTTTTACCGAATGACTAAAAACTAATAACCCGACTTCAAAAATCTTTCACCATTAGAATGCTATATTATCACTGACTAACATTAGCTATGTTTTATTTTTCTAAGCAGACGGAGTCGCGAGCAACAGCTAGTCTAAGAATGAACCTTTTCTGGAAATAAAATATAAAAAAATGTTATGGTTAAAATAAAAATATGTGTGAAAAATCATTCAGGTACTTTCAACTTTTACCTTTCGCGTATAATTTAATTAACGTTTTCTTTAGAATAAATTTAATCTTAACCTTGTACCTACTTTTTAGGTAAGTTTTTTCCCTTTAATCATTTCCCAAAACAAGCCTTAACGGAGCCGAGATTTCAATTAGCATTAGCATAAGTACAATAGATATCTATCATAATAATGCTAGTATCTAATACCATCCGTCTCGTTCTCAATCTGTTCAATCTTCAAGCATTTAGTATGCAAGTCCAATTAGTTGCATATGCGGAAACCTACGGCGATCTAATAACTAATGCTAATACTCGTATCTGAAATAAACCTCGCACCAAAACATGGCGCTACATGCAAATTTGGATAGTTTAGATCTTTATCGAACTGCTGACTTCACCTGAGCTCTAGATATAACTAGATAGATTACGGTTATCGCGATGATGCCGCTCGCGGGCGATCGTTACAGCGATCGCAGTTTCAGCAGCCGTCACACGGTTAACACGCTTATGTTCAGCATAACAAGTGTTACGAACGTGTTACGTGTATAACGACGTGCCTAAAGGCCACTCATTCTGATTTTTATTACTGATTTTAATTCATGTATCTGTGTTAAGTACGTGCCTAAATATTTAAGATTATTGATCAAGGGGTGTTATAACAGTAAGTTTAATTTGTAGAGTTCTTAGCATCATTATAAAGTTGTAATTAATAATAAATATAAAAAAATGGCAGAACTGTCTTTTATTTAGAAAATCCTCTTCAAAAAAATAAAATAATACAACGTGAAAGTGAAGCCTTGATTCAAGTACCGTTGTTCGTCGAGTGCACTAACATAAACATTGCCGTGCAACGCGCAACAGGGCACTGTGGGACGAAAATCGGCTCTAGAGGACATAGAAATCGAAGTTCTCATTTTTATAATTTTTTGATTGGGATTGGTTTCATTTGCAGTTATAATGCTAAAGTATTATTTTGGTTGGATTGCGTTTGAAAACTGATGAGTTATAATTTCTTTCCTTAAAATTTGTATGGGACGGCATGAAAAAGTCCAAATATCTCTGAAACCGCAAGAGAAACCGTTATATCCTCGCAGATGGTAATAAAAATAATTATTTGTGATTTTTTGGCGTAGTGCATATTTCAGTCATTGCTGCGGTTTTTTTTTTAAAAATCGATGTTAATTTTTAGTGAGTCCTGGCGGATTATTTTATCAATAAAAGACTTGAATATTTATATTTTGTATATTTTATACTCAAATTATAAATCAAACATTTTTTTGATTAATTATGATCGCTTAAAATATATACAATTAAATATTTTTTCCGGTAATGAGGAGATTATTGTGCATGTTTAATGAACTATATTCAGCAGATTTCGACAGAATTATATGAATTCGGGTTATCTTCACTACATGCTCGTATAAATTCAATGGAGTGCCTTTTACACATTTCTTACAGACTGAGGTTTAAAAAAAGCGGCCAAGTGCGAGTCGGACTCGCCCATGAAGGGTTCCGTAGCAGCAAGTAACATAATATAAAAGTTCGTTGTAGCTTTGATCAATGTTTTTATGACGTATTAAAAAAAAACTACTTACTAGATCTCGTTCAAACCAATTTTCGGTGGAAGTTTGCATGGTAATGTACATCATATATTATTTTTACATTTATCATTCCCTTATTTTAGAAGTTACGGGGGGGGGGACACACATTTTTCCACTTTGGAAGCGTCTCTCGCGCAAACTATTCAGTTTAGAAAAAAATTATAATAGAAACCTCAATATCATTTTTGAATACCTATCCATAGATACCCCACACGTATGAGTTTGATGAAAAAAAAATTTTTGAGTTTCAGTTCTAAGTATGGGGAACCCCAAAAATTTATTGTTTTTTTTCTATTTTTGTATGAAAATCTTAATGCGGTTCACCGAATACATCTACTTACCAAGTTTCCACAGTATAGCTCTTATAGTTACGGAATAAAGTGGCTGTGACATACGGACGGACAGACGGACAGACATGACGAATCTATAAGGGTTCCGTTTTTTGCCATTTGGCTACGGAACCCTAAAAATGGGCTGCAAAAGGCGAGGAACTCAATAAAATAATGAACGAGACGAAAAAAGTTGTTCAAGGCCGATTCAAGGAAGAGCTCAACCTTTTGATTGATAAAAGCAGGGATCGGGTACCACAAACGATGGCAATACAGCAAGAAGGTTCTTCGAGTTTCCTGAAAAAACTGCAGCAATAACTGGATTGGATGAAGAACTTGTTCGCAGATTTGCTGTAATACTGCAAGCAATAACATCTGGAGAAGAAATTGATGTTATGAAATTTAAGGAATATGCCTTTAACACTGCTCAAAAGTTCATAGCAATGTATGATTGGTATTATATGCCGTCAACTGTGCATAAGCTATTGATTCATGGAGCAGACATTATCGCCAGCAACGCCATTGTTCCTATTGGAAGTCTCTCGGAAGAGGCTTCCGAAGCTCGAAATAAAGATTTTAGGAGGTTCAGGGAGCATTATTCTAGGAAAAGGAGTAGGCAAGCTTGTAACGAGGATATACTGAATATGCTTCTATTATCCTCCGATCCTCATAGTACGGCAATAAGACCTAGTCTGGATAAGAAGAAAAGGCAGGAATTTTTGCCGAAACTAGGTCATTATTTTCGGTTCAGGAAGTCGAACTGGAATGAGAGATTTCAGATCCGTGTGATCTATATCAAAATGAGTCCGATATAGATCATTCGTTCGATATATCAATAAATAAAAAATATTATGTGTCGTGTTTATTTTAGTCACATTATGGTTAGTTATTTTTTTTACATTTTTTACTTTTATTTCTATATCACGATTTTTTTTATTTTACTTTTTATTATAAATATTTATATATGTAAGAAGAGTATTTGCATTCCGCTACCTCCCCCCTCTTACATAAGTAGAAAAAAAAATACGCCACGGACTTAAAAAAAAGACAAAATAACATCGATTTTTTAAAAAAAAACCGCAGCAATGACTGAAATATGCACTACGCCAAAAAATCACAAATAATTATTTTTATTACCATCTGCGAGGATATAACGGTTTCTCTTGCGGTTTCAGAGATATTTGGACTTTTTCATGCCGTCCCATACAAATTTTAAGGAAAAAAATTATAACTCATCAGTTTTCAAACGCAATCTAACCATAATAATATTTTAGCATTATAACTGCAAATGAAACCAATCCCAATCAAAAAATTATAAAAATGAGAACTTCGATTTCTATGTCTTCTAGAGCCGATTTTCGTCCCACAGTGCAGGGTGGCGCTTAAAACAAAATCGCGGCAAATTTGCTACCGCATAACTTTAGCGCGGGAAGAGCGTCTCTTTCAGGCCAATGTGAAGTGAGTAGGAGGGGTTGAAGTGCCGGGTTTTGTGTGTGTTACGTACCAGAGGGCGATTCTGTCCGGTGGGCGCCCGGCCGGTCGCGAAGCAGGTTTCTGCCGCGAAGCGCGCCGCGGACTAACGCACGGAGCAGCCGGCCCTGCCGCCTCCCTGGGTGCCGCTGACATGCGCAAACTACCCACTTTGCGAGCCAAAAAGAGCGCTTTTGTCCTGAAATAGCGAGTTGCTTTCAAACTTAATACATCTAGTGTTATAAAAAAAAACATGCTTGATAATCTGTAAAAAAAAAATAACCCTTTCACAAGTGGCAATCCGCCCAGCAGATTATTTTCATTATTGTGTTGTGTGTGGGGTGTTTTATTCAAATTTTTCACTCTTGTTGAGGTGTATTTCACCAATTTCAAAGAAATATTAGATAAATACGTCCATGGATATCGCACGCGAGGGCAATTATTTCGCAAAAAAGTATTTTCTTCATGTTATGTCAGTTAGCTACAAAGGCATTTCATGGTCCTCGCGGTTGATTTACGCATTTGCGGTATTAATATTGCACATATAATATTTATGAGTCTTAAAGCCAGAGGAAACTAGGACGGTAGCCTGCTCGTTTTTCTGCGAGCCATGAAAATAATCTTCAGCAACTTTTTTAGTCGATTTCCTATAAAACATTTACTGACTTAAATGTCTGGTAGACTAGGCTTATCTAAAAACGACAGAGAACTGTAAACAATATCCAAACGTGTACCAAGACAAATATCTTTTTATTGCACGGTAATGGCACTATTTGCGAGCAGGCCACACTGTCCCCCCCCCCCCCCCCGTGACCCGGGCAGCCTCCGAATAATGGTGCAGGAAGGGGTCCATCCCACACCCCCGCACGAGCACGGAACCACGCCGGTGCCCTGCAACTGCAGTTGAAAAACCCCTATTATACCCTTTGCTTGCTCAGAGTTTAAAAGTTCCATCCGACGTTCGCTTTAGAAGTTCGCCTAACGAACGTTGTTTTGAATCGCGGTGGGTATTGTTGCGCCGATTCGTGCTCGTAAAAGAAAATGTCAGTTAAAATACATGGCGTGGATGATAGTGGTTTTACTTTTTTAAGTTAACTGGTTAACTGAGTCTATTCTAATATAATAAAGAAAAAAGACACTGAACTGACCTATTAATGCAGAGACAAAATTGCTAGAATCACGAAATTTTAACTGTACGAGTAGGTTAACCCCTATCAAAAAACTTGAATGTTTAACAATGTACAATTTTACACTTAGGCAAGCAAATAGGTTGTGCTTCTTCTGAAAAAAAAAACTAAGAGAGGGTCTAATGGGAGGTGGAAGCTTCACATAAAAGACAAAAGTACGTATCAAAAAAATGATGTTTTGGGTGTGGAACTTTGAATAAGAATTTGGTAATTTTTAAAATAAATTAAGTGAAATTTAGTAAATATTTAGGAACCAATAGATTCTTTGAGAAGACCCTATTTCTATAGACATGAAAACTATGATAACCATAAAAACAATTCTTATCTTTATTTTGCAACGAAAGTCTGCGAACGAATCTCCGCGGAAAAAAGCTAGTAAATAATACCTACAGTGATATTTGCATAATGTAAGATTATATTTTATTGCACGTAAACATCTCGTAAATGAGTTTTATTCTATTACCCATTAACCTCATTGGATGCAATTTCCGTTGAAATCTACTCACATAAATCAAAATTCAACATTCTCAATTTTGGTAGATAGAGCAAATAACCCTAAAGGCGTTATCAAACAGAAGAAAATTCAAAGCCAATCCAATAAAAATATTCCGAGTCGCTCAAAGCGGGAATCTAAATTTCCATCGCCCCATATTTCGACCAGTGATGAATACGAAATTAAAATACTTCGGGATTCGCTGTTCAATACCAACAAAGAAAACTTTATTATTCCAAGTTAGTGGTACAGTCGGCTGTGTCCTCTGAGGATTCCAGCTGATTGTATAATCAGCCGCGTAAACAACATCTAACGAGATACAGGAAAAACATTATTTGCGTTAAAGATTAGTACAAAATACTGGAAACAAGGAAAAAACAGACAGGGGGTAAGTTTGGTAAGTTAGCATGTTGAATGGCAGATACGGATAGCGATGTTGACAAAAAGTTTGCCCTCTTATTTTTACTGCGCATCTGATTCTACCCGAGGGTTCAATTTGACTTAATGTTCGTAGTTTCCTGTAATGTTTCTGTTTTATCTGAACAAGTAACTCAAAGTCTCAAACAAACACGAAGGATCATGTGACACTAAGATAAAACCAAGATTAGTTTTGCTTGTACTTAAACGATCAGAATACACATAAAATGCACATAAAATTTAATTCCGCCATGCCGGGTGAAATCTCTCTGCGAGCGGGAAACTGGAAAACTGCGCTATATTCAAACATGACTCGGAAAACTGGAATGGATAGTGTGTTACAGGACTAGCAAGTTTAAATTAAGCCTATTTTTTCTAGACTTTGCACAACTACGCATAAAAACATTCTCGAATTCCTGCTCTTGTATTTAGGGGTGATTTCTAAATCTTCGGATAACACTATGTTTCTGATAAATTTTGGTTTTGCCTCTCGTTAAATAACAACCTGGAGACCTGTTAGTTAATTTTATCTGAGGATTAGAAAAAATAGCCCTTAAAGTTCTTATTTTCATTGATTACATCATCAAATTATTTGCTTTATCTTTTTGTAACAATTCAGTACTGTACGTCTATAAAGGTTGCACGAAAATTCGACCTTATGATAGATAACTGATTCAGGCACCTATGACTAATATAGCACGAGAGTTAAGATTGAATTTGTGTTTACCTCAACTCACTAAACATGTTTATTAGTAGGAAGCCAATTACTTTTTAAAATTACCTGTTAAAGAGAAAGATTTATGTTTATTCAGTAAGTATAAAGCACTGGCAATTTTACAAAACAAAATTTCCAGCCTGCACTTCCCAAGAGAGACCACTGCTAAGAAGAAGAGCCACAAGAAACTCAATAACAGTCATTTTTTAAATTCAACTTATTACATTAATAATATATGTATAATTGTACACATACAAACATAAACTCACGCCTTCATTCCCAGAGTGGGGTAGGAAGAGCTACCAGAAATACCAACAACTCTAAAAATACTTGTTCATAATTCTGTAACCACAAATTGCACAATCAGTCCAAGATCTTTACTAGTGTAATAGTGACAGTTTGCAAGTCTATCGCCTCACGGCATCCACGGGAAGACATGGAGTGGCACTATTCTAACCCGGCACATATTTATTTATGTAATAATAAATAATTATAACATAAAAAAAACAGAGGACAATCTCATATAAATTGACCTAGTCCCAAAACTAAGCTCAACTCTTGTACTATGGGTACTAGATAACGATAAACATACTTATATAGAGAAATACATACTTAAATACATTAAAAACATCCAAGACTCGAAAAACTTCCCGCGCTCGTCACACCGACATTTGCCCATACCGGGTATTGAACCTGGGACCTCTAGCTTCGTAGTACGCCGTCTTAGTAATAGATCTCTAATAGTTCTCTAATGCTGTCACCTCACCGTCATCTATCTTATTTACTCTCCAAGCATTTCGGACCATTGTTACTCGTACCTATTCTTCACAAAAATCCATTATACCATGTTCTGTAAATATGACTACACAAGTAACGGTATTATAGTGACGCCATTAGAGCTAAAGATCAGAAGTTATTACAGTGATTAATGTAGAGGTTTACTGTTCCCGTGTCCTCGTTAACTTGTTTACGAGGCTGACTGTACTCCGGTACACTCGTGGAGGAAATGTGTCACGTTTTCTCCCAGCTCAGTAGGGAATTTGTTTGATAGTACATGTTTAACCGATTTAGAGATAGAATGCAACGTGGAAAATGTCATGAAAAAGCGCATACAATCATAAATGTTGTAGGCTTATACTTACAGTGCTTCCACTTTCGTAATGCTTCGGCAAACTTCGTTTTTCTGTAAAACATGAGTGACAAATATACTGCCAGATGCGAGTGCGAGTGAGACAGTGACAGCTAGCCGAAAGACAGAAAACCAAGTAAATAAGAGCTAGCGTTGACAATACGATAACGAGTCAAAAGCAATTAGGTTTACCCCGAGTAAAATAGAGCCTCTGGTTTAAGTATGGAAATAAATCAAGAATGATTATGCCAGGCCCCAGCCAAGACGCAAACGCTATTAACCTTTTCCTTGTATATCACTCAAAATGTATAAGATAACATCGCACCTTCGGTAGAACAAGGGCACAACTGCACAATTGGCCCTGGGTTTGGGGAGGGCGAGGGTGTAAGCAGATATTATAAACGTACATAAATAAAAAAATACATCCCCACATTACATGTAGAGGAAGTACCCTAAAAAACTTATTTTTTCAATATTTTACTATACCACTTTGTTGGCGTGACAAATATGTATATTCATGCCATGATACAGCTTTCTAATACCAGGAGTCTTTGAGCTAGGCTGCGGACGGACGGACATGGCGAAACTGTAAAGGTTCGTACTTTGACTATGGAACCCTAAAAAGGGGTATAGACACAATCATCAGTTTCAATCAATTATAAGCAACATTTTTTTTCCATCCGGAGTTTCTTTGTGTCGCAACACTAGAAAAACAACAGTTTTCTGTTGCATCGCGACTATTTTATTCCCACTACTATGCCCTAACCAAGTCTCATTATAAAAGGAACACAGTTTTCTTTTCCCCCCGTGGAACATCCACGATTCCTGTCACATGAAAGCTCGCAGTGAATTTCAAATCCAATCCCCGGAAACGGTAGGTGCGAAGCAGTTTCATTGACCTCCCACCCTCTTTTGGAGGGGTTCACTAGTCTCCATCCATACATTTGATACCGAAGTAGTCATTAAGGGTTACCTATTATACATCGAAACACCTTTCACCTTTCATCATCGAAAGGCATTTTTGCACAAGTACATTTTTGCCAGTAGTCTAACCTAACCTAACCCACGTCCAAATGTCTAATATACCCTGAAAAAAATCTTAGTTTCAGCAGAAATAGCATTTAGTGAAATTAAATTCGATGAAATGATACAGTCGATAAAGTGAGCGGTTGCCACTCAAATTTGTAGAAGAAAGACAGTTTCACTGAACGAGCAGCACAAATGTTTTAGGTTGGTTAGTGTAACGACTTAATCAAAATAATGGGACCAATTCGAATCACATAGATAACAGTTTCAAATTGGATCGAATAGCTGATTCAATTCGATTGATTATGTAGCCATCCACTTTATTGTGTAAAATGTCGCCAAGGTTCTTCCATTCCCTAAATACCCCTTAACACTTCGAATATATTTACGTTCTCTACTCACGTCGCGTGGGTGTTTTCGTTCCCGGCCCAGTCATATGCCAATAGATGTTTAACTGACATGGGCGAAATGACATCGGCCGGAGCACAACACTCACATTCTAATTTCAATATTTCCATAGTCCCGTCTCTTCCCTCGAAGCTGCGACCGCTAAAGAGTGACGCGAACAGTCTCGGGGTGTAGTAAACTTCTAGTTTTGGTAGAGTCCCTCTTTCCCGTTGAATAAGTTCGCACCGACACGCGCGAAATGAGTCGGATGAATAGGCTCCGGAACAAAAGACGGTAAATCAGCTGTTTACGTTGTTTCGCTCGGAAAGTGACGATAATTTACGTTGATAGTCGCTTGTTTTCGCTGCGAAAGAGTTAATTAGCTTAGAAAGAAATTGAAAAAAAATAGAATTGAAGTTACTGTGCTTTGTTAGACATGGCTTTTAAAAATAAGTGAATCTCTACAGCCTTTCTGTTGTATGAACGTCGCAGAACTTGGCTTAAATATTTGCATTGTATGTTTTTTTGTGTTAGTTACTTCAAACTACATTTGTTTGTATTGTATTTGTTGTTAAAACATAGTTTTATTGTTATGAATATTATAGACATTCCAAATTATTAACTACCTTACTTTGTGAGATAGATACACCGTTAGTAAAATTATATAAATCCCTCTAATTGTTATTGAAATCATACATGTAATGGCTCTACACGTGACATTCTAAGTGTCAGAACAAAACATATATCTGCGTCTCCTTTTTTAACCGACTTCAAAAAAGAAGGTTTTCAATTCGTCGGGTTTTTTTTTTATGTATTTTCCCCGATTACACAAAGACAGCTGAACCGATTTGAAAATTTTTTTTGCACTTTAATTTCTGATGAGGGGCGTTTCGTGAAATTGAGGGACCTCCTCAAATATTATACGAAAAAAAATACGTGGACGACATAATAAGTATTATTATGATCACTAAAAGGTATGAACTAAAATAAATGTTTTAAAAAACTAAAAATTGACTTCAAAAAGCAAGCAATATCTTCTTTTAAAATGATACGAAGTCAATCCAACTGAAGTCGGCGTCCCACTATATTTTAAACCAAAAGCCGAATGTGAGTTTTTTTTATCGTGACCATAGTTTGGGTAATTTCCTAAATATAATAATAGGCCTTTAACTCAATTATTTTTTGAGTAAGAGACCGTAACATGCAAAAAGCACAGTGATAGTTCCATATAGCCGTTTAACCTTTTGAACGCCAACGACGCCTAAAGTAGTCATGCGCTGTCGTGCGTACAACGCCACCGACACTTTTAGCTGTCACAGGTACAGTTTAAAAGAGATGTTATTTCGTCGTTTTCGTTATTAAGTTAAATTTTGCATAATTTTAACACATGTTTGGCGTGTGAGTGGCATTTGTATTTGACGTAAGGCGTTGAAAAGGTTAAACACAGAATCTTGAAAATATACTTGCTAAAGTTTTACAATCCCTGCGATAGACATTTTATTGGAAAGCGAACCATATTCGAATAATTGGACTTTTACCTGCCTAGTTCTCAAATGAATTTGCACAGGTTGTATTTTCTCGCTTGTTGCTCAGTGCGTCTTTATCGTTACAGGCTAGGTAGAAAGGGAGATCTGTGCGACAAACAAATCGCGGACATCATTTTGCTAGCCCTCCTAACCGCCGACGAGCTCTGAATTCCTTTGGAGCGTGTGAATTAATCTCCAAGCTTTAAACCTATACCTGTTATCTGATTCTCAACCACAAAACTGAAAGGCTACATAAGTTAGCTTCAATTCATGTAGTTCAACCTACTGTATGAGTTTTCTCCCATTTCGTGAAGCCCTAAGCCGTGTTTAATAACACGGTAAAACCATATTGCTTTTGACCTGTTTCCGTATAGTTTGTCAAGTAAATAAGACATATCAAAACGTTGACAATGCGATAACGTCACAGGTGATATGGTTGTAACCAGTAGAATAGAGCCTCTGTCAAATAGTAATATATTATTCTAAGTATTGCCGACTTTAGAATAGTTAAGTTTTTTTCAATGCGCTCAGCGCGAAGCCCAATGAAAAGTAATAAATAAATATCACAGGACAATTTCACACAAATTAACCTAGTCCCAAACTAAACTCTAGGCTTGTACTATGGGTACTATAGACAACGATAAACTTACTTATATAGAGACATATATACTTAAATACATAGAAAACATCCAAGAACAAATACTCGTCCTCCCACACCGCGTTGATCTGTCACCGAGACCGGTCGTAACTTGCGCGCGCTAGTGAACTATATTTCCACGAGTTTGATTTCTACCCTCATTGTGTTAAGTGCCTAATGATGGAATCGGACTTTTTGTTTCTCCTTTAAGTGACTATATCGCAACTTTGCAATCGTTTCTGACTACAGGAACAAAATGAGCTCCCAAACGTTAGACAATAACCCTAGTTAGGCTACTGTGACACAAACCACCACGTTCCCTAAAAAGGACCAAGCAATCGTCATCGATGCTTTAGAAAACGTACAAATCAAAGATTATGCTCAAGCTTTAGGAAAAATAATTGACCCATCTCAAATCCGTTTTTTGTCAAGAATATCAAACAATAGAATTTGTATCTACGTTTCCTCGAAGTTAATCGTTGATGAGATTATTGACAATAAAAAGTATGTCACAATTCAAAATCAAAAACTACCCATCCGACCGCTGATCAGCAGAAACAAGCGTATTATTATATCTAACGTGTGCCCCATTATTCCGCACACTGAAATAGAAAAGAAACTGATAGAAATGCATATCACGCCTCTGTCACCCATCTCTTTCCTGCGTGCTGGTCTCAATGAAACGGGCTACAATCACATTCTAAGTTTCCGAAGACAAGTTTACGTAAGTCCTGAGGATTTCACCCGACTTCCGGAAAAAATACCTATTGATTTTGAAGAAACGAATTACTGGATTTATTTCTCATCGGACACAATGACCTGTTTCATATGCAAAAAAGACGGTCACGTAGCATCTAAATGCCCAGACAAAACCGACGACGTGAACGATTTGAACCAAAAAACACAGGAGTCTACGGAGACACAAATATTCAAGCGTCCACATCCACCCACTGAATCTTCGACTACTACTGATCTCATGGAGTCCCAAATAGCAAAAGAAGTCTGTACACCTAGCGACGAAAACAGTGATGACGACTTTGATAACTCCTCCTGGTCCAGCTCGGACGAGGTTTACAAACCCCAGAGTGGAAAGAAACTCAAGAGAACGCCGCATAGTGATCTGGATTCAACTAATTGGGACTACCTGGAAAACTTTCTAACTGACCCCTGTAAAACGTACCCACTGTCTGGAAAACAAGTCAAAGAATATCTCAGACGCACATACGGAGTTAAGGACATATCGGGAATAACTTACAGTTACACAGAAGATATTAGTGCCCTGATTGAAATGTTTACGGACTTAATACCTCTCATCACATATCGTAGTGTTAAGAACAGAATCTCACGTATTGTAATTAAACTAAAGCGCTTATCTGGTAAGGAAAACCCCAAAACAAATAAGTAAGGCACTTTTTAGGTAGGTACACAATATATATATATATTAATCTATTTATTTTTATGCAATGGTTTTGACTAAAAGTTTCAAGCTTAATATTATTCAATGGAACTGTCAAAGCCTAATACCAAAATTAAGTGATTTGGATTCATATCTACATAATGAAAATATACACATATGCTTTCTTTCCGAAACTTGGCTAAAATGCGAAAACCAAATTAGTTTTACAGGTAACTCTGTCTTTAGAAAGGATCGTGCAGATGGATACGGAGGTGTAGCGATCCTGGTCCATCAATCTATAAACTGTACTCTCAAAATCCTTTCAAGAAGTTATGATAATATTGAACTTTTGTGCCTTGACGTCCTTAATAGCAATAAACTTCAACATATCATAGGTGTCTATTCTCCCTCAAATGTCACAGTAAGCGTTAGGGACTATCAGGAGCTTTTCAGCCACTTTTATGAGAAAACTCTAATAGTCGGCGATTTTAACGCTCATCACACGGCGTGGTCATACACAACTGATACACGGGGGAGACTTTTATCAGATACTAGCATAAATCATAACTACGTTTTTCTTAATAACCGAGACTTTACCCGTTGCGCTAAGCTAAATGATAGTATTGTGTGCACATCGCCTGATATATCCTTTTGTAGTGCTGATCTCTCACTCGACTTTGATTGGAACGTCACTAACGAATCTTTTGGCAGTGATCATCTTATTATTTCTATTAAAACGTTAGATAATACTCAAATTAGTCCCGAATTGAAAAGAAACATCAAAAAGGCCAACTGGGTAGAATATACACAACACATAAAATCGAAATGTGGGGGATTAGATTTCGGAGACAACGTACAAAGTAACTACGATAAACTCATAGAGGCAATTGAGGAAAGTGCTAACAAAAACATTCCTTATATTAAAATCAGTATTAACCCTAACAGATTCAAGCCAAAACCTTGGTGGAACCCTGATCTATCGAAGGCAGTGGCGGAACGAAGATTAGCTCTTAAGCACTTTAGGAAATTACGCACGGTTGGAAATTACTTAATTTACAGAGAAAAAGTAGTTATTGCTCGAAAATTAATAAAACTTGCAAAAAGGAATTCTTGGCAACAGTTTTGTGACAGCATAGACTGCAATACGCCCAGCAGTGAGGTTTGGAGGAAACTGAGATGGCTTAAAGGCTATCGTAGACCTAAAGACTATTTACCAGAAAGTACCGCAGTTTCCTTTGTAACAGAACTGACTCCTGATAGTGTTTCCTTACAGCCCCTAGATTTTAATACTAATGGTTCCAACCCCCAGTTTTTTACACTTCCAGAACTTAATCTGATTATTAAAAGAGTAGATACTTCGGCTGGTCTAGATACTATTACTTATTCTATGATTAGCCATTTACCGGATAATGCAAAAGAATACCTCCTTCATATATTTAACATAATTTACAAAAAAGGTGAGATACCTGAGCAATGGCGTAGAATCAAACTTATTGCCATACCAAAAAGAAATACTGGCACTCTCAAGTATCGTCCTATCTCACTTATTAATTGCCTTTGTAAGATTTTTAATTTAATGATAACTCGTCGCCTTGAATATCATTTCGAAACCAACAAATTATTTAATGATAGCACTTTAGGTTTCCGTCGTGGACTTTCATGCCAAGACAATCTTGGTAGGTTTATTGTAGACACAGAAACTGCGTTTATAAACAAAGAATACGTTCTATGCGCTTACGGAGACATAAGTAACGCTTATAATAATGTGGCAATTGAACCTCTTATATCCACTTTACTTGAATTTGATGTGGATCCGCTCCTATGTAGATATATAAGAGAATTTCTAAAAGAAAGATTTTTGATATATAGGCTACGGGATGGTAGAGAAATAACAAGAATATGCAGACAGGGTCTAGCTCAAGGTGACCCAATGTCACCTATTTTATTCAATATAGTTACAATTAAGTTATGCAACACACTCGTTAAGACAGTTAAGGTCTCACAATATGCCGACGACTTCGCTTTGTATTGTATTAACCAAAGTATTGATTTTTGTGTTAATTCCATTCAATCAAGTCTTAACATCTTTATATCAATGTTAGAGGAAATAGGCCTAGAAATTTCTCTCTCAAAAACTAAACTCTGTATTTTCACTAGAAAATACAAAGTGCCTGTTGTTGATCTACGTATAAATAACACTGAACTCGAGGTTATAAATTGTACAAGGTTTCTGGGTGTTTGGGTGGACAGCCGCCTGAATTGGACTCGACATGTTTTGGAAACTGCCCAAAAATGTATTTCATACGTAAATATTCTTAGTTCCATAAGCAGTTCAAAGTGGGGTGTCCATCCAATTCAATTAAGGAGACTTTATATAGCATTGGTACGATCTCGACTTGATTACGGATGTATCATTTTCGGCAACGCCAACTATAGGCTCCTCCAGAGGTTGGACGTAATTCAAAACCAATGTCTTCGCCTTTGTGGAAGCTTTATTCGCGACACCCCAATTTTTACAATGGAAAGCGAGCTTTGTATTCCACCCTTATGTCTTAGAAGAATCTATTTAAGCGACAAATATTTCCTGAAACTTTCTTCTAGAATATCCGATTATCTGAGGAAACAAATAGAAACATTAGACAACACATTAAATTCGGGCGCAAGATATTGGCGCAATAACCAACTTCCACTTTTGCTTGAGAGTTTCAGAAAATATTCCAATCTACCTATGTCACAATCTGAGATTTTGAACCTATTTTCACTTTCCTGTGACATTAAAACATTCCCCTGGGATAAGATCATTATGCATAAAGTGAACACTATTGCTGATCCTAAAGCTAAATTACCCACTCACCATCTAAAACAACGTTGCCAAGATATGATACAAGGGCAGTACTTAGATTACATTCATATTTACACTGACGGGACCAAAACAAGACACGGTTCTGGTTGTGCGTTTTACGATGAAGCTGCGGATTCTGGAGCTAAATTTCTAATTGAAAATCCATGTATACCCATAATGGGAGTCGAATTAACAGCAATCAATGAAGCAGTACATTACTTAGAATCTACACCATACCATAAAATTGTAATCTTTACAGACTCGAAGAGCAGTCTACAACACCTGTTGAAAAGTGCTAAGGGCGGCAGAGTTGGTAGATACGAAGCTTACCTCATTATTAAATGTATCCACAGATTGATACGTAACGGGGTTGAAGTTCGTCTACAATGGATCCCTTCACATGTGGGCGTCAGGGGTAACGAGGTGGCAGACTCACTCGCATCCGAGTCTTTACAGAACGGCATTCCTCTCGACACGGTACCGCACTATACTGATCATCTTCCAAAAGTGAAAAACGATAATTATATTAAATTTAAATCCTATTTCAATGAGTGCTCGCAAAAGAAGGGCATCTGGTACAGAACCATTGTAGACGAACCACCACGCGTACCTTGGTTTGCCTCACGAAACCTCAACAGAAAAGAATTAGTCATTTGCTTCCGAATCCGAACTTACCACATGCCACTGAACAAATTTAACTACATTATGAAAAAAAGGGACGATCCAAATTGTACACCATGTGACAGAGAAGAGGACCTCCTCCACTTAGTTCTAGAGTGTAAAATAAACGAAAAATCTAGGTTGGACCTCTTAAAAGAAATTGGGTGCTCTTCGGGGGATCTCCTCTTTTTCTTCCATCAGATCTTAGGCTCAGGGTTCACTACCGAACACAGTGGTACATTTTTAAGTTTCATTATACACTCATTGAACCTAAGATCTGAATATTATAAAAATACTCCTTAAGTATCAATCCCAATGTTTAAAGTAACACCTAAAGTTTAAGTTTATTGTAATTATTTTTAAGCCGACTTAATCATAAGATGTATGGCTTATAAAATAAATGAGATTAAAAAAAAAAAAAAAAAAAAATACTCGTCCTCATCACACAAATTTCTGCCCATACCGGGATTTCAACCCAGCACCGCTAGCTTTGAAGGCAGGGTCACTACCAACTAGGCCAACGTGTCGTCAAATAAGAAATCGTAACGTCACTTCACTTGTCAGCACAATTCTGCCAGTGTCGACGTTAAGGCAATGTAAATTAATAAAGTTTAAAAAAAGACTTGCTAAGCTTTAAAAAATGCGAGAATAGACACTAAAATTTAATGCGGGAGAAGTTTATAGCGGCAATTTACACATCGTCACAATAGTCATGTCAAGTGTCAGTTAACGGCGCTAAACACTGGAGGTCGTATTAATGAACTCAGTTTGAGTTGAGGTACCCGTATCAAGATACGTCAAAATAAACGTCAAGTCATTGAAATGTGTAATTTCTGACGCGTGAACTGGCGTCTCACAAGATCAAATTGAAATTCAAATAATTTATTAGATTGAACATTTGTAAGTTGAACCGTTTTAACATTGATTAGCACGACGCTGAGGAGGTGTATACTTCTTATAACATATATATATCTGTGTCAAATGAAATTGGCATAGTACTTTTTGACACATACCCTCAAAATGTAAGTAATTATCAAGTGTATAAATAATTACAAAGACCTCACTTGATCTTTAAAAGTAAGTTTATCGATAATAATGGAAAATTGGTAGGTTTGGTTTTGTTTACATCTTTGCCAATTTCATCTGTAACTGACTATATGTGGTAACCCTACATTTAGAACAGACTTCAAAAGTAGTAGGAGGTTGTACGTTTCACTGTGTTTTTATGTAGGTACAAACAGCCACACAATTAACTGCCCATTAAAGACGGAAGTGAGAAAATGTAAAAACAGATGAATATAGATTTTACATAAGAATCTCACGTGCACGACCTAGACAGTTTCTTTCTGTTTATCCTTATTGGTCACTCAGCTGTGTAGGCGATTGTATATTCACCGACTTCCCTGTCAATTGAGGAGCGATTTTATCGAATTTGAGTTCATTCGTTGTATTATTTCATCGAACGCTATTTTCTGCTAAAATCATGTTTTCAGGATGCCTTAAACTAAACTTTAATTACGTAGCTTAGGTTAGAATTTTGACAGCGAAAAAAATAGCTCAATCGGCGGGAAATACCTTTCGATGAAATGAAAATTCTGCGTAACGATACTTTCGTTGAAAGGTGTTTCGATAAAATTTTAGGTACCCTATGTATATAAATATTTTATTATACAAACAAAAGAGATAATAATAAAATAGACATAAATATAGGCAATGTACTCGTAGCAAGAATGTACAAAAGCGAACTTATCCGTTATATATGTCAGTGTCAAGTGTCAAAGTGCTCCTTTAGTTGCGTCATGCTTATCTCATATAAAAGCTTAAAGCTTAGTATTTGATATGTATTACTCACGTGGAAATACCATTTCAAATAACAAGCATTTTTAACGAGTAAACCTTGGCATGTCTAAACCAGACGTATTTCTTTATGGCTGTGATACGAGGCAGCCCGACGGGTAGGCCGCTGAAAAATGATTTTCGTAACAGCTGTCTAACGCGTATGGTAACGACGTGTTCCTAAAAGACTGGGTAGGTATTAAACGAAACTCATTATACAAACCGGTGCATGACGCAGGAGAAGGTAGAATTGTAACATTATTTAATTTACTCGTAGCTCAAACATTCAATTTAAATTTGACCTTTGTAACTTTGTGGGGTATTGCGATCTGAAAGTTAGAAATTATGTAATATCGCACGTAATTTTCGTATAGCGGCTTTTTTTTAAATTTAATTTACCTATATTTAGATTTATATCTGTAAGTGAGTGGTAAGTTATACTTCATTATGAAGTCTACATTTTAAGATACAACATCACGCCGTCATTCCCAAAGTAGGTTAGGCAGAGCTACAGAAATACCAACAACTCTAGACTTCTTGATACTTCTGTAACCACATTTTGCACAAACCGGCTAAAATGTTTACCAGTGTATTAGTGACAGATTGCAACCCGTCGCCTAACAGTACTACAAGCCTTCATTTCCTAAGTCGCCTCTTACGACATCCACGGGAAGACATGGAGTGGCACCATTCTAACCCGACAACCACACGGCGGCATTTCAAGATTAATAACTATATACCGCAAATAAAATTGACTAGCCACGTTCTTTACTTCCGTGTACCCTTCATTTGAAACAATCCTAGTGCCAAGTTCAGTATTGGTCCTAAGACATTTCATCTTAATTAACAGTGAAAGAGAGCTTCAAAAGGCTTTCGGGTTCTGGTAAATTCGGTAAGACTTGCATAAGAGCGAGTCAGATAGAAATACAAACCCGAAGACTCTTTTCAGAGCTATTGGCGTATTGCGAATCCAAATTATAATTTTGGACCTCCGCTTAGATAGAGCCAGAACTCGAAGTGAGACGGTACACCAAACAAAAAAGTAATAAAAAATAAATAGGAATGCTTTTTAACGGCAAAATTGTTGAAAGATGTACGATAATAATACAACACAAGCCTTTTTAACTGTTTAAAACCATCCCTAAACCTTAGAAAGCCTAGCAACGTGTCAAATACCCTTCGGTTGGTATTCTGCACATTTTTCGGCGCCAATAATCGCTGAACCCGAAAGCGTGACATTTCCAAAGTCGACCCTCGCCGTTATCGCTCAATCGAGCCAGAATAAAGACGTTAAAGACAACTAAGCTGTTTATTCTACCCAATTTGTGCCCAGAGTACGTGTTGCCCAAACAACCGCCATTTAGCCCAACGAATATGATAATTGACGTAATTAGAATGGGATTTAGTGCAGCGTTGTTGAATTAGAAGGTACGCTAGCGGGCGATTCGTGTGGAAGCTTTAATTAATAAAGTTTTGGTGTTAATTAAGTATGCGGTTCAATGAAATGAGGTGTAGACGAAAAGGTGAAGGTAGTCTGACCTACAAATAAAGGATGATTGGGAAAGATAAGAGAATCGGATGTAGGTACAGTCTACATCAAAAGTAGATACACACTTTTGTACCTTGTCGCGTTACAGCCACGTAAGCAATCTAAAGTAAAATTTACAATAATATGGTAATGCGATTACCGACCATTTTACTAGCTTTTTGTTCAAATTACGTGTTTGTCAGCTTGTGTGGGTCAAATCATGCAAGTCAATATTAAACCAATTCCCGTTATTGTAATTGGCTGGAAATTGGAATACATATATGCAAACGAGATGATAATGCAATTATGGCTTCTAGGGATTGATCTGATGATGGAGTCTGAAGGTCATAATAACTGTTTTATTTAAAACGTAGACCCACTGAGATTCATTACTAGATATAAAAGTTTTGTGGCAGGAACGTCAATTGACTAGGGACTTCCTTACAACATTAAAATTATCGATAATTGTTTCAAATGTGACATTTCATAGTAGATAGGTATCATTCACCGGATAAAATATAAAGTAACTAAAATGCTCATCACTACCCATCGATGGGTTTCTTACACAAAAACTTCTTTTAATCGATTTCCATACCAAATTAACTGAAATCAAACAAAAAAGGGCTATTTAGGTAAATTGTATGACATTGTGTAGCATAATAGCAAACTCTATATAATCCTTACCTACTCAGTTTTTGGAAAATGTATGGAAAGGACTTAAAAAAGGTTATATGTAGATAATCATTTATTTTTATCGTTACGTTCATGCCACTTTTAAGCTTTGAGTTACGGTGTATGGAAATTTCATGTTCATATTTTATGTTATCTAGTCATAACTGTCATAAGAAATGAAGTACAATTTGTTGATAAATTAAAATCGTTCGGAACTCCCTAGGAAAATTCTATTCATGCCACAAAAACTTCTATGTCTGTTCATTTCATTAGTTTAGTCCTGAGAAGCAGATGTTATGACTGGAATAAAAGTACAGCAACATATGCTTGTCTCAAAAAGAAATTTATGGCCAAAACTTATTACTAAGTAAATATTTGTTTTAAAGAAGTTTCTTGACTTCACTTAGTGTTAATACTTTACTTACTTAACTATAAATAAAGCAAATATAAAAAAAACCTTTAAAAATATAGTTACCTGAAGTGACATGCCTGGGCCTCTATTCTACTGGGTTAAAACGATATTGCCTTTGACGTGTTTTGGTATTATTTTTAACTCGGCTGCCATTACTGTCAAGTACATAAGAAAACTCAAAACGTTGACAATACGGAATCACGTCAAAGGCGATATGTTTTAGCGCAATAGAATAGAGGCCCTGTTTTAAGCCAAGTCAAAAGTATGTAAATGTCAAATAATAGAACCCTGTAACTTCTGATGCACCTTCCATCAGACATTCTAAAGCCCTAAACCGAACTATTTGATATTATTGATACATTAAACACCATTTTGTATTTCTATACAAAGCGGCGTCCGATATTTCGTTTCTGGCGCCAATCCTTATAAGTAATTATGTTAAAAGCCCAAATTAGAGAGGTTATAGACATTGCAAACAGTCCATTTCAAAACAAAACAACGCAAAACAAATGTCCTATGTTTACGTAAATCTAACTAATAACAGTCGTTTGCCGTATTATTATAACAGCTTAATTGCGCGACATTGTGGAGCAATTAACAGCAATTAGCGAATAAGGGCTCTTACGACGACGCTGCGGTATATTCTAACCCTAACAGGTTGACAGTTGGCGAGTACTACGACAATCTTTAACTTTCCAGCGATCTATTCTTATTCTTATCTGTCACAAATACGCCAAGTATACGTATTTTTCCATACGCTTATAAGGTTTTTAGGGATCCGCACTGAAATGGTAACATAGGAACCCCGGAAATTGCTATACAAATAAAGCAAAGTATTTAGAAAATATTAAACTCGAAAAGTATAACTTTCGCTAGAGTCAAAACTACAAGTAATAAAAATCTGAAAAATATCTTAAATGAAAGCTCATAAGACGAACCTAAAAGGACAACTATCAAGACTAAGTAGACTTGATATGTTCCTAAGATACAGGTGGTTAATGTGTTTATGCCTACAAGCTTATGCTAAAAGCGTCTAAAACCAAATAAACATTAAAAATTAGTTTAAATACTTCTGGTTTGTAATACATACAGGTATCGTTGTATAACTTCTTTTTATGGAAAGGAGAAGAAAAAAGCACACAGGCCACCTGAAAGTAAGTGGCATCCGAATCCCCAAAGACAAGACTTAAGACAAGACTATGATCTCAAGATTGCAATTACAAGACTTACTTGCCATTTACAAAATGCGTCAAATTTTAACCCAAAGGAACCATATCAATCTGCGTTTTGAATATTGGAAACTATCATGTAGTCTTTTTATTCCATGAAGGCTTGATCTACCCTCATTTAAATTTTAACCGTAGTGCTCGAAGATAAAGACGTAAACCACCGCTTTTGTGAGATTAAACACCTATATAAGCTGTATGCTCGATTGCCTCCCTCTCATGTTATTTATTTATTTATTTATTTCATTGTAAAGTCATGTACATATCATTTGCAGGTGTTACATTTATATAAGTCAGACCATGGCGCCCTGTTAGGGCACACAATATTAACTAAAACCTACATACTATTGTCAATGATTGGTCATCAAATATCATAGTTGGTCATCTTTTAAAAAGTCTTCAACAGCATAGTAACATTTATCTATTAATAATTTCTTAAGTCTATTCTTGAACAAATTTAGCAAAGGCTAGCAAAAAAGTCAGTACAGATTTTTCTCTAGAGAAGGCGTTATGTTTATAAAAGGGATAAAAAGTGTGTTGTAATATTACTTATGACTTGTTCTCAAACTTAACTGAAAATATTTTTTCTCAAAAACCGTTTAATTTTCAAGACCCGTGTTAGGTTGTGAAGATAAAAAAGGGTCATGTACAAGACGGTCGTGGGCCGTTAAATACAGAGCACTCTGTATATTATATAAGGCAGGTACATGTGCAAAATATTCATGGAAATGCTCTTCAACGCCTTTAACGGAATTAGCCGCATAAACTAAATTGAAATGCCATAACAAGGTTTGTCTATGGAATTTGTCCCTCTCTACCTTTGACAGCTGGAGGTATCTCGTAAGGGACGTGACGAGAATGGTTATGAACGCTTCATTTATAATTCAGACAGACATACGTAGTTAGGCTTCTATGTATTACGTCTATTCATTGAGAGGATTGTGAAGCGATGCTTAAATCGCTTAGCTGTCAAAAATAATCCATACAAATTTAGCTCCAGACGGTAACGTTTCTCAACTCCTAAATTTAAACCGATTTCCGCAATTTTTAAATATTTCGTAGATCTCATGAAAAACTAGGTCTTTACGTCTCTATTTTTCTTTTTTTTTCAATAAATATTTCTTGGAAAGAAAAAACGTACAAACCTAGTTTTTCATAATAGGTATGTACAACATATTCAAAAATCGCCAAAGTCGGACAACGTTTAAGGGTAGAAAAACGTTATCGCATTTTGTATGTTTTTTTTTGCTTCACAGTCCTCTTAAAGCTGCCGTAGGAAATTCGTTGACGATGTTCATGTTAGCCGGGGCTTCTAACTAAAACAAATTTAATATTGGAACTGGCCGAATAGCACGCGCAGAATTATAACAATACGAGTTTCATCCTAACCTTAAGTTGTTTTAACCTCGTAAGACCTACGAGGTCGAAAACACGCTCGAGGTACTAAAGCAGGGCAATTCAGTTTGAACTTTAACGTAGTGAATACAAAATCCATTTTCATTTGTTTCAAAGTTGAAAATGGCATTTAGAACTTTATTCCCTTGATGTTAGATTCAAATTCCCACATACATTTTACATAAATCTCCCTGTTTGTAGTATGGTAGGCGTCACGAGGTTAAGTTAGTAGTAGGTTAAGTCGAAATTTTAACATGAAAGAGGAAAGTCTAAGCAATGCAAATGAATGTAATAACTAAACATACATAAATACATAATATCATGCCTTAATTCCAGTAGGGTAGGCAGAGCTACAGAAATACCAACAACTCTAAAAAGTTTTGTTTATAATTCTGTAACCACATTGTGCTCAATGAGGCCAAGAAGTTTACTAGTGTACACATTTAGTTTAGGTTACAATAGCCTAACAGTACTACAAGCCTTTTGTCTTACGACATCCACGGGAAGACATGGAGTGGCACTATTCTAACCCGGCAACTACACGGCCAAAACAAAACAAAGAAAATTAAATAAACAAAGGTTTTACCCAAATATAACTCTAAAGCCAAAATTCTGAAAGATCATTATTTACAAACACCTATTCCTATTATTATTTTTAACAAAAACACGCTGGTGAATATTTGAGGTTATGTATGAAACAGTACTAATATGTAATTTGTAAATTTTGGCAATTTCAATTAACACAGACTTTAGGTTAAACGCGTCATCGTAATTGTTTCTTGGGTGTTAAAATAAAACCAGAGAGCTCAGTAAACGAGGAGCACCGGAAGAGCTTTCTAAAAGCTTCCGCCACGTGAAGGTTGCGCTGATGGGGGATGCCACAGCCAAAACGGGGGGAGCAAGTTTTCATACAACCGCGTCGTAGCATTATAGCGGGATTTCGGGTAAACTAATGTTGTAAATTTGCACAACAATTTTAGCCGTCAATTTAAAAATGATATGATACGTGTAAGTATTTTTTGCATTTTTTTTTTGGCTTTTGCAGGGACACCTTTCTGACACTGTTATTGATTAAGTATTAGGTACAATAAGGAGAAAACTGAAAACCAGCGCTGAGCAGCAGTCCTGCAAGACTGCGGCCAGCACCAGCTGAGTTTGCTCCTTTTGCTGGAGTAAAGCTTTCTGTGTGTTGTACGAGTTTAAGCTGTATTAATTGTGTCCTGGGGGGTGATTCTCTCAACACAGCGCTGCGTCGATCTTAAAGGTGAAGTTTTATCTGGCAAGTTTAAGAAGTCCCGTGGGAGCGTACAAAACACATTTGACTGCGTGCCTTCTCGCTTAGGGAGCTTAATACGAAACTGAGCTCGACTCACCTGCCTGCTGCCTAATTGAGAAGGCATGCGCTAAAATGTGTTTTGGTAGCTCCGACGGGACTTCTTAAACTTGCCAGATAAAACTTCACCTTTAATATCGCGCTGTGTTGAGAGAATCACCCCCAAGGATGTAATTAATACAGCTTATACTCGACCACCCAGCAGCAATGATTATTTTTTCATTTCATTTCATTTTCTTTTAAATTGGACGTGTATATAAAGCAAATACAATAAATAGTCGCGTACTTTTGAAGATCTTAGGTGCATTTATATGCCCTGCCATTATTTTCATATTCATTATAAATGTGTACATCGCGTATATTTGTAAAACAACTACTTTTAGACACACGGTAGTAGGAACTCGCTATGAATCCGATTTTGAATGGAACGCTCTGAACCATTAACCATTATTGTTGGGCTTTTTTTTGTAATCTTTAACCTGATTATTATTACATAAATAGCTTCTTTACCTGCTTGTTACCTCTTTTTAAGCATAAGCTAGTAATGCTTACCTATAATTATTTGTGCAATTCACTGTATGTTAATGTAATACACTACCAACATTGTATTGTGACAACTGTTGGTGAACCACAAATAAATAATTTGGAATAGAGTCTACATGTAGGTATCAGTAATTTCCATCTGGCTGCATGTAGGTTTCAAACAAAATCCTCGGCTGTGCAAAATAACAATTCAATTTTTCGTATCGTTTTGTTTAAGCAATCAAGTTAAAACAAACATTCGTTAACTGAACTGAAAACAAATGCCAAACATTTTGTATTTGAGCGGATAAAACGATATTGTATCAAATACTCCTCGTGGATACCAATTTAAATGACAACTATTTATATAAAAAGTTAAGTTTAGTAAAAGGATAATGATGAATAATATACTTTAAAATCCTTGTAGACCATATAGATACATAATAGACCTGTATAAAAGGGTCTTTGTTATGCTACTATAATTACACCAAGTTCTAGAACATCTTGTATGAAAGTGAACTTGAGAGACGCCATCTTTGGGTTTCGTGATAGAGCTACCCGGCGTTTATTCTGCTGGGTAAAGCAATATTGCATATGACATGTTTATAACCCGGAGGCCATTACTGTAGAATATCTCTATTATACTCGTTAAAACCATATTGCTTTTGGCATGTCATCGTATTGTCAACGTTCTGATATCTCTTATTTACTTGACTGAGCTTTAACCGATTACAAATGAGCCACAGATCTAAATTGATGCACACACAATTAAAAGTCAGTAGCGATTTTCCTCTGTTTTTAGGGTTCCGTACCTCAAAAGGAAAAAACGGAACCCTTATAGGATCGCTTTTTGTCTGTCCGTCCGTCCGTCTGTCAAGACTACTATATCGAGATCGCGTCGAGGTGTCGAGTTTAAATTAAAACCATATATTTAAGTCTACAGTTTCTTGAAGCTGTGAAAAATTTAACTTTTAAGTTAACGTCAAAAATAGGTACGGCCGTTTATCCCGCAAAACGTAGGTATATTTCGAGCAATCAGGGATATAACATTTATAGGGTACTTCTCATAAACCTAGAATCGTGAAATTTAGCAAGAACGAAGGTCTAACCGCACATGTAAATGAAAAAATCCGAAGATCTTTAATTTGTTGCTCCATCACAAACAAAAACATTTCTTTGCCATTGCAAACTTATTTGCATTTGGTAAACTAATCGCGACCTATGTCTTTGCATGGAGACAACAGTTTTGCAACGGCATAGTCAAGTTTGTCCCTCAATGCAATATATCATTCTTTTAAGTTTGTACGGAACCCTCGGTGCGCGAGTCCAACTCGCAATTTACCTGCTTTTTTAATAAATGTACACATTAACAGCATCATATTTAACTGACCAATTGTAAACTAATGTGAATCTGTCACCTTACAATACGGCTTACTAGTGGCCGATTAATTGTGTTGCTGCTAGTTCATAGATGAAAGCAAATACAAAGGTCAAACGAATTAGTAAAGCCAATTATGCTTTTCTGAAAGGTTTTGAACACTAAAGAAAGTAAAAATATATGAATTATTTTTTTAACATTTCTCATATACCGATTGATTTGCCAATAATGTTTGAAGTAGAAGGAAACTTTTGTCAGCCCTCGTTAAATCGTCCAAAATTATTTTGCGTAATTGTAATTATTTCTCGCTCGAGGACTTTTTTATGTTATTGAAACTCATTCTTGCGGTGATTTCAAGAAAACGTGGGTTGCGTAGAAAGTTTGGGGTTCCGACTTATCTGGCAAGTCTTAATTTGAATATCGTGACTACTTTGAAAAAACCTCATATTTCATGAATTGTACGTTTTTAAGCTTAAACACGGAGAGAAATAAGTTTAAAATCGTACATCACGAATTATGAGATACGAGGTTTTTTCAAAGTAGTAGCGATATGTCAGATGGCGTGAGGTTTTTCCAAGAAGCTTGATATTCTATGGAGAATGCGATACGTACATTAAACTAGCTGTTGCCCGCGACTCCATCCGCGTGAAAATTGGCTACCGTTATTCACTAAGGAACCGTCCATTTTTTCGAGAAAAACCCCGAAACTCAAAAATCTATACCAAATTTCATCTAAATCGGTTCAGTGGTTAATCTGTGAAAGCGAAAACAAACAGATAGACTGACAGAGTTACTGTCTTATTTGTTATATTAGTATTAAGTGGGCTGGTTTTGTAAGGCCCAGTAGTTTGAGTTTATTCGTTACATACATACAAATCTTTCCTCTTTATAATATAATTATATATAGCCTGAACCCTTCCTCGATAAATGGGATATCTAAAACTGAAATATTTTTTCAAATCGGACCAGTAGTTCCTGAGACTAGCCCGTTCAAGCAAACAAACAAAGTCTTCAGCATTATAATATTAGCATAGATTAAACAACAAAATACCTAGAATATTCAAAGGTGGAATTACGTCGCGTATTTTTTGCATCTTCTTCACTACGAAGGAAATAAAGAAACAAAAGTCTTGCATCCCTCTTTTTATTCAAGGAAAGAAATGCAAAACATACGTGACGTTATTCAAGGCTATACTATAAGCTATATTTTCTTAATATAACCCAAAGTTTGATTTTCAAACTCCATAGTATAAGTTTCTTGGTCTTTTCCAACCGTTTTATAACTTATGTCTGGCGTATGTGTAAAAAAGTTAAATGGCGGCGGGGCGTGAATAAACTTGGGGATTTTCTTCGTAAATGTGAATGTTGCATTAACCTTTGCAGCGTGGCATTTTAAAGATATAACGGGTATACGTGACTCTTCGGGTCGTAGCGTAAACTTTGTCTTTTAGTTCGAAAAAAATAAATGGCGTAGGCGCCGAGCTCGTAAAATTGGAATTTATTCCTAAAAAAGTATCTTACATTCGTTGAAAATCGAAATTATCTTTCGTGTCGTGCATTAAAATTTGTAGAAGTAAAGTATTTCAACAGTAAAATCACGTCTGTAAAATCATGTAAATCAGCGAAATCGGCAAAATTACGTATACGGCCTCTTAAGAAAAATATTGTTTTAAAAAACAAAAACCGCCTTCAAAACCGCAAAAAATTACTTCTTTTAAAGTTGTAGGTACCTATCTAATAGGTTAGTTCAACTGAAGTCGGCTTTTTGTTGAAAATGTTGTGGTCGCCGACTTTAGTTGGACTAACATATTAGGTAGGTACCTACAATTTTAAAAGAAGTTATTTCTTGCGTTTTTAATGCGGTTTTTTGTTTTTTAAAATAATTATTTTGTTTTATACTTTTTAGTGATCATAATATGCTGTTAGTTGATATGAAACTTTATTTTTTCAAGCATGCCGCAAGCAACGCGCCGCGGGAAAGTACGAGGGCTGCACTGAAAGTTTCGGGAATCTAATAAATCGAAACATATTTTTGACACATATCAAATATATATAATTAATAAATATATATATATATATATTATAATCTCTAAAGTTTCATTATTTGAACACACTGGCCACATAGAAAAAGAAAGCGATGGTTCGGTTTCAATTGTTTTTTGAAGTCGTCGAGTCGCTGCTGAAAATGGAATTGTCCCGTGAAAATTTAAGAGCTATGATTTATTACGACTTTAAAAGTGAATTATCACAAAAACAATGTGGAGACCAGATGACTGTTGCTTTTAGTAATGAAGTACCTTCAAAGACGACAATATACAGGTGGTATGCAGAATTTCAACGTGGCCGTCTATCCCTCACGGACGACGTGCGTGAAGGTCGACCAAAATCGGCAGTCACGCAAGAAAACGTCGATGCTGTGCGTCAGCTGATAAAGGAAGACCGACATGTGTCATATCGGGAGATTCAAGAGCGTTTGGGCATTGGAATGAGTCAGATACAAATCATTTTACAGGAACAATTAGGCGTGCGAAAGTTGTTTTCCCGTTAAATCCCTCACTTATTGTCTGAGGAGCAGAAAACGACTCGTGTCAATTGGTGCCTCAGAACTTTGAATAAATTCAACGGAGGAACCTCAAATGCAGTTTTTAGCATTGTATCCGGTGACGAGTGTTGGATATATGCATATGAGCCTGAAAATAAAAACCAATCTCGAGTATGGGTCTACGAAGATGAGCTTAAGCCGACAAAAGTTATTCGTTCTCGCAGCACGGCCAAAAAGATGGTGGCTACGTTTGTCTCCAAACCGGATCACGTGGCTACTATTCCTCTTGAAGATCGTAGAACGGTCAATGCCGATTGGTACACCACTATTTGTTTGCCGAGTATCTTTGCTGAACTCCGAAAAAAAAACCCTAGTCGCCGCATTATCCTTCACCACGACAATGCCAGCCCTCACACCGCTCGGAAAACAACTGAGTTTAACTTTCTTCAACTAAGTATACCTGGACGGTGAAAAAGTCGAATTACTGGACCATCCTCCATACAGCCCCGACTTAAGCCTCAATGACTTTTTCTCATTCCCCAAAATTAAGGATAAGTTGCGTGGTCGGCGGTTTCAGAGGCCGGAAGCAGCAGTGGAGGCTTTTAAAATGGCCATTTTGTCGACCCCTACTTCACACTTCAATAAGTGTTTTAATGACTGGTTTGATCGCATGGAAAAGTGCATAAAATATAAAGGAGAATACATAGAAAAACAATAAAAATACTTTTATTCATATTCAACAAGTAAATATTTTTCGTTGTGGTCGCTCAACTATCTTATTCGAGATATCTTATCGCTAACCTTGAAATAGGTACCGTTGAGAAGTTCCGGTGGCCATCTGTGGTCTTCATCATCAGTTAATGTTTAATGTTTATTGTGCACTACAAATGGGAGATCGTTAATATAAATTAAAAATAAGAACGGACCCAGAATAGAGCCTTGAGGCACTCCCATAGCAACAGATGACCCTGAAGATTGTGTCCTGTTAATGTGCACTGTTTTTGATACCCTAGTAGCTTAACCACCAACATACACCAACAACACAACAAAAGGCAAACAACAACACAATAACAACAACAATGGTTAACCATAATAATATGGTAGAATAGAGACCCCTTTATTCTACAATAGCTTCTTTATTCTGTCGGGATCTTTTAAATGTCTTTTAAATATTTTCTTCATAATGAAATGAAATTGTTCTATGTTTATTTAACGTTCGTTTGGAAAATACGAGTAAATCAGTTTGATTCAGTTGTTTGCAATCAGGTATAAACAAGTGGTGTTTGGTTGGTAGGCAGTGAATTCTAACAATACTCTGCTAATGAATTCACGCGCATTGTCCGCCGCTTCAGCCACGGTCCTCGAAGCCCTGTCCGTTTTGTTGGAGAACTACGCATTGTGTTCGAATAATAAGAACATCTAGAGGAACTTGTACGTTTATTATTTATTACTAGTGATTCTCATACACAATCTTTATTATGAAGTAAATCTAGGTATTGAGTAATATTATTTAAAAGATCGATAGAAAAAGCTTGATGCAGTAATTTGGGTTAACAATTATATAAATCCAAAAGCCGGTCAAGTGCGAGTCGGGCTCGCGTACCGAGGGTTCCGTACAACTTATAAGAATGTAAATTGTATAGCCCTCTATTGATATAGCGTCGATTATATTTGTTCCCTTGGGTCAATCTAGGTTTTTTAATTCCAAATTTCATCCAAATCCGTCCAGCCGCTGCAGCGTTAAAGAGTAATAAACTAACACACGCACACACAAACTTTCGCATTTATAATATGAGTAGGATTTAAAGTGCAAATAAATTAAACGAACCCTAATCCTCAAAATGGTTTTTGAATCCCAGTTACTGCAGAACGAGCATACTTTTTTCTGAATAACCATTGCCAGCAATGAAAGAGTTCATTTCCACTGATTACAAAAGCCTTCAATTTCCAACAAATACTGTTACAAAATTTAAAAGAGACGTTCTCATCTCGGACGACGGGGCTTTGTAGGAGCAAATTGACAAAGAACGGGCCGTTCATTGTGCGTTGTGCACCACGATGAATGGATAACCAGGCTTGCACCCGCTTTTGTGCACCCACAGCTAGGAATTGCATTATTACATTTAATTTAATCATTTGTCAGAGAACTGGGAAACTTCTGAAGCTGAAATAACAAGGTTAGTTGTCTAACTCTGTTAGCATTAGTCGGAATAAGAATTGTACACTACGAGTGCACGTCGTTGTATGAATATAATGTGAGAGAACCAACGAGTGTGAGTATAATAATGTGCCTTTACGCTTTAGGTAAAGCGAGAAGAAATATATCCATCACTAGCTTCTGCCCGCGACTTCGTCCGCTAAGATTCCAAATTTCGCATTTTTTTTGGGAACTATTACATTTTTCGGGATATAAAGCTTGTGTTTATCCTTGGTATAAGCTTTTATCTTTATTGGTTCAGCCGTTGCGCTCATACACAAATATCGTTGACCGCTGGCTTCGGAGGCAGGGTCACTCCCAACTAGGCAAACGTGTCGTCAAACAATAAAAAAACTTTAGCACTTATAATATTACTAGCTTTTGCGTGCGACTCTGTTCTGCCCTAGCGCCATGCGCGGAAAATTAAATTAAAGCCAGGGAGACATGCACTTTTACGTCACAATGACTACTCTATGATGATATAAAAGTCAACGGCAATGTCAACATTCCATAGGTTAAACTTAAGTAAAGGACTAAATATAGGTAAATATAAATCGGCCAGACTGGAATAAGTGTTTTAATGATATATGTATAGACCGTTTGACATTCTAATGTCTATGTCAATTGAACTTGGAAATGATGTAAACAAAATAAGTTTGTGCATCTAATATGAGTAAATTATATACCTCCAAAGAAATATGTTATATACCTACTTGCCATATTCTATAAATAAATTCATCCCAAAGAAATTCTATTTAGAATTGTTAAGTTCCTAAGCAAAATTTCATATTGCGCGAGTAAGAATTTCTTCTCTTAAGCTTTAAATTTCTACTGCCATGGCCCATAACTCAAGTTATAGTCAGACATAACTTTTAATTTAAGTATAAGGCTTTAAAAACGTGCAATTTTACTTAACTGCATATTTTCCGGCCTTTTTTAGTTGTATTTGAAATGGAAATGTTAAGATGAATGAATAAGTGGATGCGTATAGCACTCGGCACTCAAGCACGCTGGGACCCCAATTCAGTAAACATTTTTCAAGTTATTTTAGTTCTGTTTCTTTCTCTCCATTTGGTAACGACACGTTAGCCTAGTTGGTAGTGACCCTGCGTACGAAGCTAGCGGGCCCGGGTCCAAATCCAGGAAAAGGCAGATATTTGTGTGATGAGCACGAGTATTTGTTCTGAGTCTTGGATGTTTTCTATGTTTATTAAGTACATATTTCTCTAAATAAGTAGTTTATCGTTTTCTAGTACCCATAATACAAGCCTAGACCTTAGTTTGGGACTAGGACAATTTGTGTGACACTGTCACGTGATATTTATTTATTTTAACTAAAAGGAAGAAAGTATCAGATATCGCTTTGTTTCGTTTTAATTGCCTCGGAATCCGGAATAAGACAGCAGCATCTCGGGCATTGCTTTAGTTCAATAAGTCGACTGTTTTAAGATTTGTATTATTCACTCGACACATATTCCGACCGCGGCTTAAACCCATTTTAGTAGCGTTATTATCGTGTTTATTCACGTATTTACATGTTTTTCCTTTTTATACGAAACAAGGCAGCAAATGTTGCGCACGTAGCGCATGGATAAGCTACGCACGTAGACTAGACGCATGTGTGTTGCTTGCGACGCACGGACAAGCTACAAGTTGAAAAGTGAGTCCGAATTTACGCAGTAAACGTGTACTTACTTCGTGCGCGTGGTTTACAGGGAAACAGTTAATCCTTTTTAAAAAGAAAGAAATAAAATCGTGTATTTAGTGCCTATAATAATTACAAAACAAAGTGCGGACAACTTATGTAACTATTTCTATCTAAAGGCACTAAAAGGGCGATCAGCTTAGCATAAATGCTTCAGGATGTAGCCACAGCGCTGGTTTACAGCTGGACCCACCGATATGACATTGATTATATGCGGAAGACAGTAAGACAATTAAATAAATTAAAATAATCAAAAATCCTTATAACGAGACACACCACAGAAACAATGATATTTTTTTATCCTTTAACTTACCACAGCTGTGTTCGCACTGTTATGCTCCGAAGTGAAGATAAGACAGGTGATGAAAGTATTTCAAGGTTGGCAACGCATTTGCAGTCTAGTAATTCCAAATGATTATGGGTCTCAGATCCCATCATCAGGAGGCCTGGGGCTCCATTCTTTTTGGTAAAACCATATTGGTTTGGACATGTTATCGTATTATCGTCGTTTCAATATGTCTTATTACAGTAATGGCGGCCAAGTTAAAAACAATACCATAACATGTCATGTTAAAAGCAATATTGTTTTACCTGGTAGAACAGAGGGCCGGTGTGGTTTTCATGTCTAGCATGCGTAGCGTGTGCGTTCATCAGTTGCTGTTGAAATATTGGCACTCGCAGGATTCTAATTGACCCGTCACGTGGCAGCGTGACCCTGCGCTGCGTGTGGTAGGGTGCGTCAGCTTCCATTTAACGGTGATACTTCTTTTTCACTTCTCATGCTCTTAAAATGCTACTTAAATCTCTGCGAATCGGGACTAAAGCTCCTTATTTATCTCTAGGGATTAAAGTTTTTTTTTTAATTTACTTTGGAAACCCCTAAACAACCAATCACGGTGTTTGTGAATGGAGGATTATCGCCATTTTCAGTGATTGTGTATGGACCATATTTTTGGGTGTCGAAATAACCTCAAAATGACAACTGTGCAAATATATAAAAAAAGGATTTAATTTCGTGAAACACGATTAATCTATTTAATCATATTAAGGCCGAACTATTTTATGCGTGGTCCAATTACTTTTAAAATGGTTTGTTTGTAATGGTTAGTTTGAATCTGTTGGCTAAATATGCAAGCATTTAAAACATCACTTATTTTTCCTATTTGTATTTTGAATAGATCTTCATAACTTGTATTGAGCGTACGTTGTTAAAAAACAATATTGTTTAGAGCGTCGTTTTTTTCCTCGCATTCAAAGTGAAAAGTAGAGTGTTTAACGCGAGACTAAACAACCATAATGACACTCGAACTACAGCCACCCTCGCTCGCAAGCTCGCTCGCGTAGCTAAACATCTCGTGTCATTATGGCTTGTTTTAGTCCCTTGTTGAACAATCTACTATAAGTTGTCTATGTCCTTAGAGATGCCAAGTCATTTATAACTAAGAGAAAACTCAACCTTTGTAGAATGTCAGATTGACTTTGAACCTAAGGTGGATCACAAATGTAAGTCTTTGGCTGTACTGCAACATAAATTCATACTTGCTTTTCTCTATGCCCTTATACAGCATAAATGACGCTAGACCACTAAATCTGTAACTCTATGCTCAATAAAAGCAAATTTAAAAGTAATCTTTCGTTCTTCATTCACCATTTTTCAAATTTCTTCTTAGAATGTTTGTATTACCCACAGAAGCCCAAGAATGTTGGCAAAAAGCGATGTTTAATTACAGTAAAGATCCATTTAGCGATAGCTGCCAGGCCGATGGTAAATCGGGCGCGGTGCGGACCCGTCCGTCCCCTTTAATCTTTACCCGAACCTGTTGAGTTCATCATCTTGATTGGCTTTTTTTTATATTAGAAAAAGATGGTAGAGAAAAGGTTTTCTTTGCCGACGACTTCAGGCGAGAGGGTGAGTTTTCCATAATACAATGTGTCCGTATCTAAATTGTCTAAGTTGACAAGTCAACTGTTACATATTTTGTCATAACCCATCTACACCATCGCTCTGCACTAATATCATAAAGAGGAAAGATTTTTATTTTAGTGTTTTTGTACGTTTGTAACAAATAAACTCAAAAACGAATGGGCCGATTTTGATTTTTATTTGACTTGTGGAATACTGCATTATTACTGAGTAGCATAAGCTATGTTTTATTTATCTACGCGGGAGGAGTCGCGGGCAACAGCTAGTAATGTAATAAAGAGGAAATATTTGTATTTTATATGTGTGTATAAACTCAAAGACGCCTGGACCGATTTCAATAATTCTTTCACTATTAGTATACTACATTATCACAGTGTACAGTAGTACCACAAATATAAGTAACAACGATGTACCTGCGCAGAAAGCATTTTTTTAGAAGGCACGAATACGTTTTGGCCAATTATAAGGCAGTACGTTTGCGCGGGTAAAACTTCAACGGCTATTGGTCCAATATTCGGCAGCCATTGCAGCGACGCCATCGACCGCCATTTTATTTAGCATCGCGTCAGTTGTCATTGTTGTTGTTGTTGTGTTGCTGAGACGCAAGAGCGCTAATCGTTACGTACATTCTACCTTAGGCGTAACACAACAAGGTTTGTATTGAATTGATTTTTACGTTCGTTTATCTTTGGCATTAGTGAGCACCTTTCTGCGTGGACGAAGATTGCCGGCGTAACTTATATTTGTGGTCTTACTGTAACAGGCAATGTTTTATTTTTTATACGGGGGCGGAGTCGCGGGCATCAGCTAGTAATTTATATGCTTTTTGGCTTACCTAGCCAAATTTCAAAAATGGAACCCTTTTAATACCGTCATGTCCGTATTTTTGGCTCTTTCAGAAAAACTTGTATCAGTACTAGTATACAGTGCCTATGGTAAAACTCTTAAAAAAAGTTTTGTTCCTTTGTTAATATTTTACACTGATCCCTAAATTAATGTGTGCTCGACATGCACTTGTATTTTTTTAATGACACTTCCGTCACGTATAGGTATATAAACTAGGGGCAAAGTTCTAGCTTCCTCGTTGGCTGTTGATTATTTTGTGGCCGGAGCAGCGGATTCATGATAATATATTCATGGATTTCACGACTGTTGTAAGGAAGTAGGTACACACTGGTGCTGAAGTTACTATGTTACTAAAGTTATTTAACTCGTGCACCTTGCATCACAAAGAACTTCATCCGGAAACTATACGTAACTCGTGGGCATAGATTCCACGAAATACAATGTTTTCACATACATTAATTACCTATTATTTTTTGATTAGTAGGTGTTTATTTTAGGAGATTCAATTTTACATGCCTGAACTTATTGAATATTGTAACGGTGGTCACTTCGAACACCTCTTAAAATAAATTAAAGTATGTGAACACAATGCATTTTATTCATTTTAGACATCATGTTTCATAGAGCCATTTACTGCTTAAGACCTACACAACCGATATCTAAATAGAAATAGTGTCAGTTTTTTTTCAAAACAACTGGGTTCGATTCCCCAGCTGAGTACAGGTTTTTTTTAAATGTATGGATGCAGTTTTTTTAACCAACTTCAAAAAAAGGAGGAGGTTATACGTTACATTGTAGGTTTTTTTTTGTGTGTATGTTCACTGATTACTCCGTCAATCGTAGACCGATTTTGAAATATTTATTTTGGTTTGATAGAGTATACTTTCGAGGTGGTCCCAATGTCACCAAATCTGAATCTGATGAGAAAATCAATGAGGAATTGAGGGAACTCCTCAAATATTGTAGGCAAACATATAGCGATTTTAGTATTTTTAGTAAGAAGTCTAGCATTTGCATTCAGAAAATATCACTTGGGTAAGTAGAACTGATGATGAAGACCACAGATGGCCATCGGAACTCCTCAACGGCACCTATTTCAAGGGTGGCGATAAGATATTTCGATTAAGATAGTTGAGCGACTACAACGAATAATACCTATTTACTTGTTGAAATATGACTATGACTTTTCGGCGGCATTGCTTGCGGCGCGTTTGAAACTAAAGTTTCATATCAACTAATAAGTGGGAGTATGGAACAGCGTATTTATGATCACTAAAAAGTTTAAATTAAATAAATGTTTGAAAAAACAAAAACTGCCTACAAAAACGCAAAAAATAACTTCTCTTAAAATTGTCGGCAATTGGGTTATCCCATAATTTTGTAATGTATAGTGATTCAAAAACCATTTCGAGGAAAAGGGTTGTAGAACCATTCCCTGTTATCAGATTATTTTACAAAATTAGTATTAAATAGTTATTTCTAATTTATCATTTGACATTATTTGACCTGTAATTTAGTGACGTCACGATCTTCATTGGTAAGTTGTGTCTAATCTGTGATCAACCATATTACTGCATATAATATGAGTCCGGAATGCAGTAATAAATAAATAATGTATATCGAATTTTGTCTTATTTATTTCTGTTTTATTTTAACGCTTATTAAAATTAAGACAATTTTTAACTGTATATAAACATGACAAGGTCAGATCTTTAAAAAAATGGTATGATTAAAATACAAGTCCGTTTTGGAACCTCCGCCCGTAGGCTAGTCTGTGGGTGAAATTGTCAAACTCAACAAACTAAAAATAAAATTTCGGTTTGTTTGGTGTGCGACATATAACTACTCGTTTTCTGATTTTCTGCATTTTAACAACATTGCTTCAAGTTCTACGGAATCTGACTATCCTGCTACACATATTGACCATCGCCAGATCTTGGATACCGATATTCTTGCTTATAATGACGACCAACGCTGTACATTTATTAAACTTTGTAAGGGCTGATTCCACTAATCTACCCAAAGTGGATATACTTAGTCAGGATATTGACATACTTGGGAGACAGCTCCAATCACAACGTAGCTGAAATACGTGGAGCTAAAGCTCTAATGTAAGTATGATTTAGGTATAAGAATATAACGTTCACAATACCATTAATACTTTAGTTTACCTATATTGACATGATTTGACATTGACATTTTACGTGATCTGACAGAAACGCGTACTCTCAAACGAATTCAATAGTTTTAAAGCATTTCTCAAACAAACCAGCTTGTAGTGACGTCATAAAAACATTTTCTTTAAAAATTAAAATAAATTAATATATTGATTTAAATGCAAAAACCGTGAAATTAGTGTCTTCAATTAGTCTATTTTATTGAAAAAAAAATTAAAAACTAGTGGTATTTTTTTTTGGGATAACCCAATTGGTCAGTACGGGGAATTCTGAAACTATAAGACATACGGAGATCTGTTCTTAGGAACCATGTCATCGATTTTGATAAGAAGAAAAAAACAAAAAACCGCCTTCAAAAACGCAAAATATAACCTCTTAAAATTGTAATTGGCTTTTTTGGTGAACATAATAGTGGTTGCCGACTTCAGTTGGACTGAGCTATTAGGTAGGTGCCTACAATTTTAAGAGGTTATATTTTGCGTTTTTGAAGGCGGTTTTTTGTTTTTTTCTTCTTATGTGTCTTATAGTTTCAGAATTTCCCATACCTACTGACCGATTTAAATGAGACACCCTGTATATTGGTATAACAACGTACTAACGCTTTGATCTAGCCTCTAGGGCCATAAATCTGAAACTCAATGCTCCATGAATAAACTATAGCTGACTCCGTGACGTCACAGTGACGTGACCACGCTAACTCCGAACCCTAAAATGCAAAATGGCGGATTTGTTTGTTTGGAAATCTGTAAGACAGTGCTATTTAGCGCGACGTAGTATGCAAGAAATCTGGAATATGACACTATTGTTGCTTAGCCAAACATACGCGTAAATTTGTTGTTCCCTGGACCCTATCTATTTATATAAATAACTTGATGACGCCCGCTTCGTCCGCGTAGAATTCGTTTTCCGCTACTTCCCCTATGTGTATGTACTACTATGTAGACGACACAATTAAGTCACAATTTGATAGTGTCGTCTATTTAATATCAAATACCTCGTTTATCACTATTCCCTCGAGAAATGTTTAATTTTCCGGGATAAAAAGTATCCTATGTCCTTTCCCGGGACCTTAGTTATCTTCATACCAAATTTAATTTAAATGGAACAAACTCCTCGGCTTTATTAGTATAGATTCAATAATCGTTGGTAAATTATTAATTGAAATTGGGGTGCGTAACGATCGATATAAAAATATTTTCTATAATATCAGTCGATATAACGCTCATTTGATATAAGTATTGAATCATATAACAACATTTAATATATTTAAATATGATATAATTATCATTTTATATAACGATCATTTGTTCTAAAAATATTTTATATAACATGCATTAAGTATAATGCATATTTACTATAATCAACTTATGATATAAAGTTAATTTCATATAAAGTACAGTTGGTATAAAAAAATACTGTCTATACTAACTCGTGTCCAACCACAAGGGTCGGTTTGTTAGTTACCTATTGTGACCCTAAAGAGCGGTAACTCCTAGGTCTCAACTAATATATAGGTTAGGTTAGGTTAGAATTGTGTCAAGGCGCGAAGCGCCATAACTACGCGGAATAGGAGCTCCGCAAAGCGGAGCTCCGGCGCCCCGCTCCCGCGCGCGTAGTGCAAGCCCTCGCTTGCCTCTCCAATTCTGGACTCTGTCCCCCTTGACGCTGCTCCCGTAGTGCCGTTCACCTCTGCGTGTTTTTCTGTAGCTTCCAGAGTCAATGCCGGTTCCTCCGCCTCTTTGTATTTTATTTTCTTCGTCGGAAAACTTGTAAATCGCATAGGTCGTACTCGAGGCGCGACACAATCTGGTCCCTCAAGTTATCTTCTAGCGTCGAGCACGTAGCACAGTCCCCGAAGCTACACGTAGCGGCTAGTGTTTAAGGGCCTCGCCGCGACTCACCAGCACGCTGTCAATGCTGTCATCGCTGCCTGAACACATGACGCTCGGCGATCTCCGACCGCTGTGGTTCCAGATGTTCCGTCACCAGTATCACTAAATCACGGTTGTCCTCGGGAAAACTAGGTGCGCACAAATTACTTTACAATATGTACGTACGTGGCCTCCCCGACAACGGTAATTAACATGGGCACTCCAATTTCCCCATAGGCTGGCTGAAAGGCTTAATTGTCTTAGTCTAGATGACAACAACACTTTATGAACTAGTGCATAAAATGCGAATTTATGGAGCCTATACCCAGCATAATGAAGGACTTTACGAGCATTGTGCAATGATTGACGAAATCTCCCGGATTTTAATAATCTTTACGTAACGATTTTTCATTTTGCGTAATCCCGTGTCCTTATTTCTGTAAAGACTAAAAACTTATTTTAACGTTGTGCATTTTTGATATTTTGGAATGGTTAGGGAATAATTTTTGCGTGAATTGCTTTAATTATCAGTATAAAAGTACTATTTATGTGGTAGAATACAATATTTATTTATTGCGCTATCGTACACAAACATGACAATTTATATTACATTAAAAAGTTTATCTCTCAGAAAAATCAACTTTCATCCATAATTTCGACGACTTTTTCACCATCATTATTACCAGAACCACCATCGCCAATATCTAAAACTGATACGATCGGTTTATGATAGCTGAAGTAAGAAACGAACAGTTTTGATTCGAACCTATTTAAATGTCTAATAAAGACCGCATCAATAGTAGTTTTGTATTTCGTTGTGCCAAGATTGCGATCATTAGACATAGTTAAACCAAATTAATTATTTAAAAAAAAACAATTAATAGTTGATTTTTATCGTCTGCAAAGTTTATGTTGAAATCTCCACTCAAAATAATTGGCAATTCATCAAAGCTTTATCCTTTTTTTTTGTAGCATTGCAGATGCGTCATGAGAATAAATGAATAAATGTTCATTAAAGATTTAAATGATATTAAAATTTATGATAGCTGAAGTAAGAAACGAACAGTTTTGATTTTTGAAGACCGCATCAATAGTAGTTTTGTATTTCGTTGTGCTAAGATTGCGATCATTAGACATAGTTAAACCAAATTAATTATTTAAAAAAACAATTAATAGTTGATTTTTATCGTCTGCAAAGTTCATGTTGAAATCTCCACTCAAAATAATTGGCAATTCATCAAAGCTTTATCCTTTTTTTTGTAGCATTGCAGATGCGTCATGAGAATAAATGAATAAATTTTCATTTAAGATTTAAATGATATTAAAATTTATGATAGCTGAAGTAAGAAACGAACAGTTTTGATTTTTAACATAAACACACACGAACACTCGCGCAAGCGCCCTGCGCCACCTAAACGAAGCAGCAGGCGCAAGCATACTCGCCGCGCCGTAGAAAAAGAGGGGGATACTTCCTCTCCTACGCCGCGCCAGCTGTCTACTTTCCATCCGTCTTACGAATTTTCGATCAGGTCACGTGTCCTGACGCGAGTTTAACATTTTTTACCCATTACAAATAAAGTGTACCACGCCGCTAAGGAAGTTACACTTCAAAAATATTTGAGTTTCAGTTCTAAGTATGGGAAACCCCAACTTTTTTATTTTTTTCTATTTTTGTGTGAAAATTTTAATGCGGTTCACAGAATACATCTACTTACCAAATTTCAACAGTACAGTTCTTAGTTTCGGAATAAAATGTCTGTGACATACGGACGCACAGACAGACAGACAGACATACATGACAAATCCATACGGGTTCCGTGTTTTGCCATTTGGCTACGGAACCCTGAAAATGCAGTGGGTAATTCGCGGTGGTACAAAAAGCCTTTTATATTCGTATTTAATAATTATCTGATTTTATTATGCTCGTAATTTATTAAATTCATGTCGTTGTCGTTAGTGGTAGTTCAAGAACTGTACAGTGAATAAAATATAGTTATAACGCAGTAGAATAGACGCCAAAAAGATACATTATTATTAGCAATTTAGGTTTGCCTAAGATCCCGGGCTTGCTCCTTCCGCCCAATTTGAGTACCTACCCTCAAGGATTGTGGACCTCGATCCAGACTGGGCGTCCCTCAGCAAAGTTCTGCTATTAAGATGATTGCAAAAGAATTATCGTGTCTATGTCGCGGTAGTTCAGTAAATAATAATAAGAATTGGACAAAGAAGAATCACCAAGGGGGAGAGTGGGTTATTTAAAAGTTTCTAAAATTATAGATTTAAAATACGGAGAGATCTCTGTATTGTGATATCGATAAGGTAATATTGAATAGTTAATCGAAAATAAGCAAAACTGATCATTTGATGTCAGGGAAAAGGTAATGAAAGTGTTATTTAGTTCAGAAAAAAAAAACACTGTTTTGTGACAATTTAATAGTACCTAATAAAATACAATGATTAATTCTTAATTTTGTTTGCTCCAGGAAAGCCGAATTTAGACCCAATATCCCAAGACCCAAGACACAATTCTAACCAGATGAAAAAGTATTCCAAATAAGTAGATACCTGTAGGTAACATCTTTATAGCGAAGCCAATTTCCATATCTGAGCCACGTTCGTAGCATTGTATACACAATCCAAATACAGCTTGCCCGGCGTATGAATGGCAATCGACGTTACCCTCTCAAATCTTATGAACTGACTTACCGCCGTACTCAGAGACGTCTTAGAGAAAATTACCTCGTTCTGTTTTAAAACTTATGTACCTATGTAAAATCACTACTAGGGAAGGAATGACTTAATCGGTCGGAAAAAGGGGTAGGCTCGATCGATTTTTCTCCTTGAGAATTATTCACACAGTCAAGGTACATCTATTGTAAATAAATACTCTTTAATTCAAATTCTAATTAAAAATCTGGATATTGAGATGACACGCGCCAAACTGTTTCTTATTGAAATCCAGTTATTAATGCTTGATCAATTTTTTTAAAGTGATCTTATTTTTAACCATGAACCAAAATATGAGGGCGTTACAAATTTATTTTTGCCTGGATTTGTCTGTGTGTCAGACTGCCTGTGACATCGCAGCGCCGGAACGAATGGACGGAACTGATCCAAATAATAGTGATACGCGTCGGGATATTTATGACGAAGTAATAAATAGTCGTGCTATTAAAACGATGTATTTAAATGAGTTTTGCCGACGTCTGCTGTAACTATTATTTTACTTCGTCGCCTAAAACACAAAACGCGTGGCTCAAAATTAAAATAATCCAAAATCCATACATGATGGATGAGAATGCTTCTTAGGTAGCGTTCTAGCGCCACCTGGCGTCCTCAATCAAATAGTAACAAGCTGTCCTTATGATAACTAGTACATAAATAACAACCCCCGATATGATGGGACCCTTTATTTCACAGCTGTTATCTGTTAAACGCAAAGAAAGCTAGTTTAAGCCACGATTAAACTAGCTTTCTTTTAAATAATACCGCGACAAAATTGGTCCATCCGTTTAGTCGTTTCACTACATGCCACTTACAGATACACAGATGCATAGACACACACACGCAGACACACATACAGAGATATAGACGTTAACTTATAACACTCCTCTTTTTGTCGCAGGTTAACATAATTGACTTTTCACGTCTTATTTAAATAATTATTAACTGCCTAAATACATTTGATTCGAACAAATCAAATTATTATTGTTTTCTTTTTACTTGAATAATTACCGTTATTTATCACATGCTTTTTCCAGTCAAAATTAGAAATGGATTTTTTTTTATTACCTACTGCGGTAAATTAGACTCAAAAGTAGGAGTGAAGGTACAAAATTCGCACACAGTTCAAAATTGGTAGCATTGTTCAAAACATTATGAAATCATTCCTCACTGATAAAAAAACGGACGGTTAAAGGTCACAAAAACGCTTTCACGATTTTCAGCAAAACGGTAAGTTTTATCATAAACTAAGTAAATACAAAAATTGTACATTAGATCTGATAATTATCTATTAAAAAAACCAAAAACTTTTTCCTAAGTGCCACCGTTTCTGAGTACCTATAAAGATTCAAACAGTTGGAAGAGTTGTAATCGTGATAATTATGCACACGTTTCCACGCCGCCTTTGAGGTAGTGTACTTGGCGCGTTTTTTTTAACGTGGTTTCCCCGGTAGGCCTATTCCACGGATCTTTCGTGATTCTGTTAATTTGAAACTATTGAATAATAAAATATGAGAATTGTTTAGATTTCATTTATGATGGTGTTTTGAATAATCCTACCAACTTTAAGCTGGGTGCGAATTTTTATACCGTCATCGGATGTCTAAATTGACCGGACTATTATTCCATAAATAATTAATAACAAGAATTAGATTATTTCGACAAATTAAAGTATTATCTTCATAATTAAAAAAGAAGAATTATACGTGTAGCTATAAGTTACGTATTGATTAATGTATCATAAAAAATCTTACCTAAGGTCTCTCGGGTCTTGTAAGATACGGCTCAAACTGGCCGCCCCCGAGCTGATCGCAGATGTTAGCGCGACGCAAGGTTTCTGCATGGAGACGAGGCATCATAGTGTTATCTACATTGATACTACTTCTCAGAGTGTCAAATGCACTACATATCCTACGCCGCATTTCGTCTGCAGTGTCACACTCGGCCTCAAACACCCTTTCTTTTACGTAACCCCATAAGAAGAAGTCTAGTGGAGTTAGGTCGGGCGAACGAGCAGGCCAGGCGTGAGGACCATATCTTCCAATCCAGCGGTTCGGGAATGTGTTATTGAGGTGTTCTCTCACTGTACGTATGGTGTGCGGAGGAGCTCCGTCATGCATAAACCAAATTGTGGGCAGTTGTGCAAGAGGCACGTCCTCCATGTCGTCCCACTCGGCTTCTAGCTCATCGCGTAAATACCTTAATTCCCTATGCAGGTCTCGTTGTAAAAAATCCAGATATCTTTGCCCGTTCATACGTTCAGGCAAAAAAACTGGTCCTAGAATTTTGTTTTTGTAAATACCAGCCCACACATTCACGGACCAGCGGGTTTGATGCCCTGTTTGCTGAACTACGCGCGGATTTGCATGGGCCCAAAAATGAGAGTTGCGCCGGTTCCACATTCCATTTCTGGTAAAGGTCGACTCATCAGTCCAAATGATATGAGAAACAAAATTAAAATGTGCGTATCGACGTTGCTGGTCTGCCAGCCACCTGCAGTAATCGCGTCTGCGATCCCGGTCTCCAGGCACAAGTGCGTGCACTTTGTGAATCCGGTACGCGCGTTGCCTGTCTCTGCGGAGAACTTTATGAACAGTCCAGTGTGATACTCGTATACCGCGACGCCTTAATAAGCGCGCTGCAGTGCGAGTGCCAATTCGTGGGTTGCGTCGAACTACATCCAAAATGCTGTTTACGGCTCGCACGTTAATTGATCTGCCGGCGCCTTCTTCTTGTGGGACAATAGGCACATTATCAAGTACCCGTTGATACGCGCGAGTTATGACGCGGGGGTCTACCGGAGGCCTTGCGTTGGGATACCTTTGAACGTAAATTCGCAAGGCCTCGCTAGCGTTTCCCAAGGCCTCCCCGTAACACAACAACATCTGACCATATTCCCTTGCACTAAACAGATTACTCATTATTATAACAAAATAAGAACAGAGATTTTTTTTAATACACGTAACCGTTGCAACACAACGAACTTTAATGTAACGTACAAAAGAATATAATTCACTCTGTGTCATGTAAAAAACGAAATGTGGGTACAATTATGTTCGGTATGATGATAATTTAGTGGGTACTTAGATGCTAAGTCGGTAATAAACATTTTCTTAATGCATTTACTCATAAAGTAGTTGCAAGTTTTTTAGGGTTCAGTAGTCAAACTAACGGCTTCGGAACCCTACACTGAGTATGGCCCGACATGCTATTGCCTGGTTTTTTTGTTTATGTATAACCGATGTTTACTTTAAAATAACTAGTAAGGATTTAATGTATAGAAATTTCCTTTGAAAAGTACTTCATAAAATGTAAACTTTATTAAGTTTATAATTTTATCTAAACATCATAATTAAGTTGATTGAGTACCAATCGTTTAACAATATTTTTTAATGATTCTTCCTGAAGTTACAAGAAGACTGTAGGAAAAGTACTTTATTTTTATTACCATCTTTTAGCAAAAACTTGCAGCAATGTCAAACGGCTAAATAAGGGGCTCAAACGGCACGGGTCAGAAAACGCCGCCTAACAAAAGTACCAACGGCCTGTGTTACCACAACTTTTACAACGATAACCTGCATACATCAATATTTTAATAACAAAATGGAGGGTGTCTTAAATTCAACATACCTGTCACAACCTCACAACTATACGATCTCAGATATAAAGAACAGTTTGTAAACAATCTTGAGAGCACTGATGGTATGAATGTTTTCATAAAATTAGACACTTTAGTTTTCGCTTAATTAAATAGTGCAATTATGTGTGTAAAGAGTCACGAGAGTGTGTACGTGTTTTTATTTTGTGTTAGCACCATACATTTTAAACCAGTAGAACTTAGTTTACAGTAAGGTTGACTGTTCCTATTTCATTCATCACTGCTTTTTATACGTAATTAAACAGTCAAATGACTGGTGGATTCGAAACATTCGTAAGTGGCAATTAAGTGTAGGTAGTATGTTCGTACTAATAGCAAAGTGCGGAAACGTCCTTAACATCCTGTTAGAAACGGGTTAATATCACATTTTACATTGGAAGAAAATACCCGACTTATTTAGCAATAGACAAGGTAATTTCTACAAGCAGCAGTAAGTTAGTTAACCATTCGAAATTATTTAATTGTATTTAACTCACGTTTTATTATCCTCACTTTAACTCGGAAAACAAATCTACAAAGTCACTTAACGTCCATAATACTAATCGGATTGACTTTCATTTTTGTATAGCTACTTTGATTTTGCTGATAATGCAACATGGTGCTCGTACCATTGAGTTTAAAATTCAGTGTAGGTACATAAAATAGAAAGAGTAACGGTAACCAACGAACTCGTGGCTTTGCACGACGTAGTTCTTATGCGTTTAGACCCAATGAACTTGTTTTGTCTAGATTTTCACAAAGAATCAAAGATAATACGTGGACACCTTGATCGATCACTGGGTCAAAACCATACCCTTCCAATCCGTGGTGTGAACCCAACGTTAGGGAAACAATGGTCCGTTAAAACAAGTACATCAGAACGAATTGTTGAGGCTCGTAAAAGTTCGTTCAGAATTCTTATCAATGTGTTGCAATTGAATTCCGGAAGTATCAATTGCCACCACAAGGCAAATCGTAGCTTCATGAAGGCACGATTTTCGTGATATGTAAAAAAGCAACAAACACTCAGATCCGAAATATCGCCCATGGATCCATGTAATTTACAAGTCAAAGTTTGTGGAGCACCTTACAACTGTAAAATTTACCGAAGTAAACAGTAAGCTTAGTCCTTTCCCAGGATAAACTCTATCTCCTTGCCAAATTTTATCAAGATGACTGTGTGTTCCTTGTTACCTGTCCAGACTTGTTGGATTTTTTGTAACCCCAGCTGATTTAATTTTCAGAGCCGGAAATTACTTAAAAAAATCTTAACATTACATTTCATACCCTTAATATTATTGATAACTAGCTTCTGCCGGGGAAATTTATTTTTTTTCAGTATAAAAAGCAGCCTAAATTATGCGTTAATGCAGGGTATAAGCTATTTTCATTATAAGTTTCATCCAAATCCGTCCGGCCGTTGCAGCGTGAAGGAGTAACAAGCATCCCACCTCCATCCATACAAACTCTCGCGTTTATAATATTAATAGGATAGTAGAATAAAAACTGAAACAAATTGAAACTGAAAAAAAAACACTATCCTTAACCAAAAGGAGAAGAAAGGAAAAAGAACATAACAAAATAATGCTTAGCAATGGTGATTTAACCTAACCTAAAACTAGCCCTATTCATTTCCGTACGATTTCTAATACCATCTTTATTAACAACTGTTGTGGTGTACATACCTACACTGGTGCTTCATGTTTCTTGACCAGGTGCACTATCTTTCTGTTTATACATAAGTAGCTATTTCCCGCGACTCAGTTCGCGTAGAAAAATGAAACATAGTCTACATTACTCTGTAAAAATGTTGCATTCTACTAGTGCAAGATTTTTTTAACTCGGTAGTTTTGAGTTTATGTTACAAACATACAAATCTATGCTCTTTATAATATTATTAGCTGTTGCTCGCGACTCCGTCCACGTAGAAAAATGAAACATAGCCTATATCTGGAATAATGTAGCATTCAAATCAGTAGTTTTCGAGTTTATTCGTTTCATACACACATACGTACAAATCTTTCCTCTTTATAATATTAGTATAGATAGTGTATTTTATCCATCTTCAAAGACCTGGAAAATTACCGCATATTCATCGTTTATAGGATTGGTAAAAAAATATAGAAAAGGAACCCTTATCTGAGACTTCGGTGTCTGTCCGTCTGTCTGTATGTCACAGCAGTTTTATCTGAGTTTGTAGTAGAAAAAAAAAAATCTATAAATTATGAAAAAGGGTCAAAGCATGTGGGTTGAGAATGAAAGTGATTATAGCAAACGTAGTGTCATATTTCTTACCTACTAGGCAGACCCAACCCTGTCATTATTATAATTCTCATTTTTGAAATATTTCTTTTTAATTTTCCTTATTTATTTCATATGAAAGGGCTCAATCTGCACATTTCAAAACTGTTTTAGTTAGCAAAGAGCTCAAAGAGCTATACTGTCACTATGTAGGTACTTCGTTTATAATATTTGGACAGTACGTGTGTATAAAATTTTATGTCACTATTTTTTAAGAACAGGCAATTCGGCACGTATGTTGCGTGTGTGACGTAGCGATCGTTTTAGATTTTTACACGTGTCGTTGTAAATATCGAAAATTGTACGTTATTCGTAAGCCTAACTCCTTGTTTTTATTACGGAACATCTGCACCTCCTAAAATATTGTTTATTTACTAAAGTAAAAATATGGGTACTTCTTGATTTACCTTATCTTGGATATTTATGAGCCAAAGAATCTTAAAAAATCCTGATTCGAGTTAATTATTTATTGTACGTGAAAAATAAAATGAAGTTATCAAATTTAAAAGTTTTGGAAAAAATTATTCTACTTCCTTATCTTAAATTAACTTTTAGAAAATACTTATTTTATGTTATGAACTAAATAGATACGGAACTCTCGGTTCGCGAGTCCGACACGCAATTGGTTGGTTTTTTTTTACTTGTAATCTGTAACACCTGTTTTGTCAGTAAAATTGCATTTGAATGTGATGAGAAAATAATTGGGAAGGTCAGACAAGTGAATTTCAGCTCCTAATAAATTAATTACGTTATTAATTGTTTACAAACTGCATTCAACGTTCAATTATACTAGGGGCCTGTTTCACATCCGACACGTAAATTTGTGTGTGAAATAAAGGGCTTATTCCATTATGCTCTCACTCTCATGATCCCACTGCTTACAAATTGTATGAGTAATAATTATGAGTTTTTTTTATTTCTTTTTTACTACGATCTGTCATCTTTCTGGGACATTTAATAGTAGTTTGGGGTTTGATTAAATGGCTTGCTTGGTATGCGACCTGTGTCGCATCCTCATTTTCCAACATCTATTTCAGTATGTCCTGGGGCATTTTCCGTTTTAGCCTGCGAGCTGATTGATTTTCGTCCATCAGGGATTTTGACGAGGTCTTTGGGTGGCTTAATATCCTTTTTTTGTAGGCCCTAGTATGCCGTTTTAGTATAGTGAGTCTAGTAATTGTGAGATAGCCATCTCTTTGTCTTTTTTTCAAGTGTAAGGAAGGGAAAGGGCCAAATTTATTTGACAGATATGCTTTACTTGGTCATTGTGAAACAGGCGGTAAATAGTAATCACTGATTACTAACCAGTGAGTGACAAAAACTATGTGAAAGTGTTATCATTGCACTACAACTGCGGTAATTATTGTATTAAATGTTTCCAAATAACCTGATTTCTTTTTACTTATATCATTATGTTGTTTACCTTTTATCAATATGTTGTATACCTAAACACTGTGAGTTATGCCTAAATTGTAAAGTAATCTATACCGTCTGATCTGCCTGCTAAATTGTGTTACCCTAAACTGAGTGCGGAAAGGGGGAGACTGAAAATCTCGAGCACTCGCCCGCGCTCGCACCACAAGCTGAGCCTGTGCCTTTTGTCACACTGTTTTATTTTATAAAAAAATCGTTTGTACTTTTCTGATTTTGGGTGACAATAGGAAATATTTGTTATTCGAATTCTGATTTTAAAAAAATATGTTAATATTTAAACCCATTTCTTGAATAGAAAGTGTAGTACTTTTTCGATAATTTGAAAAAAAAATAATCAATGCAATTCCAATAATAGAAACCATATAAATGTACTTTTATAGATTTTTTCCTAAACTCTTCACATGTATCTTTTTGTAGATAATTCTTTTAAACAACTTTAAATAAAAAAACGTCTTTGACAAGAGCGTAACCATCAGCCCTAGCCGAGGTGCAAACTGCAAACGCTACTAACGTCTTTCTTTTCTATCACTAACAATGTATGGGATGACACTCTCGTGCGTTACGATAAACTATGTGGTCAACTGTCGTTCCGTACATTATGAGCGATAGAAAAGAAAAACGTTAGGAGCGTTTGCACCTTGGCTAGGGCTCATGTCACTATAATCGCTGGCCTCTACAAACCGTTTAGTAGGATTGTAAACAAGGTAATGCATACTCACATTTCGCTTTTTCGTTCGGACGATTTCAAGACGCGGGTCATGTCTTTCATATGGGACACTTACTCGCGGAGCCTGAACTGATGATACCACGATAATTTGATATACTTAAGATAATTATTAAACATTTCTGAAATCACAGGCATGGTGACGTACTGACAAACAGAACAGCAGGTCAATTACGTATTTTTGAAGTCCGTTCTAAATTTATACTGATTTTGTTGTCCATCTGTCTTTCCGTCAAGACAGATATTGTGCTAAAATTTGAAACAAGTCTAGTGTTATAGTGTTACAGTGAAAAGATATTGCTTCAACTCAAACCTATCATGTGAGGTAAATTACGTGTCGATCACGTGACACGAAAAGTCAAGTGATCTACCAGTGAGGCGATTGGTTTAAAAACAAAACGAATAGAAACGCTAGTTACCGTACGCATCTTGGCTACGGTCTTGGTTTCTTATGAAACGGAGAAGGCAGGTCATCTGTAAGATAAGCGGAACATGACATTTTGCAATGTCAAGGCTGCAATCCCAAGACTGCAACTGCGTTGCCAACCCTAATAATTACACCGCTTGTCTCGTCCTTCCCACACTGGAACACAACAACGCGAAAACTGCTGCTTGGCAGTTTGATAAAGACTTAAGAGGATTTTAAATCGACGCTCAAACCGCGTAGCTTAGAAGGAAAACGTACAAACCTGGTTTTCCATAATATCTACAACATATTCAAAAATCGTTAAAATCGGACTAGATTTAAGGGGAAAGAAACGATATCGCTTTTTGTATGAAAATTTTCAGCTTCACAATCCGTTGATACTTTATATTTTTAATTTATTTTTTACTATGGATGTGAGAAACAATTATTTTAATTGCTCGTAAGGTCTGTTTTATAATGTCAACATTAGGTGCGATCACCGAATAATAATGATAATGAATAATAATAATGTAGATGTTGAACCATCTAATTACGAGCACGGCAGTTGCAATGAATTGCCGTACTCTTAATTTAATGGTCTGTTTGAAATTTATTATGACAAGAAGTACTAGTATTAAGTGCTCAACATTTCTTAAAAACATTAGTCGTGTCCTCTATCGATCGAGACCAAACTAACGAATTCAAGCTCAGTGGGTGTACGTTAAGAACAGCGGAAATCCTGTTGCCACTGCTACATTAAGACCACATCATGAGATCAGTTCTGTCACAATAATATTTTATTGATATTAACTATTATGATGATCGTAACACGCTCAAAATTGTTTCGCAAGATGTGACGCAAACATACATACTAACATACAAATAAAGCAAAATTGGGTGTGTAAAAATACGACTGTATACGTAATGTCATAATTATTCTACTTATATCATACTAATGTTATTTAAATGTGAAAGGGTTGATGGATGGATGGATGTTTGTTGTTCAATTACGCCTGAACGGCTAAATGGATCTGGATGAAATTTGGCACACAGATAGATTATAGTCTGCAATAGAACATAGGCTAATTTGTATCCTCAAAAATAGGACGGTTTCCGAGGGAGTATTGAGATCGATGGGGACAGAGTCGCGCGCAAAATTATGTGTAGCTTAAAAATCATGATGCTTCCGTTTTCTTACCTCGCGCCGTCGGAGGACGAGGAATGAGTGGTCTTTTATCGTAAAGTTAACTGTTGGGGAATTATTTATAAATAAATCAATATTTAAAAATTCAAGATGGCGTCTCACGCCTCCCAAAGTTAAAAGCTTGATTTTTATTAGGACCTCATGCTACGATAACATCCATCAAAAATATTCTATGCTCCACCTTTGGGACTAAATATCGCAATAGTTTAAAACAATTTAATTATAGTTATTTATGTGACTGGTACATAATTGATGTAAATGTGAAACTGATAATGTGTGGTGAGCGACAGATTTAACTGCCGTACGAATATTGCGTGGAGATGGTGTAGGCCGCAGAAACCTGTGTGTGGGCGCTTTGCTCTTCGATCAGCAAATGTGATGCATTCCCGATCCCGTTTATACTCCCAGTGCCAATATGAGCTTATCGCCTACCTAAGAGTGAACTTCTATGTTACGTTACGTTCCTTCTTATAGTCATAGGATAGCATAAGATCATAGCATAAAACGAATCTAGTAATTGTAATTGGTTTTACCTCTATTGCAATCGTGGACGACTCGCCTGCCTGTACCTACTATCAAGTGAACTAGTACCTTTTTCATCGCGAACAGAGACCTCTCGATTTCCCCCCGAACACTGTAACCCCGGACCGATCTGCTCATTATCGAACTTAAATTTGTCTTCGCCTCGTCTACTCTTTTAGAAAAAATCATAAAAATGGGATCAACAAAACTCAGGTAATTGACAAACACTCATACCAACATACGAGTGTCCACTGAATGAACTGTGGACCCTACTTCGTTCGGGCGATAAGAGATATTATGACGGTAATCACATACACACACACACATAATAACATCATGCCTTCATTCCCAAAGTGGAGTTGGCAGAGCTACAGAAATATCAACAACTCTAAAAAGACTTGTTGATAGTCCTGTAAATAAACTAAATTATTAATTTACTAAATTAAAGTTGTTTAAAGGACCTCTGCGTGTTGGGTTCGGCTTCATGTACGTCTTCCAAAGGTGCCGGACTTCCATAGTTCGTGTTAGGTAAAGACATACAAAAAAGATATACCACCACCACCAAATGGCAGCGTTCGCATTGTTGTGTTTCGGTGTGGGGATAAGACAACCGATGAAATTACTGGCATAGAGGCATTCCATCTTAGTCCTCAGGGTTGGCAACGCATTTGAGTTCTTAGGATTGCAGTCTTAACATTATAGTCTTGATAGATTTGAAATGTCTACGGGTCTCAGATTCCTCTTACTATCAGGTGGCCTAAGTGCTCGTGTGCCTTCTACTTGACATATTTTTGTTAAAAATCACGTTACACCAAAAATACATTGTTATAGACTTAGATAATTATTATGTACATGTACATACATACATTAACACCACGCGTTCATTCCCAGAGTGGGGTAGGCAGAGCTAGAGAATTACCAACAACTCTAGAAATACTTGTTTATAAGTCTATAACCACATTTTGCACAATCAGACAAGGAAGTTAAAGAGCTATTTGTCAAAAAAAATCTTGACTGCTCTTGAGATAGTTCATTCGGTTTACCATTGAATTGCCGACAAACTTTTAATCGAATATTATTTCAAAGACAACGTTTCAAGTATTTTCATTTCATCGACAACTCATTGCGTCGAGGACTCAATACTAGGTAATTTGAAACGAGGTCTTTTAATTGGTAGTTGACTTATTTCAATCAAATTCATGTCATGACTAATCATTTCGGGTTTATTTATTTGATTTTTTTTACTTGTAATAATATTTATTCCGCATAAAATTATTTCAATTGGTAATATTTTGCTATCAAAACTAAACGCAAGCACTCTGTGTGATCATAGCTATGTGTGTTATGATTGACCATTGATATAATTTAATAATAGTAATGTGTCATGCTATCTGTCAACAGTTCGTTTTCTTGGGGGTCGCAGTTCTAACCTAACCTAACCCACTTCTGTCAACAGTTCGTTTTCTTGGGGGCCGCAGTTCTAACCTAACCTAACCCACTTCTGTCAACAGTTCGTTTTCTTGGGGGTCGCAGTTCTAACCTAACCTAACCCACTTCTGTCAACAGTTCGTTTTCTTGGGGGTCGCAGTTCTAACCTAACCTAACCCACTTCTGTCAACAGTTCATTTTCTTGGGGGTCGCAGTTCTAACCGAACCTAACCCACTTCTGTCAACAGTTCGTTTTCTTGGGGGTCGCAGTTCTAACCTAACCTAACCCACTTCTGTCAACAGTTCGTTTTCTTGGGGGTCGCAGTTCTAACCTAACCTAACCCACTTCTGTCAACAGTTCATTTTCTTGGGGGTCGCAGTTCTAACCGAACCTAACCCACTTCTGTCAACAGTTCGTTTTCTTGGAGGTCGCAGTTCTAACCTAACCTAACCCACTTCTGTCAACAGTTCGTTTTCTTGGGGGCCGCAGTTCTAACCTAACCTAACCCACTTCTGTCAACAGTTCGTTTTCTTGGGGGTCGCAGTTCTAACCTAACCTACTTTGAAAGCCTCATAGGACATATAAAAATGTATTGAAGTAATACGTCGAAGAAATGAATTGCAATGTTTTGCAGCTGTACCAATTAAGATAATTTGCAACAAATCAGCGATTAAGTAGTATTCGTTGATTAGTATTTCCACGTAGTAAGATAAATTTAAATAAATAGTAGTTGAAATAAAATTACGCCAAACAATATTACTAGTACTAAAGTTTCGATGAATCGTTGTCGATGAAATAATATTCAATGAAAAGGTTGTCGACAAAACCAGGGTTCACCAATTCATTCATAGCATCTATTATAATAAATATTGTCTACGTTCACATCGGTTTCATAGTCTTCAATTATTCGTCTCACGGTACTGTTTACCACCATTCCCAGTCTGTTAGTGACATGTGCATAAGCTTCCTGCAGTAATTTTAACATTTTTGATGTGGTGAATGGAGGTTCTGTATTGTGTCTTGCTGCAAATCCCTTGACTTGTGCCCATATCAACTCAATTGCGTTGTATTCACAATGATAGGGTGGTAAAGGTATGACTTGGTGCCCATATTCGGCCGCGAGCTCATCGATAACGTACCGCTTTTTATGTGGTTTATTTACTTTTCGTAAATGTACCAACTCCGTCTTGAACATCTTCATGTTTGCATCTACGCCAGATCGTTGTAGCCATGAAGCGATTTCAGCTTACTCTCAGACTTTGCCGGTGGCTTATCGATTTGCATCGAGTGATATGGGGCGTTGTCCGTAATTATAACGGATGGTTCAGGAAGGCAACATAACATGGAAGAAAACCAGTAAGTGAAATTTTATCCCTTCATTTTTTCGTGATAGTCTCCTGTTTTTTTATGCGAAACCCAGCAAGGCATCTTTGAAGAACCCGTTCGCAGTGCCGGCGTGACAAATTATAAGCCTGGCTCTTTTTCCAGATGGATCTTTAGACGTAGACGCAGCGTAATTATCGGTCCAAGAACGGCTAACTGTATGATTGGCATTAAGCCATGTCTCATCCAATAAAACCACATTCTGCCAATATTTTATTTGTTTTGCTTGGACTAAAAAAGTATACCTTGCCATCACAATATCGTACCTTTCCATTAATATTTTGCGTTTATTAGCCTTCGTGTATCGAAATCCAATTTCATTTAAAACTGTTCCTAAAAAACTTTTTTTGCCGAAAAACAAGCCGGCTTCTTTCAGGGATTCTACTAACTTCCTCCTCGTTGGATATTCTTTGCGTAAATAATAACCGTAGACATTATCTTCGAAAAGCATCGGAATCAAAACTATCAATGCTCACAATTTATTTTGATCGTTTTTTTTCCTATTTGGAGTCTGAAGAACATTATCTTGCCATTGTCATTGCCAGTGTCACCATATTTTTCTTTACTTATCCTGTAGCCCTAGCCAAGATGCAAACGCTTCTAACGTTTTTCTTTTCTATCGCTCAAAAGGTATGGGATGACATTCTCGTGCGTTTCGATAAACCGCGTGGTCGACTGTCATCCCATACATTTTGAACGATAGAAAAAAAAACGTTAGGAGCGTTTGCATCTTGGCTAGGGCCCCTGATGACAGTTCGCTTTCTAATATCGAATGCATCAGCTACACGATCAAGCACTTGTGTCAATGGTAACAATGGCCCGCTATTTTGAGCCTCACGTTCAAAATAATTACGTAGCCGAAGAACGAACTCACGCGTTTGACTGTTTAAAACAGTATTTTTCTTATGTTTGGGTATAGTGACAAGATCCTCATCAGTAGACCTCGTTATCTCAAGGCAGTGACATCAAAATAGGGAAACATATGGGTAAATAGCACAGTTTGATATTAATTGTAAGTAAAATCATTGTTTTTTCAAAAATTACAATCACATATTACAAGAACATAAATACGATCATACAATCACATTTACTATTTAAGTTTTTAACTTTCATTTCAACCCTTTCACTTAAACATTCACACATAAAGTTATAGTTCTATCTAATAATATTTCGAGATCATTTCGATATTTATAGGTATAGACCTCCTTGGTCAAGGGTGACCCCGCTAACTAAGACTTATTTATTTGCTATGGAAATTCATAATGACAAAGTACATCAATACTCACAGTATGTGAATTTACGGTTCGCGTGATTTTGATTTGTTATAATGGAAAAATTAAAGACAACCTTGTCTATTTTGATTATTTGATAAAAATTTAGAGTAAGCTGTTTTGTTAATAGTGAAATTTACGAATGATTCCAAAAAAATATGACATAACCATCTTAATTAAAAAAGACACAATGAGTTTGAAAGCGGCAAATCATATCCAGAGCAGTTTCATTTCATCATCATCATCATCATATCAGCCGAAAGACGTCCACTGCTGGACATAGGCCTCCCCCAAGGCTCTCCACTTAGACCGGTCCTGTGCCTTCCGCATCCATCGCGATCCCGCCATCCTTACGAGGTCGTCGCTCCATCTTGTTGGAGGCCTACCAACAGCTCGTCTCCCGGTCCGTGGACGCCACTCGAGAACTTTCTGGCCCCATCGGCCATCAGTTCTGCGAGCAATGTGACCCGCCCACTGCCACTTAAGTTTCGCTATTCTTCGGGCTATGTCGGTAACCTTAGTTCTACTGCGGATATCATCATTTCTGATTCTATCCCGCAGAGAAACCCCGAGCATAGCTCTCTCCATAGCCCTCTGAGTGACTCTGAGCTTTCTTATGGCAGTTTCATTTGGACCTAACAAAATGTATGATATCGTCGTCTGTTTGTTATCAGATTCCCAATTGTACCAACGTGAAAAGGGTAGGTTCATTTTATTGTTTTTCAAATGTGCCATTTCTCTCATACTGCTAATAAACTTAAAATAAGTATAAAATATTTCCAATTGGCCACATACTCCCCTATTTTGACACTTGTGACATTTCACTGCTCTGAGATAACGAGGTGTACCCATCAGAAGCGTAAACGGAGGTAAGACGAGGGCGAAGTGGAGACAGGGCACGAAGAGGATCTGAAGAGCTGCAGCGGTAATGAGATCTGGTTCCTGTGTAAGTGGAGGGGGAGGACGGCAGGTATGTGGAAACGCAGATAGCGGGATCACTGTTAGTTTGTGAGTAATAAGCAGACAGGCCAACTCGCCTTAACAGTTATGCCAACTTGACTCAAAGGGTTAGGCTAACTCGTAGTAATATCAGTTAGTTTACTTTCAATGTTTACTTCTTGAAGCTGTAGTAGGAATAACCGTGTATTTTAGATGTATGGGCTTTTATAGTCTCCAGGGCGACGATGCGAAATTTTCATAATCATTTGAATATGGAAACGTTTTATTGTGTGCCAATAGAGTTTGTGGATCAAACTCTCGAAATAAACTTTATGGCAAAAAAAAGATGACATGGTCAGAAATTTGAAATATTGAGTCAAAATGTACAATATGTGAAATTATTGATAAATGAGTGAATAAATAATCATAAAACCACTGTAATTCAGAACTAGAACGCGAGTTTGCCAGCGGCGGTAACGTGAAAGTGTAGTGACTTGATTGTCATACGTTATTGAACCAGTCAGCGGTCCTTTGTTATCAATGTTATCATCACGCGAATTGTTTTATTGAGATGTTTTTTGTTAGTTATAATTAAAACTATGAACCCTAGAGTGCGAGCAAATAAAAACAACCTCAATATGAAGCTAGTTACGAAATGCGTTTCGGTAAATTATAGCCCCAGCAGTATATCACTATTCCGGTACCTACAGCAATGAAGTTTGACATCTGTTTCTTTGTACTTGCTGTCAATATTTAGGGATCTTCATGAGCAAACAAACGTCAAAGGTGCCATCACTCGATGTTTCTACTTTAGCCAAATCAAGCCAAAATAAAGTAGGTAGTCTCACTTTGGCGTCAAATCAGTGTCAAAATTCTTTTTTGCAAACACTCTTTGATGTAAAGATCGGTAGTCATCGTGGAAATAGTTATGAACGCGAACGAACGTACGTAGGTGACGTAGGTCTTGAATAATGCACTGTTCATTTTTGGTTAAAACCGTGTCGTATAACTTTCGAAGACGGTGTTTAAGATTTGGCTTCCGTTGCTTTCGATAAGTTACCAAGTCGCGTCGATACGCTTCTTGGTCCTCTGAACCATTCCAACAGAAGTTCTGAACTTTTTAGGTCTTCCCAGTAGGTACTTTTTAATGGCATTTTAAACCGCAGAACGACTCACCTTCTCGATTTTTGCGAACTTTCTTATGGACATACTCTTTTCTCGTGAGTATTTGTCCATGATTCGTTTTTGTTGCTCGGGTGTTAGTTAGGCCTCTCATTTTTTAAAATCAAAAGTAATCCGAAAAAAACCTTATTAATTGAGTTTAATACCGTAGCATCTATGATATAATTTGACATTTATATTTAAAAAAAAAAAACAAACAAGAATGGCAGCCAGCTACAGTTGTCATTATACTTTTCGATACAGTCTTTAGGAGTAAAATCCGCAGCATTGCAGCATCGTGTTCACATGGGCAAGGGTGTACGACCAGCGACTGCAGGCGGCGGCCTTTTAGTCTGGACAAAAACTTGAAAAAGCTTCCGTTATGTGTCTGGAAGCAAAACATATATTTTTTTCTTCCTAATAATCCGACCTCGCTGAATCAATAAATGCCGGTTGCCAACCGTTCCCCTCCCCCCTTCACCCCTTTTACTCTTCCAAAGTGTTCCTTGCCGAGTTTTTTTTTTATTTTACAGAAACCTGTTTAAGATAGAAAGTTCTCTTTTTCAAATTCTGGTATAGTCTATTTTGACATTATGCATCGCTATGAACTGTCTAAGACTTTTACAGTCACACAAATGTGTGTGTGAACGGCGCTGAACGCGTTGAGATTGATAAAAATGTGCCATACGTGTCCCAGGCTTCTAAATTGGTAACGTTGCAAGTTTTTTAGCTATAAAATTAACCTACCTACGTAATATCAAGTTTGTGTCGAGATTTAAGCTCTTGCGGTAAAATCTTAAGTACAACTCCCCGTCGAGAAAAAAATGGTGCGTACAAACAGTACTAATTAGTAGGGATACTCACACTCGCTGCACTGTAGGATGATGCCTGTGACAGCCAGCCGTATTTCGTAATTTCAATCACTACTGACAAGCGATGTGTTGTGAAAATAGGCGATTATTTATTTAAATTCATGAACGGCGTCGCTTGTTAGGTTTGTACCAATGTCGTATTTATGTGACGTGAAAAAAAACAAGCGTAATACGCGTTTAAATGAGCTGTCACAGGCCTATACAGCGCAGCCAGTGTAGTTGTTAAAATTTTTAATGAAGAACCAGTTTTTCGTTTCTTTTGTGCTTACCATGGAGTAACTTTCGCGAGTTTATTTTTGAAAAATTCCGTATTGTTTAGAATATCTACTTGCACATAATATTGAAATTCCTTTACTAATTAAGTAGCTCCTACAGTCACATTATAAGTTGTAGCCGACCAAGTTCAGGTCATCGCACATTACAGCGCCCCGGCACCAGAGCAGCACCGCCCGGACCATGGCCTCGTTTCCTCCTCTTTCGACCTTTAAGTGGTATTGACTATGACGTCTTTGGTTGGCTATGACGTCGTGTCCTCTTTTTAAACCTGGCTTGTCAAAATTTACGGGTTCACTCCAAATTATGTATACAAGTTTTACACATTCATCATGTTCCACCTTCTGTCAAGAAAAAAAAAATTGTAGAAATTAATGCATAAAGCTATAGAATGTGTCTACCTTACTGGCTAACTAACTAGTAAGTTACTATGTATACTAATGTATAAAGTCGTTTTTATTTACGTATAGTCTTAATGCATGCTTATGCGATTTTGATGACAACACTAATAATTTACCAACAAGTCGTTTTAGAGTTGTTGGTATTTCTGTAGCTCTGCCTACCCCACTCTGGGAATAAAGGCGTGATATTATGTATGTATGTATGTACTAATAATTTCTACCATTAAACTGCTCTCAAGATGAAGACGGAAGGGGCCATAGGAACTCCTCAGTACAAGTTAGAGTGCGCGGCGTAGGTGCAGTTGATTCTGTTTACTTATGCAGCGTCATCCTAATTATCCTACCAATTCTACTCTTATTATTTTTTTTTAATAATCTATCCGCCCTTACTAATATTATAAATGCTAAAGTAACTCTGCTTGTCTGTTACGCTTTCACGCCTAAACCGTTAAATCGATTTCGATGAGATTTGGTATGGAGGTAGATAAATTAAATCCCGACCAAGGACATAGGGTTTTTACCCGCGATTAACGACTTCGACGCGGACGGAGTCGCAGGCAACTGCTGGTATAATTATCATTGTAAAAGCACGTTTTTGTTCGAATCACGCGTGAACAGTAAAACATCGTCGAATTATTGGAATACCGTTAAATATTCCAACCTCGACATGAACATCAGCTGTATTTACTTTGGTTAATTAATGAATTACACGTAACAGAAAATGATTAAAATAAACAAATGATTCAATAACGCGTGGGTGATATTTTTTCATCACAGATTTCTTTAATTTGTCTTAAAGTGAAACTTTCTTCATACAGGGTTATACGGAACCATTCATGTGCGAGTGACACTCGCACTTGTCTGTTTTACAAGCTTTTATTTAACTTGCTTAGGGCCTGTTGTTTGATCAGTAGTTAAATTAACTAATTATTTAAAAACGTAACTAATGGTTAAAACTAAACGAAATATGTAAACTGGCGGCGGCTGTAGCTGTGTGTAATCTGCCGGGTTAGAATAGTGCCACTCCATGTCTTCCAGTGGATGTCGTAAGAGGCGACTACGTCTCAAGAGGGAATAAAGGCTTGTAGTATTGTTAGGCGATGGGTTTGCTACCTGTCACTAATACACTGGTAAATACTTGTGCAAAATTTTGTTACAGAATCATCAAATTAAGTCTTTTTGGAGTTGTTGGTATTTCTGTAGCTCTGCCTACCCCACTCTGGGAATGAAGGCGTGATGTTATGTGTATGTGTGTGTCATTATAAGACCTGTTTCACAATCGACAAGTAGATTTATCTTTCAACTAACGACAGCCCTCATTTTGTCTATTTTCAAGTGTAAGAAAGGGAAAGGGCTAAGTACATTTATTTGTCAGATATTCATTACTTGTCGATTAAAAAACACGTGGTACCTAAGTCAATCTGAGATTAGGATCTAAATATCACAGTATTATGAAATTCAGTTATTTGGAACCTACTCATTGACTTGACATTTTGAGACGGACATTTTGCCGTTGAGATGATCTGGATTCAAATAATTCTATGATTCATTGAATGAGTAAATATGGTTTAAAGATTACGAAATTCAGTCGTCGTGACACCAACTCAAATGTCATATTGGTCGGTTTCATTAGTTTCATTACGTGTTAGTATCGTGTCAGGGTCATTATTTATAATTAGCAGTGAATTAGTATCTCAAATGTTTTAATAAAAGACTGCACAGATTGTCTTCCACGCATGATATAAAGGCTTCGACACACTGAATGCGTGTCAGGAGTAACGCAGATTAAACGCGAACCCGCGCGTGGTTGTTTATACATAGAACGCATTGTTCTCGGCACACTAAAAAAAAGACGCTGGCCTACATTTTAATTTAACTGATCACTGTTTGAAATCTCCGAAAGTTCCCTGTGAAAATAAAGAACCTTTACTTTCACTTGCTCGTTTTCACTGAAACCATGAAACCATGAAGTAAGAGGGTTGGTACGATTTGTTTACTTGAAAGAATAAAAACAATAAACTAGTATTTCTCAGCGAATGACAAATTTGTATCAATAATAATTTAGCTATCAACCTGTACACTCGTACGTTTGCTTGACAATTTATGAGGGAACTAATGAGGTAGGTTTGGGGCGGGCTACTACTATTTAACTTGACAGTACAGGCGTCCAAATCGTAAGCAATACGATTGAAATAGAGGGAAAAACCAACTAAAATAGAACCCTTGCTAGTTTTTTGTTCTTAAATTTGCTGACAATATCAGTCAAGTTTCGTTTCTTGCTGGAATCATCTTAAGCTATGATATTCCATGACTACACAAACATAACAACGTAACATTTAAAGATAGGCATAAAATAATAATAAACCACGACGCCTTTTATGCGTCCGCTCAAAGTTACTAGTCCCTTTAACGCACGTAACTTCAGAGCCCTTAGTGTAAGTGGCTAATTCATAAAAACGTCTCAAATACGTTTGCGTTGCTCGTATAAATATCATGGACGAAACGTGTTCGAGACGGTTTGTCGCGTGAACAGCATCTTAGTACACTTAAGGCTCTGGTGTCAATCGAGATGAACTTTACAACGAGCGAGATGTTACAAAAACAAAATGTGTAGTTGATATTTTATCTTGAATGAGAATCACATCAAGTGGCTCGTAAATCGGTGAGCTGGATGGAGTATGAGTGTGTTATGTATTACGTAGTAAGCAAATGAAAAACCGTCCGAGTGCGAGTAGGACTCGCGCACGAAGGGTTCCGTACCATGATCACAACATAACACACTTTATTACCTTTTTTAGTTTCACTGTCTGTGGTTACAGACAAATCTTGCAAAAACGGCAAAAACTCACGTTTGTTGTAAAAAAATATTTTATTTTGTTTTTGTATTTACATCTGTAAAAATTTCAACCGTCTGGCTATCACGGATCATGAGATACAGCCTTGTGACAAAGAGACTGACAGACAGACAGACAGATGGACAGTGAGGTCTTAGCAATTGGGTCTTGTTTTTACCTTTCGGGTACGGAACCATAGAAAAAGCCATTTTGCCCGATCGAGCGTAATGAGCTAATGAGATGAAAAGCCCGTGGGTAGACTTTGCCTGCAGTTACATTACAAAACATATTTAAGTATACAGAGTAAATTACTTTCATGGTACTTTACTTGTCATGCAACTGTGTCGTGTATTTGTAAAATATTTACTGCCCTTTTTTACACTGTTTGGGTTACTTGGTCTTAATTAGTTTTTTAAAAACACAGTTAAGTATTTTGTTTCTTAAGTTCGTGGTTTATTAGCCGAATAAATGATCCTATTGCTGTTTATTTATTTCGTCAAGAGCTGGAGTAATGAGTAGGTAATCGGTTTAGCGCTTGGGAAAATGGCCACATATTTTATGTCATGGAGAAGCTTTTTGAAAAGCTAGTGAAGTCCTGCGCATTTACGTGTAAATTTATCCTAACGCAAGACCCCTGGCAAACCCCCGCATCATAACCAGAGCGTATCAAAACTGCGGTCTGAGGAATAAGTTAATGTTACTTTGTCTCAATTTTATTGTGATGCAAAATTTATTTCTTTAAACCGAATGTCGTTTAATTTAATCGAGTTTTAAAAAATGAGTTTATTAAGGCTGTACGAGTATGTATAAGATTCTAAAATGGTCTAGTAAAGAATCAAAAGTGGCAAATCATTTTTCAAAATGACTTACCTACCTGGGAATGTAATTTCTTTTCTCATCCCGCCATTGAGATATTCTCCGAACATAAGAGATAGATAAGAGTTATTTGTGCAAGAGAGCAAAGTTGGTTTTTAACACAGTTGCTCAAAAAGTGGTACTTTTTGTAGCTGTATATCGTGCGGAAAGTGGGATATTACGCACTAGTGCGTTAAAGTTTTCTATTTTTTTTAAATATAATTTTGTTTCAACTTCCAAGCCGTGCATCTAACCAAAGAGTTTGCATGATCAACCACTTTTTGATTTCGTCATTTAGCTTTGAGACTATACATAGGTAATATAATTTAAAATATTAAAATGAAATACATACATACATAAAATGTATGTAGGTAATATTAAAAAAAAAAACAGCTCTCATCAAGATGGCTGAATCTGAATTAGTATTACGAATGATTAGATAGTTGCGTATTAAGGTGAATTCACATTACACCATGCAGAAACCGGGCACAGCCCAGTACGGCGTAATGTGAATCCACCTTTATGCATTACCGCTGGTTAATAGAGAATTATACTTTTTATTTTTTAAAAGGTAATTAATTAAATTACTGTGACTTTTTTTTTGGCTGAATGGTCACAACCGTTGCCATTTCATAAAGTCTGTGTCAATTAAAAGTAAAATTGTCTCTTGTAATAGTTTTATTTACTGATTTATTTTGTTTCATTGATATTTTTTCGCAAATGTATTAAAAAACGTCGTTTGATACACGTGCGGAACTGTCATTTTAACTCGTCCCGAGTCTTGTCCCTCGCTTGCAGCTCGGGCCAAGATACTTCGGGACTCGTGTAAAATGACATACTTTCCGCACTTGTATCAAAATGTACTATTTTGCTGCAAAACAAAGATTCTGTTGCACATACTACTTTTCACCGCAGCAGCGGGAAAATATTACCTTAAGGTAAAAAAGACCACATGGTGAACATTAAACGCCATCACCCCGCCGCCCGCATGGTGCCACACCACGACCACCTTTACACATTGTGAAAATTAATTAAAATGTTACTTTTCACTTCTTATGCTTTTAAAGTCCTTCTCTATGCTGGGTATAGACTGCATAAAATAACATTTTATTTGACAACCAAGCCCTACTACAGCCAGACAGACAGACGAGGTGACTGCTCTAAGTAAACTTGTTATTAAAAGCAAGCATTATTTACAGAAACATTAGAAAATCAACGTATGACTTGGCAGTACTGTGTACCTAAGTTAAAAATCTCATGCACAACATTTAACAAAAAAAAGAAAGAAACAGTGGCGGGAAACAGGTTTTTGTCTCGTTTGGGCCTATTAATTAGTTGTTTTCTTTGCAAAATTTGTTGTGTTACGGAATTTAATTAAAATGTCGTCAAGTGAAGAGGAAATAATGCTCACACCTAATGGACTAATGGAAAAAATGCAACAATCTTTGCTGCCTTAATTCCAAGAAAAAGTTCGCCTGCTGGCTCGGATGGATAGGTACCATAAGTCTTGGATAAAATGGTTGGTTTTATGCCCTTCTTGTACAATCTCCTATAATTGTCTCACGCTCGCTCACGCTCGTAGCAAAATCGACTTTTGCTCTCTGTCTTTAAACAGCAAAACCACCCTTTTTGAGGTGCTGTGATGAAAAAAAAAATCAAACACGCGTCGCGCCACCACTTCGAGATACGAGTACCAAAAAGAAACGGTAACGTTAGCAGTTTGGATGCGCTCCTCCCACGATTACAGACTGGTAGGTTTTAGTAGACTGAAAATAAAATTACATACATACATACATAACATCACGCCTTCATTCACAGAGTGGGGTAGGCAGAGCTACAGAAATACCAACTCTAAAAAGACATGTTAATAATTTTGTAACCACATTTTGCAAAAGTAGGCTGAGATGTTTACTAGTGTATTAGTGACAGGTTGCAAGCCCATTGCCTAACAATACTAGAAGCCCTTATTCCCTTAGTCGCCTCTTACGACATCCACGGGAAGACATGGAGTGGCACTATTCTAACCCGGTGAACACACCGAAAAATAAAATTAACCTGGTAGAATAGAGGCCAACTTGTTTGCTTGAATCACAGCAGTAGAAATGACCTCAGATAATCGGCAGCATTGGAGCTACTTGTGTACTTACCCAAAAGTAGAAGAAGAGTGCCAACCTCTCGTACAGTCAAGGACTTTAATGCCGTTATGCCACTATAATTATTTTACCTTTTTCTTTCATGTGGTTTGACGCTGTCATTATGACAGGGTTCCATATTGGCATAACAATTAACGTCCTTGACTGTACCTACTTAATAACAGTCTCACAAATACAGTCACCTAATAAAATAAAGCAGCATACTTGAGCCTTGTCATGCTTGTCGTAGGCATTTGACGTTGAGCTAGAAACTTATTATGAAAAGGCTCCAAAGTGCTCAAGATTTTCGCTGTGGTAGCTGGCCTTATAAGTAGCTGCACACTTTAGTACCTTGTCGGTTTAAGACCTTCATAATATCAGTGCAGTAGTTTAAACATGACGTTAAAGTGACAAAGCACCAAGAGTGTAAAGCTACTTAAATGGCTAACCGTAGGTACTGTAATTTGAAGTAGAAAATAAATAAATCAGTACACAGTTAGCTACGGACCCGAAAAAGGGTCAAACTCAACAGCAAAGACAAGTTTCGGGAAAACAAATTGTTTGCCGCCATGTAATTAATGATTATTCTAAAATTTTATTAGACCGCCGCTTGCCACAAGATGCTACATGGTAAGAGCAGAGGAAAGACTGGTATGTTCGATATGTGCATTATTTACACCACACTAGATAGGCGACCTATTAAAAATGCATCCACATGCAGCACCGTACACACATTGGAGGGGCGTAGCTGTTATATCTTAAAACGGTTTTTATGTCTAACCGTCGACCGAGCGAGCGATAATTAAGGCCATAGATTGGTACCTACTTATTCTTTTTTAAGTTAAAAATCAATTCAAAATCAGTATTGATCGGTTCCATGAGTACCTAGAGGCTGTTATCTTAAACTGTGGTAAGTTTTATTGGCCAGGTGAATAATGTAACGTAACTGATTAATGAAACGCTTCGTACCTAAGTTTTTGCAATAATATCCTTTTAATGTTTAAGAATTGACAACACGGCGCGGCTCGGCTTTGTTAAATCATTTTTAACTAGGTAAGCAGGTACTTAGCGGATGCGCCCGGACGCCCTCTCACTCGCACCCTTTGAAATTTGGCGATAGATTGTAAACTTGTTTGTTTTTCATTTTTACTTTAAGTAAGTACTTAGTTAGTTACAATCGAGCGCGTCGACCCGCCGGTGGTGCAAAATCGAATGTTTGCATAATTCGGGAATACACTGACATGGTGCGAATTCAAATGAGTGTGGTGATAGTTAACTAAGAGCTTTAAACTACGTATCGGAAAAGATTCCCGAACCGGCGACTACCTGCCTTCACGAGCGACAATTTTAGGTGCTTACCTACCTACCAATGTGCAGCGTACATAATCAACATTGGTGAATTTAAACGTTCAAGTTTATGCAAATCGAGAGTGTGCAATAAACAATGTTAGTGAGCTTAAGACAACTGATAATATCAGCATTCGATTACTGTGCACTGTGCGAAGTGATGAGTATGTTTGTTTTGTCGCAAATGTGAGACAATTTGTACGGGCGTGCTTTGCTGTGCCATTAAAACAGAGGAGGAACTTCGAACACTCAAGGTACCTAATTTAAAACATAAGAAGCTTCATCGGTGTGATTAGGTTGATTTTACAATCGTTTACATAACTTTAAGAGTTTTTTTTTTAAATAAGTAGTTTAGAATCGTTTGTGCTATTCTATTACACTGTAATCGGTGTTTTTGACGGTCCTAAGCCCGATAAGTAGGTATGTACCTAACTGCCACTATCTTTATCTAAGTGGAAACAACGCTTGTTTATTTGAATTTACAAATTATGCGTTAAGGACTTTAATTGTTAGACACTATGGAACCCTGTCATAAAGACGGCGTTAATAGTTAATTTTAGCTTTCTTTAATCTGGTTAACGCCGTCATTATGACTGGGTTCCATAGTGGCATACCAATTAAAGTCCTTGACTGTACCTCGCCATAATCCACCGGTAACCGAATAAATGAAGTAAGCAGGTGAATAGGTGTGACAAAAATACCTACCTGCCTGGAATGTTATTATTTAAAACCAATCACTTTTCAATTCGTTATCGAACTAATAACAGGTAAACTAAACTTACCTACTGCCGAACCTTGTGCTTCGGCCGCACGCACTGTTGCGAAAAATGTTATAAATGCTTCGACTGGACTAGGTAGGTTGGTAGGTATTTACTTTCGGGCGGCGCGGCGGTTAATAGCTCTGCAATTAATTACCTACTTAATTAAATTCCTACTAATATTCAAACCGCCGATAGATTTAAACTTTGAATCTGAACTTGGTACCTACCTAGTCTTATTTTTCGCGAGGCTGTGCGTGTGCGTAGGCACCTACCTGTAGGTGTGCGCAATGCGTTTTTGTTTTCTTACTGATTTCCTTCGCTGAGTGTTTGTTTATGAGTCTGTTCTTTCGTGTGTTATTGTGCGTGTGCTAGTGTTTCTGTCTTGTGATTTGTGCCAACTCGTTGGATAAACTTTGATGAACTTTATGAGTAACCTACAATAAAAACGTGTTTTTATGAATTAATTTAATTATTCAACTGTTTATTCTACGCATGAACAATACTTAAATAACACTGGCCAGCAGCTTAAATAAGTAAATTACCTACCTAACTACCCACTTGTTTACCATTACAGTCAAAAATAATGCACCTACCTACCTACCTTACTACTACCAAATAAAAAGTTAAAGAAGTTGACGGACGGTAATCCATCATTAAATTAAATTAGGTAGGTAGGTACGGTATTTAACGTTATTAGATTTGAGAGAGATTGTTTGCTAATAACGCTAAACTTTAGACAAAAGGAGTTTGGATGATGGTTAGTTGCTGCCACGTAAGTTTGTAAACATCAATTTCTTTTATTTATTTTAGTTAGGTACCTAGGTACCTAGAACTTTGCTTATAAGGTCATCATAACATACACCTAGGTAACTGTAAAGTTTAACACTAAATACAGTAGGTAGGTGCCTTCATAACCCATAACCACGAGCATGTTAAACACTCAATGCCGATACCTCTTATCATCAGGTACTTAAAAAAAATAAGAAGTAGATAGGTAGGCAAGTTAATTAATTTTAAAAAACCTTGTTACCATTGATGTCGTTTAATAAGTAGACACTGAAGGCAGTAGGTAATTGTTGATTATTTTAAACAGGGAGAGATTATTTCTACGTTATGTAGGGAATCACGCGCGCGGACACGTGACCGCGGGTGAATGAACCGACCGACGCCGGCGGCGATCGACGAGTGAGGCGGCCGGCGCGGCCGCGCCCGCTCCCATTGATAAACGTACTATAACTACCTATCGCGTTGCTTTTGCGTACTAGAAGTGACGGTTTCATTGCGCGCTGAGTTTTGTTTGAAAAAGTCAAAATTTAACCTTACGTTTCCGCAAAAAAATTCCAACGGATTTCAGTTCAGTATAATGGTCTGAAACCACAGTTTCAGTTTTCGTTGGACCGTCCCTTACACCCTGTATAAAACGAACACTAAACGGATTACTCACAAATTAGTCAGGTAACGGCCCTACATGTTTCAGACTCGTTAAAGTCCTTCATCAGGGGACTATGTTCGCGTGTGCAATATGTGAGTAAACCGTTTAGTATTTATTTTTAACCGACTTCAAAAAAGGAGAAGGTTATCAACTCGTCAGGTTTTCTTTCTTTTGATTATACTTTCTAGGTGGTCCCATTTCGAGCACGTCAAGATCTGATGATGGGATCTTAGCGAAATCGAGGGAACTCCTCAAACATTACAGGAACAATGTTTGACGTCACGTTGGCCTAGTTGGGAGTGACCCTACCTCCGAAGCCAGCGGTCCTGGGTTCAAATCCCGGTAAGGGCAGATATTTGTGTGATGAG